>OX103955.1:1445000-1917500 GCA_944470425.2 Schistosoma bovis | reverse complement strand
AGTAAGTAAGTAAGTAAGTAAGTAAGTAAGTAAGTAAGTAAGTAAGTAAGTAAGTAAGTAAGTAAGTAAGTAAGTAAGTAAGTAAGTAAGTAAGTAAGTAAGTAAGTAAGTAAGTAAGTAAGTAAGTAAGTAAGTAAGTAAGTAAGTAAGTAAGTAAGTAAGTAAGTAAGTAAGTAAGTAAGTAAGTAAGTAAGTAAGTAAGTAAGTAAGTAAGTAAGTAAGTAAGTAAGTAAGTAAGTAAGTAAGTAAGTAAGTAAGTAAGTAAGTAAGTAAGTAAGTAAGTAAGTAAGTAAGTAAGTAAGTAAGTAAGTAAGTAAGTAAGTAAGTAAGTAAGTAAGTAAGTAAGTAAGTAAGTAAGTAAGTAAGTAAGTAAGTAAGTAAGTAAGTAAGTATGTAAGTAAGTAAGTGTTGAAGTAAGTAAGTAAGGAAGTAAGGAAGGAAGGAAGGAAGGAAGGAAGGAAGGAAGGAAGGAAGGAAGGAAGGAAGTAAATATAATCTTATCTACTATCGATGAGATGTTATACAAACAAATAAATAGAGTAACAATAGGATCTTCTATGTCCTCGATGGGAACAAAACTTATGGAATCAAATATTTTCATCATTGACATTAAATTAAGAATTTGGCTAAGATGTAATGAACTATACTATTGTCATCATGAAAATGAATTTAATACAAACATTTTCTAAATGGATTGATGCACTTTCATCTAGCATTAGATTCCTTTTATGAGAACACAGTTTCATTATAATTTCATCCATTTTTCTGAAAGGTTCAAGTTAATGATGGGGTTTCAAAGGGAACGGTTCTGGGTCCGAGTCCCGGAGCAAACATTAACTCGAGGATGCAACCACCATTCACTTTTCCTTATAGAATTACTTTTTTATTATAAATCGATTAAAGCTAATTAATAAACTTCAAACAACCAGCTCGCTCAACAGTCTGATAGGTCCTGGGTTCGAATCTCGCTAGGCGGGGTCGTGTATGGGCAGTGCTGAGTAGTCCCACAATAGAATAAACCAAATATTCAGTGTTTCCAGGTTTTCTATGGTAATCTAGCTTCAATTGACTGATGATCTCAATTATTTAAATTAATATTATATCCACATGGAACCCTTCTCATTTGACATTTCTTACTCAACATAGAATAATGTGCTTACGACATTCGATAACGAGAAAATCATGATCTGTTAACCGTGATTTGTCAAAAACTATCTATTTAATAATATTTATGGTTATTTATGAACAGCTTAGGTCAGCCAGCACAAATCATATTCGAATAGAAGTAACATATTCATTATTTGATGTCAGTGCATAGGAAATATCATCCTTGATTATTAATATTATGTTCTGATGATTTCAACAGAATTGAAGATCAAAGTATTACATAGGGACATTCATATATAGATAGATAGATAGATAGATAGATAGAAATGTTTAATCAAAAAGAATGCTATTAAATTAATGTAACATGAGTGTCCGAATCCGACAAGCATTCCACTTTTGATTGGTGTTACATACTACTTATATCTGTCAACATAAGTAGCATACCATATATTTCAATTTCAGTAGTAGATCTATAGATAAATCAAACGAAACTTATATCTAGAGAGATATTCTGATGATTTAGATAGTATAGATCAAGAAATTAGACACCTTTATATATGAATGATGTACTGATACACAAACATCTTAGTCGTTTATGATTAAGATAGTGAACCGATTGATGTCAGATCACCATTGAAAACCTGGAAGTACAGGACGGTCGTTTCGTCCACAACCCTATACTGATAATTACCATATGCTCACTAGTGACTAGCTTCGTGAGAGAATTCTCGGAGTTCTAATGATCAGTGGAGCGAATCCATGTTGGGTAGACACAGGTATCTACCTCAGTAAAATGGAAGATGGTCGCACAATCTCGTGGATTTGCTGAATTTAGACATTAACACTGTTGGATACCGGCTGGCTTAGTGGTTTAAACGTTAAGCGTTCGCGCGCGAGACCGATAAGTCCTGGGTTCGAGACCCGCCAGCGGGATTGTGAATGAGCACTGCCACGGAGGAGTCCCACAATTGGACGAAAATGGCGTTCCAGTGCTTCCATGTTTTTAATGGTGGTCTAACATCAATCGGTTCACGATGTCAACCCTAAAAATAATAATCTCAACAACCCTATACTGCTCTTAGTAGTATATTTTAGTTAAAGACTTTCATGTAAACTAAATGTGTAACATATTTACTTAATTATGGTTTTGGTTTATTAGAGTGAGGATTTGCTAACTCATAAGTAAATCAAAGCTAGACCACCATTGAAAGCCCGGAAGTATTGAACGGTCATTTATTAATTACAAATAAATATATGTACTCCTTCAATACAACTATGATGGTGGTCTGGCATAATAGTATGCAAATAGGTTGTCGATTTTTATACCTTAATGACTAGTGGAGAATAACTGTATTGTCATTTTTTACTAAAATTCTTAGGGAATTAATCTGTTTTCCGGTACATACATCAGTAGATTCACCAATCATTTTGAACCATTTCGAAACTCGCTAGGCGGGATCGTGGGTACGTACTGTTGAAGAGCCCCACAGTAGGACGAAACGGCCATCCAGTGCTTCCATGTTTTCAATGGTGGTCTAACTTCAGTCAACTCATTAAATCAACTACCTTCTGATATAACTAATTATTTAGAGATGAAAGTAATTAACTACTTCAGTGAAATGACTATTATCAGAAGGGTTTTTGTGGAGATCGTGGATGAGCACTGCTGAGGAGTCCCATATTAGGACGAAACGGCCGTCTAGTGCTTCCAGGTTTTCCATGGTGGTCTAACTTCAATTGAATCATGATTTCAATCAGTGAAATGATTTTGTTTAGATTTACATATTTATTTGTTGAAACAATTTAATATCAAGAATGTTAGTTAATTATCAAGCCCATTTGATGTTATAGTGACTATTAACTTACTATTAACAAGCGTTATAATTGACATTTAGAATGATTTGAAAACTAAATGTTGAGATTAAATAAGGAAAATACTATTTTCAAGTAGACTAAAACTTAGCATTTGAATTCATGAGTCGATCTCATCTGGACCATCATTGAAAATGTGTAGGCGTTTGACGGCTATTTTATCCTAGTATAGGGTTCCTAAGCAGTGTGTATCTGAGATCCCGCACTTAGAACTCGGACAGAAGACCTTCAGTCACGTGCGCAGACAATTAATCTCTGGACCACATAGCCAGCATTTCTAATTTGGATGGTATTTCTAAGAGACAATTCACGTCAGCTAAACGATTCCATCATCCTTCAAGAGTTTGACCATATTACTATATTATATCATTGACGACCTTAATATCTGAGACTATTTGAAAGAATGACAGGAATAATCTGTTCACAATTCAAGTTAGAGACCTTCAGAAACTAGTAGTTCAGTGGAAAACCTATTAAAGTTCTAAGGGAAGTATATCGAATTCAACTCCAAGTGTAAACAATGACTTATAAATATATCAATGTGATGAGTCTCAAAGAGGATGGAATAGAGCGCTTGAATACATTTATTTGTGATTATCCCTCTTTATTAAATACTGAGGTTTATTTTACATAATCAAGCACAGTTAAAATGTTCACAGTATTGAATAGAACTACCCTGGGAGTTAGAAGGTCTTCATTTAGAAGAGTTATGACGCCTCATTGTGAAAACTGAATTCCTTTGGAAGTCACAAAGCTGATGTCCCTTCTGACAACCAGAACAAGCATTAATTTAGATATATGGAATTGATCCTCAATGTCAAAGGAAAATAGGAAGACTAAAGAACACATTAAGCAGAGAAATGGAGACAGACATGAGAAGAATAAACATCCATTGGATAGAAGTAGAAAGGAAGGTCCAGGATAGAGTGAATGATTTGGAGAATGCGTGTCAGCAGCCTATTCTCCATTAAGAGTAACAGGCGTAAGTAAATAAGTAAGTCATCAAAAAACGAGACATGACATTAGATATACTTATAAAACTGGATCATTTCAATAGAATTTCAGGTAAACTGTAAATTTGTTAAAGATAAACTTCAAGCGTGAGCTTCAGAATCTAGTTAAATCATCCTAGAACATTCCTGGTACATTCAGTTAATCAATCAATCAATCAGAAAACAAGATAATGTGAATAGTTATTCTAGGATTATGATTTAGGATAAGAACTCCAATTAAGGAAGAATGTTTACATCATAAACTAACATCAACTTCTGTTCATATGGTTAAAAACCATTACTTACATTATAGGTGTTGTTAGTTGATAATGGAAACCATGATTCAATTTAAACATTGTAAGTGATGGAATTTTGTCAAGGTCACATAAAGAACCATTCATCATAACGTCTATTCTAAGACGTTTTTCTAGGTCAAGATATTCATAAGACTGTCAATGAACAATAATTTCTCTAGGAGATCTCTTATTTCACCAGGTTTGGATGACATACCGTCTTGTTAAGTGTTTAGTACGTACATTATTAGATCCGCTTTTATAGGTCAGCTTTAACCTAACTTCTTACTATCATATTCTAATAATTGTCGTCTAGCATAATACTTAGATAAAGTGATATTCTCCTATAAATTACAGGAGGATTTATTTATATAAAGAAATAGCTAGTCGAATATCCGACGCTTTTATCAGGTTGCTGAATACAGAGAATCCATCTAGGAGAGTTAAAAAATCCTGATTCCAAATCAATGATGTACATTTGCTCCGGTATCCTGAAAGAACAAATAGTATATAAGCCAATTGTTGTTCACATTGGCTACCTTTAGGTTAAAGGTTCCAAGTGTGACCCCCTTAAGAAAACTATCGTACTTCAGTTTAGGCATCCGACTAGTATCCCAGCCCTATTTGGTGTTTAAGTGTTTAAATAAATCAATAGCTATTCGAAGAAGAAGAAGAACAACAACAACAACAACACTACAATCTTACCATATTTATCACATTCTAAAAATGCTGGATTACGAAATCCTATATCTTCTATTGTTGTTGTTGTTGTTGTTGGTGGTGGTGGTGGTGGTGCTGCTGATGGTAATGATGATGTATGTACATTATGTAAATTCATATAATCATAATCTTCTCCATAATCAATAAATCGTACACTATCTCTTAAACCAAGTGTACGTGGACATATAGCACCATTATGATTATGATTATTATTATTATTATAAGATGATGATGAAGAAGATGATGATGATGATGATGATAAATGACTAATATCTTGACTATTTCTTAATTTATGAGAACCTAATAAACGTTGACAAATGTCTAATTCATATATACATACACATAATGTACACATATATATATATTATTAAAGAGATAAGATAAACAAGCATATGATTACATAACAGTTCAGTGACCATATTAGTTACCAATGATTACATCACAATCATTATCATGATTACAGTGTTAGTTTGTTATTGTTTTGATTAGTCCAAAACAATGATTACATTTATAAACAAGTACAAATCACATGTAACAATAGTATATCCGATTAGTTGAATAGAATGCATGCATACATGCAAGCAATTCAATGACATCATAAGTATGTATTGTTTTGTTTATGTTTAACCACAAAAAAACAAAAAAAAAACAAAAAAAAAGAGACAAAAATAGAGAAAAGAAATGGAGAGAGAGAGAGAGAAAGAAAGAAAGAAAAAAGAAAGAATCATTTATTAACAAACAGTAGATAAATAAATCAATCAATAATTTCATTGTGTTACTAGGATACAAGTTAAACAAATTCGATTATTCTATCCAGTAATTTAACGAGACTACTAACTATCACTAGAGGGAATGATGGATAGTGGTTAGCAGTGAAATCCAGGATGCGCATCACTTCATCCTATTTGGGACTCGTCAGCTGAGCGTACCTGAATCTGAGTTGATGTTCACTCTGGGACTCGAACCCAGTACCATTCGCTTCAAATGCCATCGCGTTATCCATTCAGATACAAGCCAAGCAATATCAAGTGAATTTAATTTCACCCGATTGCACAAGCATGTGGCTATGAGGACCAAGTGGCTGAGTGAATAATGTGACGGCGTTTGAAGCGATTGATACTGGGTTCGAGTCCCAGAGTGAACATCAACTTTGTAGATGTAGGTACATCCAGCTGACGAGTCCTGAATAGGACGGAGTGACGTGCGTCCTCGATTCCACTGCTAACCGCTATTCATCTTTGCTTACAAAAAAAGGCTTGTGAATTAAGGCAGCATCAAGGCATACACACAGTATGCACATATGCAAATAACAGACTGATCAATTGCAGTCTTAAACCTCAATGGGAAGATACAAGCCAAACAATACCAAGTGTATTGGTTTAGGGGTTGTGAAGATGAGTAAGTTATTGATTGAGATCATGAACTGACTGAGGTTAGACCACCATTGAATTCTCAGAGTTCTAATGAGAAGCCGTAACAAGTGGAGATAATCCGTGTCGGGTAGACATAGGTATGTACTTCAGTACAATGGAAGATGGTCGCGCAATTTCGTGGATTGGTTGAGGTAAGACATTAATACCGTTGGATACCGACCGGCCTGGTGGTCTAGAAGTTAAGCGTTCGCGCGCTAGACTGAAGGCCCTGGATTTGAACCTCGTGAGTGGGAACGTCAATGCCCACTGCCACGATGGAGTCCCACAATAGGACGAAATGGCCGTCTAGTGTTTCCAGGTTTTCAATGGTGATGTAACATCAATCGGTTAATGTTCTCAATCAGATACTACTAAAATTGAATTTAAGTAATATCATGTCAGTAATGTTATTGTCAAATAAAGAGAAGATTTATAAATTCATCAATATTCTAATTACAATATGCATCACGATGAAGATTATGTAAATAAACATTAAGTAAATTACCTCTTATGTAATAGTAATGTGAAGAAGAGCAAAGAATACATTACGTAGACAAATGGAGATAGACATGAGAACATTCATTGGATAGAACTAGAAAGGAAAGGCCAGTATAGAGTGGGTTGGAGAATACTGATCGGCGACCTATACTCCATTGGGGTTTATAGGCGTAACTAAGTAACTAAAGGTACACCTAACAAATGACTAGATTAACCAAGTTTCCATTCATATGGTTAATGTTTTTATGAATAGTATTAGAAATAATTGGTCACATTGAATAGAATAAAGTATTCAAACATGAATCTTATACCTGAACTATTATATCAGTCAGTAACTAACAGAATCTTTAACTTCACCTAGAAATAATCACTTATATCCGTTGGAGACTATAATTTATGAACGAACCAGTTACATTGAGAATAACAGATCTCTGATTTTGACACTGAATTCATTCATCGTTTTGTTTGCTGAGCTAGATGTGATTTGGTTGTGAAACTTTCATTGTTCTTCTAAACAACATCATTAGCACACATTTCAGAGAACAAAACTTCATCAAAATCATTCACTTGATGATAGCTGATATCAGTTCGTCATGAAAACCTGAAATCGAATTGTTAACATTAATCATCAATTATAAATCATAATCCTTATTCATGATTCAGGTTCATAACTCTCAGTTGATCCTGGTTATTAGGGTGAACACTCTCAAGGTCGCTTTAGTGCCACTCAGTGATCGTTCATAAATTATAAGTTCACCGATCTTGATTGATTACCCAATGTGGGGAATACACATTTTGCGGAGGGGGGGGATTCTATATTATAAAAATGTAATACTTTATATATATATATGTATATAACATGAATCTTACCAGCGCCTTCTAGCCTTTTTTCCGGCATTAATTTCGCTTGAAATTCTTTACTTAAATAAAGTGGATGATAAAAATCACCAACTAATGCTTTAATCACTTTGCCAACATCACGTAATGCCACTTTCGATGTCTAATGATTAAAAAAAGATAGAATAATATAAAGAAGAAAGAAGCAAAACAAAAAGAAAAACAAACAAAGAAAAAAATCAATAAAGGGAATAACTAGTTAACTAGCTAACTAACTAACAACTGCAATATACTGCTGAAAAGATACTACTAACTAAATGAATACATCATTCAATTTATTGTCTTCATGCTAAATGACAACATTGAAGCAAAGTTATATCATCATCATCATCATCATTGAACAACATTAACATGCAACCACAACAGCAATAACATATATTGAAAAGAATATTTGAAACATACAAATGTGATTAAGTTTCTAAATCTATGTATTAATATCATGAACCGATCAAAGTTAGCTACCAGTTGGGACCTAAAAATACTGGACAATCTTTTTGTCCTAATATGAGATCTGTCAGTAGCATGAATCCATGAACCCACAATGAAGGGATTCGAACTTAGAACCTCCGATTGCACTCACAAATGATTAAACCTCTAGTTTCATTAGTGTTTAGTGACTAGCTTTGAGAAATGATTTCAGAAGTTCTAGTAGGAAACTGTAACCAGAAGAGTTCAACGATGATGGATGAAATTAATGGAAGATGGACGTACATTATTATAGGTTAGTTGAAATTAGACAATAATGTTGTTAGATGCAAACTAAGTGGTCTACAGGTTAAGAGTTTGCTTACGAAATCGAATGTTTTAAGTTTGAGTCCGTTCGATGTGAGATCGTGGAATCGCAATGTTGACGAGTTGTGAACTAAGACGAAATGGCCGTCTAATGCTTCGAGATTATTACTGGTGGTCCAAACTATTGTATACCTTAAGATTCTTTAATTGTGCATGTTCATTCAACAATATAAAGAATGAACTCATCATAAAAAAGATGGAATTAATTAAGTCACCGTTCGCGCACGAAATTGAAGGTCCTGAGTTCGAATTCCGTGTGCAGGATCGTACATAAGTACTACTAAGGAGTTCCATACTAACACGAAACAGCCGTCCAATACTTCCAGGTTTTCCATGGTTGTCTAGCTTTAATCGACCAATGAATTTAACTATTCAATTAGTGAAATCTCCACAAAACCCTCTCCTAATTAGAATTATTCAAAAGTTAAATATATTTCTAGATTTTTTTGTAAGCAATGATGGATAGTGGCAAGCAGTGGAATCCAGGACGCGCGTCACTTCGTCCTATTTGGGAATCGTCAATCGGGTGTACCTGCATCTCAGGGAGTTGGTGTTCACTCTGCGACACGAACCCAATACCATTCGCTTCAAACGTTATCGCGTTATCCACTCAGCTACTGAGTCCTGATAGCTACATGCTTGTGCAATGTGGTGAATTTAAATTCACACAGTATCCACATATGCCCAAAACAGACTGATCAATTGCAGTCTTAAACCTCAATCGGAAGATACAAGCCAAACAATACTAAGTGAATATTTCTAGATTCTTTTAATTTTTCTCTATTCAGAGACCTGGTCAGTTAACAAAATAATCGTTTCATTCTTTCTTAACGTAACTAAGTTTTATTGAAACACTAATTAGAAGTAGCCTAACAAGAAGAAGATTAATCGATAACAATTAGGAGTGAACTGAAGGACAAATGTATTTCATTAGCCAAGGGATTGATGAATTTCTTGAGGATTAGACTGGTATATTTATATAGACGAATATTTGTCCAATATATTCGGTAGCGTAATATGCTTTCTCACTCACATTAGTGTTCTCACTCAAGTGTTGTTAGTTGGATGGAGGGGGTTAGAGTGCAGTACACCATGTATCCAATATCGATTTTTCACCACCACATGTCATAATAAAATGTGTTAAAAACACATTGATACTAATCATTTACTATAAAAACCATAGTAATTTTCATTTCCCTGTCCAGTTAAACATTAAATAATTTAATAACAAACATAATGTACAATGAAGTAGGTGTCTTTTTTCACATTTTAAGATTCAATAGTTGAATTCATGAGTCGATTATACCTAAACCACCATTGAAAACCTGAAAGTACTGGATGGCCTTTTCATTATAGTATAGGACTCCTCAGCTGTGCGCATCCATGATCCCGCCACAGGAGATTCGAAACGATGCTCGAACGCTTAACTTATAGACCACTAAGCCGGCACACAACGGTGTTATTGTCTAACTTGAATCAAATCACGAAATTGAGCGACACATCCATCATTGTCTTCAGTGAGACATTATCTCATAACAAACACAGTTGAACTCTACTGATCACGTCTACTCACTAGAACTCCAGAAAATACCGCTTGGAGCCGGTCACTAGTGAGCATACATTGAATGATATGAGAAAGGGGGAGGGTTTGTGGAGATCGTAGTAATTCAATGGTTGAATTCAAGATTATCAAATATACTTTTGGTTAAATGACACAAGAAAGCACAGATAGATACAATGTATTGAATTGTGTACACTAATTATTGTGCATAAATGCATTAATGAGTACAAATAGCCATGCTTATATATATATATAACATACACGATTGGTGAATCAACTGATATATTATAAATTTCGATAGAGTAATGAGAAGATGGAGTTCATCTGATCATCTGATCAGATGAAGCATCATCAATACGATGAATATCTGTATAGATAGTAAGACTATAATTTATAGACAAACCAATCAGATTGAAGATAGCAAATCTTGAATTTTAGCGCGAAATTCATTCATTCATTCATTCATTTGACTAAATACTATTTTAACATTATAGCTAATGTCAATTCATAATGAAAAATCCTAAATCTAATTCCTAATCATCCTAATTTCTCCCATTAATTTCTAACGTTCATTCAACATTAGTAAATAGGTCGACATTCCAAGGTCATGTTAACGTTCCTCCAAGGTCGTCCATGAACTGTGCTCTCATCATATACATCCCTATATATATATATATTACTGATCGGATAACATTACTATCTAATCAATAATGAATATATCTCTACAATAGTCTAAACAGATCTTAATCAGATCTACAATTTAATAAAGAATTCAATAGTCTACATTCTAAACATTCATTCATAGCACATGCATTGACTTTAATATTACAATGATAAATATTTACACAAACAGATATTATAGAAAGAAAAATCAATAATTGATAATTGGTAAACATACTACTATCAATCAATACTACTTATACTACTACTATTACTACTGTTACTACTACTACTACCATTACTATTACTACTATTACTACGTGTATTACTCTTCTGTTACCTTGTGTTCTTTGGATACAGTTCTGCCTAGTTTCTAAAATATATTCATTATCGAATAAATTTATAATAGAAAGGTTTGTAGTATAAAATAAAGCAAAAGAAAGAAAAGTTACCTTACCGTAACAGTTCACATGGCAATGAAATACGAAATGTATAATTGAGTAGGGATCAAATGATTCTTTTAATTGATTTCTAATGAATCAAGGATTGATGTTAATGAAACCGTCAATAAGAATTAAAAGTTACTAGATACACTTCAACAGTGTACATTTCTGAATCTATCGAAGATTAAGATTCAAGTTTGAATAGTCTATTTGAGTAGAACTAGAAGTGTGATAAAATGTCAGTCTTAATTTCCTTACTTTTATTCATAAGGTACTTATCAGTATAGGGTTGTGGAGATTAATTTGTTATTGATTGAGATCATGAACCGATTAATGTTAAACCGCCATTGAAAACCTGGAAGCTGTAAGCAGTAGAGATAATCCGTGTCGGGTAGTTACAGGTATCTACCTCAGTACAATGGAAGATGGTCGCGCAATCTCGTGGTTTTGTTGAGGTAAGACATTAACACTGTTAGATAGCGGCCGGTTCAGTGGTCTAGTTGGTTGAACGTTCTGGCGCAAGACTTAAGGCCCTGGGTTGGAACCTCGCGAGCGGGATCGTGAGTGCTCACTGCTGAGGAGTCTCACAATAGGACGAAATGGCCGTCTAGTACTTTCAGGTTTTCAATGGTGATCTAACACCAATCGGTTCGTGAATAATTTAACAATTATAAGCAAAGATGGATTGTGGCTAGCAGTGATAACCCAGAAGCGCATTTCGTCCTATTTAGGAATTGTCAGCCGGATGTATCTATATCCTAGAGTTAATGTTCACTCCGTGAACATCTATCTATTAAATTTTTAAGAGAAGTAGACTGATCACGAAACAACCTTAACTAAACAATGATTTAAAACCCGGAATTACTGAATAGTATAGGGCTTTTCAGTAATATCTATCCAAGACCCTACCAGAAATCGAACGAAATACTTCAAGATTTTACTTCACTAGCGGTTAATTTTGAGAGGTAATTCCAGTTGTTCTATTGAAAAGTCATGATCTATGAAGTTCCTTCATACCAAGCATCAAGCACTTATTCACTGAAAACAAAGGAAGCTAGTTACATAACATGAAGGATTAATTGAAATTACACCTGTAAACTATTGGATACCGACTTAGTATTCCAGGAGTTAAAGACTCACGGTGAAAACATAAAGCTCTGAGTTAAATTACTTTTGATTTTTTGGATACTCACTGCTGGAGAGTTCCATACTATTGTAGTGTCCTAGTGATCTGTTAAGCCGACAGAGGTTATTCTAGCTTTTGGAAAAGCCAGTTTATCCATTCTTCTCAAGCTACATTTTCACCTTGATAATTATTCACTTATCAACCCTGATTGTTTTTAAATGAGCATATGTATGTATACACTTCTTATCACATTCATCACATGTCTGTAGATTATTTTTGTATGACTATAAATATTGATTAACGCTTGATCAAATGGAATTGGCTCACACGCCTTCTTCACTGAGATTCTCTGATTGTCTCTTCCGATCAACGATTGTACAAAATATACGTATTCGAAATCCATTCTTGTATTCGACTTATTTAATTCCTTTATTCATTAAAGCGATTTAAGTTGATAATTACATACGAGGATTGACGAAATGTATATTTCACTAACAATCATCATACGATCTAAACGGAGTCAGATCTTTGGCCACTAAAGTGGTGAACCCGTCGACAACATCGTGTGGTTCAACTGACGTCAAAATGAAGTCAATTGATAAAGTAATGAAACTTCATCAGTTGAGATGGCTGGGACATATGTTACGTATACCCAACCACCGACTGCCCCGACAAGCGATGTTTTATGGTGTAGGAGTACGTTGAAAGAAAATTAGGGGCGGCCAAACCATGAAGTGATTGACAAGTGGACTGAGTCATGTTGGTAGGTGTAGACTACCTGGTTGGGATCCGCGAGACGATAGCAACCGATGGTTAGAGACCTTGAATGCTATGGCTCAAAATCGTTTGCAGTGATGTGTGCAGGTGTATCCACTACTTGTGTTCTCCCACATTCTAATCTTCTGAATGCTTCATGTCCCTTCCTTTTTCTCTTTCCAAATTTATTTCACTCGATTATACTCTTTGAACAACATCTTCAAACCTTAATCTTTCCGCATAGTATACACATATGCCAATAAGAGCACTAGTTCCCTTAAGATTACAGGTACACCTTACTGACGAGTGCCAAATAGCACGAAACCCCGGTCCACGGTTTCTTGTCGACTAACTCCAACCACCATCTTATCTCAACATAATACACGCAATGTCGAGTCATTTAGAGTAGTGGGTCATATTGTAACTTATTCGATAGCATTCGATCTATACTAATAAGGAATCGACACATGATATTGATCACCCACCATCTAGTGATCAATCAGTTGTGATTGATTTCTTATTTTAGACCAAATAATATGGGACCTTAGTTCCTAGATTCTAAACAAGTTATATGTCACTTAAAGAAAATTAATTAAAATTCCATCATGTTCAATAGAGTTTTTTTGTCAACGAAACAATCTCTTTGATCTATTTTAATAAGCCATTTTATTTGTTGTTACCTTAGATAATGTAAGCAAAGATCGAAAGTGGCTAACAATCGAACCTAGTTTGATGTGTGTTTCGTCCTATTTGGAACTCTTCAGATGAATGTTTAATGCGCATACTAGAGTTGGTGTTCATTTACGGACACGAACCCAACACCGTTCACTTCAAAGGTTATCGCTTTATCCACTTAGCTACTGAGTGCTGATAGCCACTTGCTTGTACAATGCCGTGAAATTTACATTGACTTAGTATTGTTGACTTAAATCTTCTCAGTATTATTAAGAACTACAATTAATCAGTTTCTTATTGGCATCTATGCATCCTGTGACGATTTCCTCCATATTGTCCTAATTCACAAACATTCTAAGTGAATATGGATAGTGGATGATTGATAAGCCCCAAATAGGACGAAACGCTCTTCAAACTGTTTTCCACTTTTAGCTATTATTCATCTGTGCTTACAATCTTAGATTTTGGCACGAAACTTATTCAGTTATTTAGCTAAATACCATTTTTTCTCTTTTAACATTATAGCTCATATCAGTTCATATTGAGAACTGTAAATCTAATTCCTCACCTTAATCAATCAGTCAGTAACAACGTAGAACCTCATATGTACGTACGTATTTACATACATCAGTTCGAGTTGCCATACCACATTACCACAAAGATACAATTATCGATTCAAATCCCATAGTGGTAGAGGTAGTAAGAATATAAACAGTAATCGGAAACATTAAGATTTGGAGATGTTATTCAAGGAATATATATATAAAGGACATAAAGCATTCAAAAGATAAGAATGTCGAAGAACACAAAGAGTGAATATATCTGCACACACCATCGTAAAACAATTTTGAGCTTTAATAATCAATTATATAATTCTAATCTTAATCTTTAACTCCTCATTTAACCTTTTTGTAAATATCCACCAGAAAAAAAAATCATTCATAAATTATACTGTTACCATGGCAACTATAAAAAAATTAAAAAAATATATATATGATGAACTTACTCGATGTGATCGATTATATTCCCACATTTTATTGAATATTGCTACTTTGGAATTCTAAAATTTATTTTTTTTATTTTTTTTTAAAAGTAATTAAGTAATAAAATAAGAAATTACCAAATTTTTTAATTGATCTGTATATAATTTTTCTAACATATAAATAGTTAGAAAATCTTCTAAACTAAAACCTTGTTCTAAGAATAATTTAACAAAATCATGTCGATCACTCATTAATGCTTGATACATATAATCATTTAATTGACCTTTCTAGAAAAAGAAAAGAAAAGAAAAGAGAAGAAAAAAGAGAAGAAAAAAGAGAAAAGTCATCAAAAGTAAATATGTATGCGATATCACTGAAATCATGAAATCATGAGTCAATTGAAGCTAGACCAGCATGGAAAGCCTGAAGGCACTGGACGGCCGTTTCATCCTAGTATGGGATTCCTCAGCAGTGCATAAACACGATCCCGCCCCTCCCCGCGAGATGCGAACCCAGGACTTATCAGTCTCGCTTACTCACTTACTTACTTACTTACTTACTTATTTACGCCTGTTACTCCTCGTGAAGAAGCATA
Source organism: Schistosoma bovis (assembly GCA_944470425.2). Taxonomy (NCBI): domain Eukaryota; kingdom Metazoa; phylum Platyhelminthes; class Trematoda; order Strigeidida; family Schistosomatidae; genus Schistosoma; species Schistosoma bovis. Next base: position 1,902,118 of record OX103955.1, on the reverse strand, counting down.
GGCCACTCATCAGCATTCTCCATCCAACCCTGTCCTGGGTAATCCTTTCCAGCTTCTTTCAGTTCCTATTGACCCTTTTCATATTGTTATGACCTTGGATGGCTTTTACCCCGTGATACTTGTTATGACTTGATCTTGAGGCGCTAGGCTGAGTGGCTTAACCTTGAGTTTAATACGCGTGAGTTCGATTGGGGTAGAGAGAACTATTCTAAATCCTGATTGGTTGGCAAGCACGCGAGTGAAAGAAGACAAGACAGTTGGAACACTAACTCTGAATTCTCTGAATTCGGATTACTACAAACATGTACATGAATAAATAAGTGCATATCTTGACCACGACGTACAATAATTTGGAAAAATACAGTTATGCCCGAAACAGGGAATTAGGGTAGAAAATATAGTGCAAAATATAATGTTTAAATTACAATATTTTTGGAACAAAAAAGGGTATGCTAGTGAATGATACATAGAACGAAAGCTCGTGTTATGTAGAATTAGATAAGGACAAAAATAAATATAAGTGTTTTACAGGTTTTGAATGAAATGCAATAACGTCCCAAGAAAATAGCTTTCGTAATTGTCTGGGCTTCTTAATTCCCCATTCGTAACACATATCTGCTTCTATTTCCCAAAGTAATGTGTTCTTTAGGCTTCCTCTTTTACGCTTCCCTTCAGGATTCCGTGTTAGGGCTTGCCACTTCATGTAGTTTGATGATTTCCGTAAAGTATGTCTTATCCATTTCCATCGTCTTTTCCTAATTTCTTCTTCAGATGGAAGCTGGTTTGTTCTCACTCACAAAAAGCTGTTGCTGATGGTATCCTGCCAATGTATGTTGAATATCTTGCGTAGACAACTATTTATAAACACTTGTACCTCCTTGATGATGGTTGTGCTAGTTCTCTAAGTTTCAGCTCCGTACAGTAGAACTGCCTTGGCGTTGGTATTGAAGATTGTGACAATGATATTGGTTGAAAGTTATTTTGAGTTCCATATGTTCTTCAATTGTAGGAGTGTGGTCCTTTCTTTGCCAATCCTCGCCTTTATATCTGCATCAGATTCTCCTTGTTCATCGATGATGCTTTCCAGGTATGTGAAGGACTCTAAATCTTCCAGAGTTTTGCCATCAAGAGTGATTGGATCACTCTCGCGCCAGGCGCTCAACCAACTAGACCACTGAGCCGGCCGACATGCAACGGTGTTAATGTCTAACTTCAATCAATCCACGAGGAGTCCCATACTAGGAAGAAATGGCTGTCTAGTGCTTCCAGGTTTTTCATGGTGGTCTAGCTTCAACTGACTCATGATTTTAATTAGTGAAATTTGTAAAATCTCCACAAAACCCACTCTGATTATATATGTAATAGTTGAAGTTATGAATTGATTGAAACTAGATCACCATTGGAAACCTGGAAGTGTTAGATGGTTGTTCTGTTGTAGTATGACAATCGTCAACAGTGAGTATCCATCATCCTACACTAAAAGAATTCGAATCTAGGACGTATCGAACTCGAGTGCGAACTCGCTTACTTCCTTCCTTTTCAGCACTACTATTCCATACATGCTTAGCATACTTGTAAATTTGGATATCTGTGTGTTGGTTGTGCAATAATAAACATAATCACCTTCTGATTAAAACACCGTTGTGGACATTATCTATTGATGGTTATCAAGACGAACTATATACGAAGTTGAAGATCGACCACCTTTAATATCATCCTGTTAGGTCCCGATAAACATAATGAATGGTAACTGTGGGATCCTTTTTATGGACCAATACTAAACGTATATTTTTATCGTATAATTGTTTAATAACTAAACTATTCATGTTCATATTCTTCTTATTATAAACTTTATTTTGACCCATGAACCATTATTTTACGATTTACCATTCTTGAATTATCCCCTGTCTATTAAGTACTACCTCCCTCACTCATAGCCACATTTAGCTAGATCTTGTACAAATGTTATTTTTTATTTTATGGTACGATGTAGTCTGTCTGGTTGGTATATAAACCCAGTATGTTTGAACTATAAGAATTCATATTGCAGAGGCTGAGATTGGCGTTCTGAACATAACTGGCTGGGCTAGGCACGAAGCAGGACGGATAAGTACTCTAGACAGCTTGCACGTGTTTTACGCGTCATTGTTCCGATCGATAAGTCACTACTCCCTAATTGGCGGTCATTAGTTATAAAACATCCAGAATGGATTATTCTTAAAGATATTTTCACTGAAATCAATAGAATTCACTTAATCACTAATATATATATGACCAATATACAAAACAACATCTATTCATCAACCATCAAACATAGATGTTCGATCAATAAAAACAAAATAATAATTAAGTATATTAACCAACTAGAAAGTAAGATAGTGATTAATTGATTAATAGATTGATTGATCGATTTATTGATCAATTTATTGATCGATCGATTACATCATCATTAATATAATAAAGATCATAAAAAAAATGGGATTGATTCAATGAAACTCATTTACTTACTTTCCATTTTTTATTTTCTAAAAATATTTTTTCACGTGCAATATCAGCACGATTTAATGTTAAAGTAATTTCTAATTGTTCTAAATTAATTTGATCTGATGTAACCGTGGTACCAGCTATAGAAAGGAATAATGAAATGAAAAAGACAAAAAAGAAAAAACGGAATGATTCTGTGATATCTTGATGAGAATAATGAATAGGAATTGTTGGGATCTATTTCTGTACTAATATGATACATTTACTCTTGATCTATAATTATTGAGTAACTAGATTATGTATATCTATATCCATCTTATTGTAAGCTTTATTTTGATCTATTGATTATTATGATACGATTTACCATTCTTGAATTATGCCTGGTCTATCAATTACAGTCTTCCATATTCACAGCCACTTCTTACTGACTGACGCCTGTTACTCCTAATGGAGAAAAGGCCGCCGATCAGCATTCTTCAACCAACTCACTCTATCCTGGGCCTTCTCTCATAGATCTATCTAATAGTTGTTCATTTTTTTCTCATGTCTGTCTCGATTTCTCGGCGTAATGCGTTCTTCTTTGATCTTCCTCTTCTCCTTTGGTCATGAGGATTTCGTGTGGAAACTTGTCTTGTTACGCAGTTTGTTGATTTCCTCAATGTGTGTCCTATCCACTTCCAGCGCTTCGTCCTGATTTCATCCTCCACTGGTTTGTTCTCTCCTACTGTAGGTTGTTGGTGATAGTGTCTGACCAACGGATCCGAAGTAATTCGCTTATGGCTTTCGTAGTTCTCCAGGTTTCTGGCCCATACAGTAAAACTGTCTTGACATTTGTATTGAAAATTCTGACCTTGGTGTTGGTTGACAGACAGTTGTTTTGAGTTCCAGATGTTCTTTAGTTGTAAATATGCTGCTCTTGCACTGCCGATCCTTGCCTTCACATCTGCATCAGATCCTCTATGTTCATAAATGATGCTGTCCAAATATGTACAGGGTTTTACATCTTCCAGACCTTCTCCGTCAATTGTGAGTGGATTGGTTCATGCTGTGTTGTATCGGAGAATCTTGCTTTTCCGTTCGTGTATATTGAAACCTACTGCTGCTGAGACTGCTACTACACTGGTCGTCTTCTTCATTTGTTGTTGCGTTTGCGATAGAAGGGCCACTTCTGGCTAGATCTATTTTATGATACTATGTGATCTGTTTGGTTTGTACATAAACCAAGTATATTTGTAATACATTATTCATATCCCGGATACTGAGATTAGTGTTCTGGATTTAATAGGCAGACCTAGGCAGGAAGAAGGATCGATATGTTGTGTAGACTTCTCGTACGGGTTTTAGGAGTCATTGGTTCGTTCGATAATTCACTGTTCTCTAATTGACGGTATCATTATGTTATACATTAAGAGGGCATACAGGTCACAAGTTATAACAGATGTAACAAGACTAATAGGAAGTTTTAATTTGTGATGAAACGTTTGTTTATTATTCACTTATGGCTTATATAATCAAGGATTCTTTTAAATATAAATGAATACTAAACAAACTCTTTATTCTACTTTAAGAATTATAAGGAAAGATTGATAGTGGTTAGTAATGAAATTCAGGAGGCGCGTTTCAATTTATTTCGGATTCATCAGAGGAATGTACTTGTATACCAGAGTTGACGTTCAACGTGGGACACAATATATAGCGATCAAACGTTTGAAACATCTTATTTGTTTATCAGAAATAAACAGTTCTCTATGACCTTAATAACCCTGTTGGAATGTTCGCTACATCATGATACATATATTCACCTCTATTTACCTTCGTATTTATAAGTATTTCAATTTCTATGACAACTTAGATTTGATCGGTTTGTAAGCAGCTGATCAGAACATAATGAATTGAAGTGATGAGTATCAGAAGGGGGTTTTGTGGATGTTATAATAATTTTACCAGTTGAGATCATGAGTCAATTGGAGCTAGATTACTATGGAAAACCTGGAAGCATTAGACGACTGTTTTTTCCTATTATAAGACTCCTCAGCAAAGCGTATCTACGACCGCGCCTCGCAAGATTCAAACCTAAAATCCATCGGCCTCGCGCGCCAACGCCTAACCTCTAGATCACTGAGACCACTGGCATCTACCAGTGTTAATGTCTAACTTCAACTAATCCACCAAATTGAGCGACACATCCATCATTATCTTCAGTGAGTTACTATTTCACAACAGACGTGGTTGAACTCCACTGTTCACTGCTTTTCACTAGAATTTCAGGAAATACCTATTTTAGCCAGTCGCTAGTGAGCATATGTTGATTATTATCAGAGGGTGTTTTTGTGCATATTATAGTAATTTCAATAGTTGAGATCATGTGACCGATAGGTCCTGGGTTCGAATTTTGCGAGGCGGGATCATGGATGTGCTCTGCTGAGGTGTCCTAAACCAAGACGAAACACCCATCCATTGCTTTCAGGTTTTTCATGACGATCTAGCTTCAATTAACTCATGATCTCAGCTATTAGAATTGAAGTGAATTTATATTATTTTTGATTGAGATCATGAACCATTGAATACCTGGAAGCACTAGACGGCCGTTTCGTCCTATTGTGGGACCCCCAAAAGTGCGCATCCACGATCCTGCTCGCGGGACTCCAACCCAGGGCCTTCAGTCTCGCGCGCGAACGCTTAACCCACTGGACCACTTAGCCGGCATCCAATCATGATAGTGTTTAACATCAACTAATCCATGAAATTGCGCGACCATCTTCTGTTGTACTGAGATAGATACCTGTCTCTACCAGACATGGATTCGCTCCACTGGTCACGGCTTTTCACTAGAACTCCGGTAATTCCCTCACGAAGCTATTCACTAGTGAGCACATGAATTCATATTATTTCGTACTGATCTTTGTTTTTATTCTCTTTAAGATAATCAAAGGAAACTATGTATATGAAATGTAATAGTTAACCCAGTCAATCTTTATATGAAGAATCAAATTCAAATGATAAATGAAAACAAACAAACAAGAATTGTTCATTACATAATTTTCTATAAATAACACAATCCATTTTGGATTACGTCATAGTCCTAAGTTATACACAGATACACACACACACATGCACCCAAAAATCCCCCCAACAACTGACGAGTACTACATATGAATATGACAAAAGTATTATCTACCACTATTAACCTACCGAACAATATAGAAAAATACTAATGCTAATGTGCTTTTTGTAACCACCCCCACCCCCCCTCCGTTTACAAAAAAAGAAGAAAAATCCCATATTTCAATGGGAAAAATCTACCATCAAATTGATTTGTTACATCATAAATCATATTGTTTTATAGTTTTAATATTATTTCCCATTCATTTAGTGGTATTGAATACAATCAATAGTAGATTATGGATAAAACTTATTTCATGAGAATTACCATTATCTTATTCATATATATAGAAATGATCCATTATTAATGGGTATTCATGTGGATAAATGTCATTAGATGAATTGAATATACTTTATTACTATAATATCTTTGGTTTTGTGATGCATGCTACTTATATTGATATAAGTAGTATATGACGCAAGTCAGGAATGTAATGTCTGGCAGCAGAAGAAGAGGAAGATCAAGAAAGGAAGAGCGGGAATAGAAAGCAATTAGTATGGAAATGCAAGAACACTGAAGTTCGGGACAATGATTGAACATTTCGCAAATTAAGTATTATAGTATGGTTTTTCTATTTTACTAAGTAACTGTAATTTTGTGCTAAACACAACTCGATGGTCTTCACTTGTGTTCTCTTTTAATACACTTTGTCTATTCCAATACGATAGAGAATTTGATCTATGTTATAGTCATGATACGATTAGATCATTCGATTAACCTTCGTGTTGTTGTTTACTTGTATCTTTCCATTGTTATTTAGGATTGTGGTTAGTCAGTTTCTTATTGACATATGTGCATCCTATGAGGACTGCCTCGATATTTTGTCTTAATTCATAAGTATTCTAAGCATAGATAGATAGTGGCTATCGGTGGAATTCATTTTCACGAGTGACACTTCGTCCCGTTTGGGATTCGTCAGCTTGATATACTTGCATCCCGAAGTTGATGTTCACACCGAAATTCGAACTCACTACCATTCGCAATGACGTTTGAATTGAACATTGACTTTGAGATGCAGGTACGTCCAGCTGATGAGTCCTAAACAGGACGAAACGCTTGTCGAACTGGATTCCACTACTAACCATTATCTATCTATCGTTATAATGTTTGTGTCTTAAGACAATACCGCGGCGATCCTCACATGATACACATATATCAACAAGAGACTGATCACTTGCAGGCCTAAACAACAGTAAGAAGATACAAGTAAATGATACCAGGCATATACTAAAGTTTATTGAACTTTCAACCATACGAAAATTTAAACCCCTTTTGTGTATTTAAAAACAGTTTGTTCTCACCTTAAACCTACCCTGGTAATATTAACTTGTTATCCAGAGTGATGAGGTTTCAAATTGTTTTCACATTACTATTTTCTTTATTATCATTTTCTCCTCTTATCCTTCATTTCTAGTCTGGTAGACCTTTTATTTTTTCATATATAAATGTTCTTAATAAGTATATATGTAATTTGTATAGTTGAATTTACGAGTTAATTGAAGCTACACCATCATGGAAAACCTGGAAGCACTAGACGGTCGTTTCGTTCTGGTACGGTCATGATCGCGCCTCGCAAGATTCGAACCCAGGATTTTTTAATTAATCCAAACCAAATCAGATCTTAAAAGCTTGAATCAATTTTAGCACCCTTTATTGTGAAATATGATGATGTTATCATCAAATAGAAGTCTGTAGATCACCAATGTAGATGGTTTATATCGAATGATTGGGGACCTACTCGAGTTAGACGAGAATAGTGTGACCAACAGCTAACGTTGAAATCACATCTAGCAGTTAGCATCTAACGTGGATTACTCATTCGTCGTATCAAGGTACTATGAATACTTTTAAAATCGTACAACACAAAAGACGTGATTACGGAAATATTTTAGTAAGAATGAGTACAATGAAGATAGTGAGACTACCATAGCATTGGCCAATCCATGGTATACGATTATCTGATGAGCGTTGAATGTCCTTGACTTGGATAGGGGTTGATGATCTATTCGACAATCAGTGACCCAACTAGAGCTCAATGATATTTCACTATCTCTTCAAGTCTACTTTCACAATCGTCATCTCTTTCATTAGGTTAATGAAATACATGAATAAACATAATTAAATAAGAAATGAATTCTATTTACCACTGGCAAGCAATGAAGAGATTACATATCCATCCAAATCAGAATCTTCTTCCATATCAAATACTGATACTAAGTTTGTATAGTCATTGATTATTTCACATAACATATTCACTTCATCTGTATAATTCGTATAATCTGGATGTAAATCACCAAGAAATTCTTCAATGATTGATTCAAGCCTTCAAAGTTAAAAATTTATATAAAATGTTAAATTATTCATTGTTATCAACCGTAATTGTCTAGAGAAACATTGAAGATAGTAAGATCTGAAGGTTGGAATTTATGGATATAATTACTGACTTATTTACTTACGCTTGTCAACCCTCGTGGTGGAGCACAGGTCGCCCACCAACATTCCACATCCAACTCTGTCGTAGGAAATCCTTTCCACTTACTTCCAGTTGTTATTCATTCTTTTCATATATGCTTCCTATTCTCGATGCAGTGTATTGTTTGACCTTCCACTTTTCCGTTTCCCTTCACGATTCCATGTTAGCGATTACATTGTGATGCAGTTTGGCGATTTTTGTAATGTATGTCCTATCCGATTCAAACGTATTTTCCTAATTTCCTCTTCAGATGGAATCTGAATTGTTCTCTCTCACAGTAGTCTGTTTTGATGGTTGCTGATATTGAGTATTTTGTGCAGACAATCTTTCATAAATACTTTTACTTTTTTGATGATGTTTGTGATAGTTCTCCACTTTTCAGCGCCGTAGAGTAGAATGAACTGTCTTGACATTCGTATTGAAGATTGTGACTTTGATATTGGCTGACGATTGTTTTGATTTTCACATGTTCTACAATTGTAGGAATGCGTCCCTTTCTTTGCTAATCCTCAGCTATACATCTGCATCAGATTCTCCTTGTTCATCAATGATGTTTCCCAGGTACGTGAAAGATTCCACAACTTCCAAAGTTTCTCCATCAAGTGTAATTGCATTGGCTTTCTCTCTGTTGTGTTTAGGATGTTGCTTCTTCCCCTGTGTATGTTGAGGCCTACTGTTGCAGAGGCTGTTGTTACACTAGTTGTCTTGATCTGAATTTGTTGGTGTGTATGGGATAGGAGGGTCAGCTCATTTGCGAAGTCCAAATCTTTTAATTGATTCCGAGCTCTTCATTGTATTCCATGCTTCCCTTAAGGTATGGAAGTCTTCATAATCCCGTCGACCACCAAAAGAAAGAGAAATCAAAAGAGTAAGCAGCCTTGTCTGAATCCGATCTTTACTTGGAATGCATCCATCAGCTGTCCTCCATACTAGAAACGGAGAGCTGGTCAATACTTCCAGATTTACAATGCTCCTACAATCCATCGTTTAAAACATCTTTGAATAGAATTGATTATGGAAAGTTATCTGACTTGGAAGTTACCTTAAAATATATACTTATTATGTAGGTATCTGAATAGGGGTAGTTTTGCCTGGGTGTTACTACTTTCCAGAGGACTTACTTGGGTATATTATAAGACGATTGTATGATAACTATTTTTTTAATCATTGACAATGTTTCTGTATGTAAAAAAGATCATCATCATCATCAAAAGTGTGACATTAAGTGGAGAGACCCTGGACGGATGTTTTGGCTTCTTATGACATCCGTCGACCAAGCTCATCTATTACTAAATTCTTGAGTAAGTTCAGAACACTTGTGTCTCTCGGTAATCACAACAACATTATATCATTCAGCTGACTCTGAATAGTCTAGATATCTGAATTCGGTCATTTGTGAAATAGGGTGGTTTTAGGTCGTTTCAATCATCAATTTTTCTCACCATCAATTCATTCGAGTTTATAGGTCACAGATTTTAATTGAACCTTTGTAGAAGGCAATTCTATGCTGACCACCAGGTTCAGTCGTTTTGTCCTACTGGAAACCTCAATAACATTCATTCACAGCCTTGTCAATGATCGAACATAGGGTCTTCTAGGCTATCGTTACTAGCTTAACATCTAAACCACTGAGTTACCTTTCACTGTTGATCTCAGTGATTAAAACGTTATATGTTAACCATTTACTATAAAGGTGTTGTGATCAATCTTTAATGTGGTCGTAAGTTAGTATTACTAACAGTTCCAACATTCAAACAAAAACAGCCGTTCACTTCATTTTGATTTTCAGTGATTGTTTAACCTTTCCAGTAATGGCAACAAGCGTATCTATTTACAATAAAATATTTCAATTAATCATTATAGTCGAAGCTTATTGAATACGCACAAGAGATCATGAATCGATCTGGAAGTATCGAACGAACGTTTCATTCTAGTATAGAACACTTCAGCAATCAATATCCACGATTCCGCAAAATGTAAAAAGAAATGATCACATCCAAGTACTGAAATCAGATTTTATTCTCCACTATTCATTTATGTATGTATTGAAATCGTAATTTTGTAAAACTGGGGTTCGATTTGCATTAGGAAAGACATAACATACATGACACTGATCACTACCCAGTGACCAATCAATTTTAAAACACATCTCGATCATACAGGTGGTCAGTCGCGGCCCGAATAGCCCATATGGTAAAGTCTCTGACTGTGGAGTATCAGTCCCATCAAAATTACAGGTACAAATTGCTGACAAGTGCCTAATAGCAACAAACTCGGATCCAGGGTTGCCTGTCGACTAACTCCAACCACCATCTTATCTCAACATACTGTATGCAATGTCGAGTCACCTAGACTATTGGCCATTTACAACTTGGTCGATAGGATTCGATCTACACGAAAGAACAATCTAACATACATGACATTAATCACCACCCAATGATCAATCAATTGTAAATATACCACTTTATCTTTCTTAATAAATAATGAAAGTTTAAAAGGTCATTAAAAGTCAAAATAGGAATTCTTTTCACCGGTAGATAAGGCAAACTAAAAATTTCATCCAAGTTACATTCTTACCTGATATTAAACACTTAGTTTTAATTATAGTCTCTATGGAATAGATAGAAACAATTGTCAGTCTTATCGTTAGATAATCATTGAACATTAGAAAGTAATGGACAGTTGTTTCCTTCTAGTATAGGAATTATCCGAAGAACATATCTACAATCGTATTGGTAATAGAAAGCAGGACCTTTGGTCTCTAAGTTAGAACTTATTCTTTAGAGAAATGAATTATAATGAATTGATTTATCTATTCTAATAGTTGAGATCATGAATCGATTGAAGCTAGATCATCATGAAAAACCTGTGATTACTAGAAAACCGTTTTGTCCTATTGTGAGACTCCTCAGCAGTGCGCATCCACAACGCCGCCTTATGGGATTCGAACCCAGAACCTATCAGTCTCTCACGCGAGCACTTACCCATTAGTTTATTCAATTTACTATATTCTTTAATCATCTTTCAATTCCCATTGTTGAAAAACTGTTTCATATCATACATTGCTGAATATCACTTTACACATCTCAGTAGAACTTAAGAAATCTCCTTTTCAAATTAACCACTATCCCCCAAATGCCCTGATACAACCGGAAATACAACTGGAAATGCTCTCACATGGCCAGGTGCGCACAACCACTGTTAGGGAAGTTCTACTCACTACATTCTCATGGTGGGGGGGTGGTGTTGTCTACGAAATTAAGAGGATGAAAAGAAAATGTACGGCGCTTTAACCGGGTCGATGGATACGGAGAGTCCACCTAAGGGAGTTGGAAAACCCTGATTCCAAATCAATGGTGTACATGGGTTCCAGTATCCTGAGGTAACATATGGCGTATGAACTTATTGTTGGTCAACGGATACCATGGGACTGTATTTCCTGACGTTGCTCTACTGCCTTGTGGATCAGAATTTTAGGTCAAAGGTTCCGGGTGTGTCCCCCTAAGAAAACCACTTGCTTCGGTTCGGGTACCCGAGTAGTAGATCAGCTCTCATACAAATCAAGTGATTTGTGTGGCGTATTTCTGTTTGGTGCCTCATTGTACTAATGTTTATGTGTTTAAATAAATAAATAAATAAACTAACAACATATGATCATGATCAATGAATGAAGTTCTACACAAACTTTAGAAATTTGCCCAATACTTGCCGAATTATATAATGTTTATCCAACCATAAAAATTCAACGATCTTCACAAGCTCCCTTTCTAATAATATACAATTCACTCAAATTGAAAATCATCCAGTAGAAATTAAACACTGGAAGCTGAGTTTCTGTGTAAACTTTTTCTTGAACCGCTGTATTACTTCGGCTGATGAGCTTAACTTTACTGATGTAGATCAATGAATGATGACGTACAGTAACTGTACTCAACTTTACTATTAATTAGGTATCAAAGCTTTTTGTTGATGTTGATAACGTTTCATAATAATAGGCAGACATGAATAAAACCATTCACCTATTAACATGCTGGATACAGTCCAGTAGATTAAGCGTTCGCGCGCGAGACTGAAGGCTCTGGGTTTGAACCCCGCAAACAGGATCTTGGATGTGCAATTCTGAGGAGTCCCAAAATAGGACGAAACGGCCGTCAAGTGCTTCCAGGTTTTTAACTGTGGTCTAACATCAATCGGTTCATGATCTCAATCAAAAAAATCCACATTGAGTTACCCTCTCATAGGTTTTTGTAAAGTTAGATCTCTCTAATTAACCTATGCTCATTAACTAATTAAACAATGAACTGTTCTAGATGAACATTCCACTATGCACTTATCGATTCATCTATCTCGTTGGATCTAAGATTGATTGGTCAACCGATTCTTATTGTTTACTCATACAAATTATCAGATGCCTTCTGTGAATTATGTTTAGACAATACATAACTATCAATAAAAGAAATATTTAATGTCAATTACCTAGCCTCCAATGGTACTTGATCTTTATCATCAACAACTTCTTCAGATGCCATTTTATTTGCAGCATCTAATCCAAATGCTAATACATCCGCTGCACCAGATGTACCCTGAAACAATAGATTTGAAAAGAAAAAAAAAGAAGATATGCAAAATTAATTAGCGGTGGAATCCAGGACGCGCTACTGAGTTCGAGTCCCAGAGTGAACATCAACTCTGGGATGCAGATACATCCAGCTAACGAGTTCCAAATAGGAAGAAATGTACATCAAACTGGATTCCACTACCAGCCATTAACCATCTTTGCACATAATACTTATTGATAATGTTGTTGTAAAACTGACTTTTACTATGGACTAACGTAGGATGGTAAACTAACGGTTAGAAATTAAAGAATACTGGAAAGTTGATTTGTTACAATGTGTACAATACATGGGACTGAATGCAGAACGTTATAATTTCTTAGCTACCACAACATTACTAAACTAGTGAATCACGATTTAATAGTATGAATATAACAATTCATTTAATTCATGAAGTACGACGATCTTCATACCATGATGTCGATGATATTTATACAAATATTACTATTATTATTATCAGTAGTAGTATCAGTCCTGAAGAGAAGCGAAAAGGAGGAAGACCAAAGAACACATTACATCAGGAAATAGAAGCAGATATGAAAAGAATGAATAACAACTGGAAAGGTTTGGAAAAGATTGGTCAAGACAGGGTTGGATGAAGAGTGCTGATAGGCGGCCTATGCTCTTCCATAAGGAATAACAGGCGTAAGTCAGTAAATAAATAGTATTAATCATAGTAGTGTAGCGAGTGAGAACACAGGCGGTTACAACTATATGTATGTAAATACAAAATTACAAAATCCCCAAGCAAAATCTGAGAACCATCCAATAAATACTTCATTTGCAAAATGTCAATCAATTATCTCAGATTTCATTGTTCCTTCACTCTCTGTTCTCATTCTCTTCTCTACTTCTTAAAATAATGAGTGGACGTGGTAAAGGTGGTAAAGTTCGTAGTAAGGCTAAAACAAGGTCAGCCCGTGCTGGTCTTCAATTCCCTGTTGGTCGTGTACATCGTCTTCTATGCAAGGGCAATTACGCTGAACGAGTTGGTGCTGGTGCTCCAATCTACCTAGCTTCAGTTCTCGAATATCTGGCTGCTGAAGTTTTACAGTTAGCTGGTAATGCTGCTCATTCCACTTTCGATTGATGATATATACTACTTCTATCTGTCAACATCAATAGTACACACCACAGTAGTAATACTAATGGCAGTATTACTAAATCGTTTCAGTGCTTTGATGTTCTTAGTGATTAACTAACTAACATAGTCTGGATCATGATATTATTAAATTTATTTGTATCAAATGTAAAAAAATATGATCCATTTATAAATTTTTTTTCCCTAAAACTTCAACTACCTTTGTAACAACAATTGGACAACGATTTCTTATCATTGAACAATAAACTTGACGTAATGTAAATCGATCACCACCTACAACTAATCCACACATTGGAACTAAAATTTCTTCTTCACTACCAACTGATTTTCCACTTTTTGCTGGTTTAAGACTTGATTCAGTAGTAAGTTTATCTTTTGCTCCACGTGTAACAGATGTAGTTGAAATAGGTTGATTACTAACTATCGGTTCACTTGCACCTTTACTTAAAGCAGAATTACTAGTAGAACCACCGGTTATACCAGAATTTTTACCAATTGATGTTGCACTTGTTTGTGGACCAGATGTTGTACTAACTTGTCCACCCATAGTACTACCTTGTCTTTGTAATCCTACTGAATTTACATTATTATTGATGTTAGATGGTGTAGAAATACCATTTTGAGGTTGTTGCTGTTGTTGTTGTTGTTGTTGTTGTAAATGTGTTGTAGAACTTATAGGTCCACTTTGAGGACTTGTAGCAGTTGTTGTTTGTTCTTGTGGACTACTTGCACAATTCCATAATGATATACATCTTTCAAATCTTGCACGTAATTCAGCTTCTTTACCTTTTAATTGATCAGTTGTTCCATCATCAACTAAAACAAAAAAATTATGATTAGGATCTAAGGCACGTTCTTCAATATCACTACGAATAGATTTTAAACCGCTTTGTGATAATGGATCAATTAAAATTGGTTCACTATCTTCAGCTTCTTCTTCTTCATCTTCTTCAGATTGATACACTGCTGTACCCTAAAATATCAGGAAAAAAAATTGTTGAGATTAATAGAATAAATTGTAGTAACACAAAACGTCATAATTAATTCAGGACCATTAGTCTTGTACATGAACATTTAACCTGTAAACTATTAAGCTAGGGTAAGCAATAATGGATAGTGGCAAGCAGTGGAATCCAGGACGCGCGTCACTTCGTTCTATTTGGGACTCGTCACAGCTGGATGTACCTGCATCTCAAACTTGTTGATGTTCACTCTGTGACTCGAACCCAATACAGTTCGCTTGAAACGCCATCGCGTTATCCACTCAACTACTGAGTCCAGATAGCCACTTGCTTGTGCAATGAGGTGAAACTTAAATTCACTTGGTATTGTTTGGCTTGTTAAGGTAATGTCTAATGATATACAAGTATAACTTTGAAAAATTCACGATATGGAATGACCATCTTCCATTGTCTTTGTTTACTATCTTCCTCATACCTCTACCAGTCATGATGTTCATGTCTGAGATTGAAGGTCCTGTATTGTATTCCTAGTTGTGGGATGATGAATGAGAATGTTTGATGAGTTAATTATTGAAGATAAATGCCCGTCTAGTACTTACAAGTTTTCAGTTGCTAACTAACCAAGATCGGTATGTGGAACGATATGGTTTAACTGGGAGAAGCGAACTTGAACGGTGACAGATTTGTAAATTTATGTGCATTTAAAAAACGGTTATAATTCCCCCCTCACAAACGCATACACAAAGGTACATAAGTCTCACCGAACCACATTACAGAAAACCAGATCGATCATATTTGTATCATGAAAAAAAAATCAGAAGGTCAGTGAAAGATATAAGAACCAAGAAAGGAGTTGATATAGATTGAGATCACCACCTGGTTATGATTATGATGAAACTGAAGCTAAAGAAATACTAGACAACTGATTTAATACAGCATTCCTTCGATATACAGACAACTTCAACGAATTCAACATAACTTTCAACAACAGATTATAAATGTTACAAGATCTACATAAAGAAGAAGCATCTACTATTGAAGATAATTGGAAAGAATTGTTCAAGACATAATTCGATGGAGAATCCTGATAGACAATCTATACATCTCCACGAAAGATAACAAGAGTGAATTCATGTAATTCTAACAATTTCAACATAGCTCTTAACAACAGATTCCAAATGTTACAAGATCTACATAAAGAAGAAGCATCTACTATTGAAGATAATTGGAAAGAATTGTTCAAGACATAATTCGATGGAGAATCCTGATAGACAATCTATACATCTCCACGAAAGATAACAAGAGTGAATTCATGTAATTCTAACAATTTCAACATAGCTCTTAACAACAGATTCCAAATGTTACAAGATCTACATAAAGAAGAAGCATCTACTATTGAAGATAATTGGAAAGAATTGTTCAAGACATAATTCGATGGAGAATCCTGATAGACAATCTATACATCTCCACGAAAGATAACATGAGTGAATTCATGGAATTCTAACCATTTCAACATAGCTCTTAACAACAGATTCTAAATGTTACAAGATCTACATAAAGAAGAAGCATCTACTATTGAAGATAATTGGAAAGAATTGTTCAAGACATAATTCCATGGAGAATCCTGGTAGATAATCTATGCATCTCCACGAAAGATAACAAGAGTGAATTCATGTAATTCTAACCATTTCATATATACATCTCTAGATACCATAATATTAATACATTTAGAAATGAATAAACTGGAAAATATGTAGTTCCATTAAATTACATTAATGAATGAATATCTATGGTGTATAATGATTGACATATTCAATAAAATATTTTGCATTGTTTTGTAGGTTATAAATTGATAGTACTTCCTGTAGAGTTAACTTAATTTAAGCTTGATTTGTCTTTCCTGTAATTGTTTAATGAACTTATCTTTATATATGTATATATGTATGTATGTACAATGTATTCATGATATATCAACAATGTACAGTTCAACTTCTTTCAATACAGTCTATATTTACTATAGATAGTTTACAATTATTGATTAGAAATTCCATTAGTTGAAATCATGAGTCAATTGAATCTAGACCACCATGGAAAACCTGGAAACAATGGACGGCTGTTTTGTCCTAGTATGGGACTCCTCAACAGTGCGCATTCACGATCACGCCCCCCCCCCGCGAGATTCGAACCCAGGAGCTATTAGTCTCGCGCGAGTGCGAATCTCTCGGGAGGGGGGCTGGATCGTGGTTGCGCACTGCTGAGGAGTCCCATACTAGAACAAAACGGCCGTTCAATGCTTCCAGGTTTTCCATGATGGTCTACCTTCAATTGACTCATCATTTCAACTATTGAAATTTCTAAAATCTCCACAAAACCCCTTCTGATTTAGATATTATAACAAGTTATTTCTTTTTGTTTGTTTGTTTGTTTGTTTCAACACATCATTATGTCTATTATTCGTTTATCCTATTCAAGTGTGTTGATCAAATGTTCGTGACTTTTTACTGCACAACTTACAATAAACTACAGTTATCGTCATAGACATTGTGGTGGCCGGCACTCAATATACATTGTAAACAAGGAGCATTATTCAGATGTGGATTAGTGAACTAGTAACATGTAACTAGCAATGGTTGTTACGGAAATATACATGTTGGGTGTTACTAACTTAAATATGCCTGTTACCCTCAATGGAGAATAGGACGCCGATCAACATTCTCCAACCAACTCATTCTGTCCTGTACCTTCCTTTCTAGTTCTATCCAATTGTTGTTCATTTTTCTCATATCTGTCTCTATTTCTCGGCGTAATGTATTCTTCTTCGTTCTCCATCTCCTCCCTTGGCCTTGAGGATTCCAAGTGAGGACTTGCTTTGTGACACAGTTGAGTGCTTTCCTCATTGCTTGTCTTATCCACTTCTAGTGCTTCTTCCTAATTTCATCCTCCACTAGTTTATTCTGGTTTATTCTCTCCCACTGTAGGTTGTTGCAGTCAGTGTCTGGTCAACGGATCTGAAGTATTTCGCGTAGACAACTGTTAATAAACACTTGTATCTTCTGGATGATGGCTTTCGTACTTTTCCAGGTTTCTGCTCCAAACAGCAGAACTGTCTTGATATTTGTATTGAAAATTGTGACCTTGGTGATGGTTGACAGTTGTTTTGATTTCCATATATTCTTCAGTTGTTAAAAAATGCTGCTCTTGCATTGCTGATCCTTGCCTTCAAATCTGCATCAGATCCACTATGTTCGTCAATGATGCTGCTCAGATATGTCGGCAATCTTTGTACATAATTATCGACTTAATCCGCGCTAGTGAGTAGCGGAATTGAAATCAGTCAAATACAAGAATGAAGTTTTGAATACGTATATTTTGTACACTCATTGATCTGAAGAGATAATCAGAGCGATGAAGCGAAGGAACCGAATAGAAAAGAGCGAAGCGTAATGACGCGCAATGGAGAAGACTTGTAACCCAACTCCATTTAATCGAGTGTTAGTCGATATTTATAGCCGAACAAAATTACGTTACAGACATGTAATGAGTAAGGAAATCAATGTATACATATACGCTCATATAAAAACAGTCAAGGTTAATAGGCGAATAATTAACAATGTCAAAATATGATTTAAGAAGAATGAATAACTTGACATGTACGGAGGCCAGAATATGCTACTTGGGCTTAACATAGTAACCGACAACTACAAGATGGACTATCTTCAATTCCTTCAACGTCTAAGCATGTAGTGTAATCATAATTCATGAATACTGAGTAAATAATCAACAAGGCGATTGTTCAGTATCGCTACAATATTTCAATATTTTTCATCAGGATCAATGAAGAATTTATTTAAACACACAAACTTAAGTAAAAGAAGACGCTGAATAGATATGCGCCACATAAATCATTCAATTTGTGTGAGGGCTGGGTTACTGTTTTGATGACCAGACTGAAACAGGTGGTATCCTTAGGGAGCCACACCCGGAGCCTTTAACCTAATCCACGGTCTACAGTCTAATCCACAAGACAGTGGAGCAACGTAAGGAGATGCAGTCCCATGGTTGCCGGTTACAAACGATTGATTCATACATCATATGTTATCTCAGGATACTGGAGCTCATGTGCACCATTGATTTGGAATCAAGGTTTTCCATCTTCCTTTGGTGGATTCTCCATATCCACCAACCCGGTTAAAGTGCTGGACATCCGCTTTCTGTCCTCTCAGTTTTCGTAAACAACAATCATGTCGCGAGAAGGCAGTCAGTAGAACTTCCCAAATAGTGGTTGTATGCACATGGCCATGTGAGAGCATCTCGTGAGGGAGAGCTGACTCTCAACATTCTTGGCTATATTAGGGCATTTGAGGGCTATCCAGATATGAACAACAAAGGATCTGTGATACACAGTCATGCCATTTAAGAACAATAACGACTGATAAGAATCCTGAGATAGACCTCTATTAGTAAGTTCTTACCTCTTAACACGGTGGATATTGATAGTCACTAACACAATACACTCATCTCCATGTTGACTCTCGCACATTACTGTGATATATGAACAATAACAATTCTCATACTGGAGTCTATTCTAAATGTCCTGTCGTTAGATAGCTAACGTCTATCATTATCCAGAAGAAATGTATACAGTGATAAATAATCATGAAAATACAATGAGAACTGAAAGAACATTCATTGAATTCATTTACCTCATGTAAAGCTGCTTCAAGTATTTCATTTTTCGTAACACAATCCCAACTTGCTACACCAAATGCCATCATTCGATTTCCACCATATGCATCTGTATAATCACGTACAGCTTCACCAGTTAACTTCATTACTCCTAAATGAAAACCACCTGTTACAATCCAACAACCTATTGAGAATAAGATACAAATAGAAAAGACATTTTAATAGGATGAATCGGCGAATTGTATATACTGACTTTGAAATACTGTTCATCAGTACTTTATGAGGTTCTATTGTAATGAACGAACCTTCAGATGGGGATAACCAGAATTACAGAGTGTCTTCAATAAATTATAAAAACCATATATGGAATACTTCATTTGCATATCTTCCATGATTCTTCCAATTCTTAATTTCTTTATATTCCCCTTTCTATTCTATTCAGTCCAATCTTCTTAACTTTCTTTTGATAGGTATCTCACTTGTGATCAGTGCTACATACTACATACATCTGTCGACAGATATAAGTAGCATATACCATAATATCAGGTAATTAATATTTCATGAGTTAGTGATTTATTTGGTATGAGAGATCATTCATTCGTCCTAATACTGATTAATGATCAGAGTAGAAGCAAGGAATACAATGAACAGCTTAAAATCAATTAGACATGGCTGTCTACTCTCTCCATTCATTTTTCTTCTGGTAGTCAACCGTATTATGAAGACCTCGACATCTGAGTGGGAGCACGAAATACAAAGGAGAGCATGCATGCAACTAGATAATTTGCATTTGACAAATGACCTAGCCATTCTATCAAATACACATGAACAAATGCAGATGAAGGCAACTGGTGTAACAGCAGCTTCTGCAGCAGTAGGCCTAAACAAACACAAGGGCAAAACCAAAATCATCAAATACAACAGAAAGAACGTCAATCCAATCACACTTGATGGAGAATCTCTGGAATATGTGGAATTCTTCATGTACCTGGAAGTATCATCAATGAACAAAGTGGACTCGATGCAGACGTAAAAACTAGGATTGGCAAAGCACGAACAGTATTCCTACAGTTGAAGAACATATGGTGCTCGAAACAACTATCAACTAATAGTAAATTAACAATCTTCAATACGAACGTCAACACTGTTCCATTGTACCGAACTGAAACTTGGAGAACTACTACAAACATCATCAAAAATGTAGAAGTATTTATGAAGAATTATCTGCACAAGATACTCAATATCCATTAACCGGATACCTTCAGCAACGGACACCTGTGAGATAGAATGAATCAGCCTCCAGATGAAAAGGAAATTCGGAAAATACGTTGGAAGTGGATAGAATATACATTACGGAAATCGCCAAACTGCATTACAAGACAAACCCTAACTTGGAATCATGAAGAGAAACAGAAAAGAGGACAATTTAACTTCGTGTATTCAGAATTCTATTAAAGACTGCTAACCCTCATAGATTGATGCTGGGGAATCTAACCTCAGCTTATGAACTATAATATCTATGGATTAGTTGAACATCAACTATCAATTTTAACAGTAAGTCAGTCAGTCAGCTACAATCTAGGACCAGGCACATATATGCATCGGTCCAAGTGACCATACCTCATTTGCACAAAAAGGTGGACACCGAATTCATAGAAGTAGTTATTTCAATTATAGTAAAATATCAAACAAAGAAGAATTCAGGAAGAAAGAACTAGTTGGTAGAAAGAAAGATATGGAGCTATTTTAATCCCATAGTTTAAAGGAAGACAAAGAGTGTATACACCGACGACATTATGATCGATTCTGAGCCATGCCACACAGTCTCCGACTATTGGTTACTGCAGTCACGCCGACCCCAACCAAGTAGTCCGCATCTACCAGCATGGCTCAAACCAGAAGTTAGTGACTTCAATGACTAATGCCACTTTTCGGTTTGGCCACCCCTAACTTTCTTCCAACAATCACCAACACTAGTCACCATTGCGCTTCGTGGTAATCGGTGTTCAGGCATACGTAACACGTGATCCAATCATCTCAGTCGATGAAGATTTACAACTTCATCAACTGATTCACCATCATTCTCTAACACCCTGCGTCTAACCTCACTATTACCTACCTGGTGATTCCAGCAGATGCGAGCGATATTTTTAATGCATATGTGGTTAAATACTAATAGCTTACGAATGAATAGTTTGATGTTACTTTTGATGTTAATTTGTCATTATGAATCAATTGAAATAATAAATGATTCCTTAAAAAAAACCATTGAAAAGGTAATTTGAGTTTAATTCGGTATAGTTCTGATGTGAAACGTTAACTAATCATGATAACAGTAGTGAATGAGGACATTGAAAAAAAAACACAATAAGTACTGAAATATAGTCAAGTTTATTAAAACCTTCATCAGTTTCATACTTGCATTCCAAATAGTTGGAAGCCTTTATTCAAACCTTTTATTCAAACAACTCCTAGTCCTGGTACGGTCGAGGGTGGGGAGAGTTAGCTATTCATCTCCAAATGCTCTTACGTGGCCATGAGTATACAACAACTGTCAGGGAAGTCCTAGTTACTACCTTCTTGCGGTATCATTGTTGTTTACGAAATTGAAAGGACGAAAAGCGAATGTATGGCACTTTAACTAGGTTGATGGACGCTGAAGGTCCACCTAGGTAAGTTGGAAAGCCCTATTTCCAAATCAATGGTGCAGATGGACTGCAGGATCCTGAAGGAACAAATGGAGCATGAACAAATTATTGTTCACCGAGAAACTGCATCTCTTTACGTTGCTCCGCTGTCTTGTAGATTAGATTAAGTTGAAGGCTCCGAGTGTGACCCCCCTAAGGATACCACCTGTTTTAGTCTGAGCACCGAGACAGTATCCCAGCCCACACACAAATCAAGTGACTTGTATTGCGCATATATATTCGGTGCCCCTTTGCATCAATATTTGTGTCCAAATAAATAAATAAATCAAATCATTGTTCCTAAGTGGTCCTTCAGAATACCATACCCCATTGTGAAAATATTCCATTCATACTAAATGATTTGACAAACGCTAGTCAACTGAGGATAATGTACATCTCTTCCACTGGAAAAAAGCCTGAATAAACTCAATATGATTAAGAGCAATGTGCAATGTTCTGCCGATCATAACGATGTGTTTCAGTACTATAATGAAAATAAATGAAGAGGAATATCTAATCAAGAGGATTGTAAATTAATTGATCATCTAGCAGAAGTACAACACAATTCGTTCAGATCGTAGAAATAATTGAATTCATGAGTCAATTAAAACTAAACCTACATGAAAGACCTGAAAGCACTGGATGACAGTTTTGTCCTAGCATGAAATTCTTTAGCACTCCCAATCCCGCAACAAAGGGACTCAAACCCAGAACATTCGGTCTTGTACAAACGCTTAAACTCTAGACCACTTAGCTGGTATCCAAAGGTGTTAATATCTAACTCCCATCAATCATCGATCTTGCGCAACCTTTCATCCTTCATCTGATGTAAATGCCTGTCTCGCACCCAACACAAAGTGGACACCACTGATCACGGCTTCTCATGAGAACTCTGAGAAATCCATCTTTGAGCTAGTCAACGCATGAAAGGTTGCACAAGATCATGGACCGATTGAATTTAGACATTAACACTGTTGGATGCCTGCCTAATTGTCCAGAGGTTAAACGGTCGCTTACGAGATCGAAGGTCTTGGGCACTAAGATTGTTATTACTTCTTAATGACGATCAGCGCAAAATCATATACACAATTGATTGATCACTGGGTGGTGATCAATGTCTTATGTGTCAGGTCGTTCTTAGTACAAATCGAATACTATCAAACAAGTTGTAATGTGACCATTGGTCTAGGTGACTCAACGTTGCTTGCACTATGTTGAGATAAGACTATGATTGAAGTTAGTCAACAGGAAACCCTTTACATAGGTTTCGTGCTACTTGGCACTTGCCAGTAAGGTGTACCTGTAATCTTGAAGGAGCTGACGCTCCCTAACGAATTCGATCCCGTATCACTCAGCAAAATCACATAGTTACTTAAGAAAATATAAAAATATTGTACATTATATACATCATTTACACATCTTAGTATCGATTATCCTTTATATATACATCATTATTCCTTTGATTCTGTCATTATACTACTTATGTCTATCCATATAAGTAGCATACACTACACTTATTTCTTGTCATAATAAAGTTATCGGAAAACTTTGTCACACCGATAAATTTATATCTTAATATTCAATTCTTCTGATGGTCGACTAGATGAATGAAGACTTTGAACATACTGTATACCGTGTATGATCTGGTTATAAAATTAACATATTTTAAACATTAAATTAATTGATTAAAAGATTTATATCACTTATTATAGTCTCCATGGCACCAATGTAAATTGTTCACCCACCCGGTGGGGGGAGGGGGAAGGGGACGGGAGTCATTTAAATTGTTCGTAGTTTTAAAAAAAAACCAGTTATTATTATTCAATGTATTTCATGTAGGTATTGGGAAAAAAAATCAAATTATATACGGTGGGAGAGAACAAACTAGATTTCAGAGGAGGAACAAAATCAGGAATAAGCGTTGAATGTGGATAAGACACATAATTTGAGGAAAACATCGAACTGTGTCACAAGAAAAGTTCTCATCACTTGGATTCTTCAAGGACAAAGGAGACAAGGAAGATCAAAGAAGAACACATTACACTGAAATATGGAGACAGATATGAGAAAAATGAACAGCAATTGGATAGAACTAGAAAGGAAGGTTCAGGACAGAGTGAGTGGATTGGAGAATGCTAGTCGGTGGCCTATTCTCGATTGAGAGTAACAGGCGTATGTATGTAAGTAAAGTAATTTATAGACGTTTATTTAAACGACGAGTTATGTAAATATATAAGGATTATTGCATATACTTGTATCAGTTATTGATTGTTCAAAGTTACGAGATGATGGTCTTGAATATTTGTACACATACAAATGATCCGATCAGTTAAACAACTTAATTGTAGAACGGCTTGAAAACAATGTGATAAATTCATTCATCGGTGTTCATCCTATTACACAAGTTAGTGACTCTCTGAACTTAATAGCTAAGTGCATAACATGATAGTGTTTTCAGGTGAATGGTATTGAGTTGAAATCACGGAGTGAATGTTAACTCTAGGGTACAGATACATCCAGCTGACGAGTCCTGAAATAGGACGAAACGAGCATGCTGGACTGTATCCATTTCAGTATGGTAAACACTTTTTTTCTTGTTAAAAATAAACGTAAAGATAAAGTATTCCAGTAAAATTAATGTTTTTACACTCTATGTAATGTTATGTAGAGCTGAAAATCTCATATGAGACTAGAGGTTCAGCATTGATATTATGGATGGTTCGGCATTACTTTGACAAGTTTTGCTGACTGTTCATGCATAAAATTGGTTTGTTGATCAACCGATTTCATTCATACTGGTGGCTGCTTTTCAGTGTTCTGAAGGGACATTGTGACGCATATCGCCATTGCTAACATTAATAAGTTTGACTGTCGTGTAAGCGGAATAGGTCAACTTTGGCCTGTTCATGTTGTGGATAATTGATTCACGCGATCACTGATCGGAATAATTATACATGTGACGTGAATTTTTATATGAATGGTGCGAATGGTCTACCAGGGTGCTTGGTACCTGTATGGTTGCACCACAGAACTGAGCTGTACTATTTAAATTGTAGTGTTAAAACCTATATAGTGTCTCCTGTGAAGCGAGATTGAGCTGTACTCTTTGGGCTACAAATTTTAAGCCTGTGTATTGTCTGGCTCTCCAGCAAGTAGGATTAAGCCGTACTGCTCGGATTAAGTCTGGGCGGTGTCTGGCTCTCCTGCGAAACGAGATTGAGCTGTACTACTCGGGTTAAGCCTGGGTGGTTTCTGGATAGAGCTGTACTGTTTGGGTTGTCACGTGATAGTCTGGATGGTGTCCGGTTCCCCTGAAAACCAATGTAAAATTACCCTGATCCACAAGGGTAAATTATAGAAGTGTGTTATGTTTTGAAGGCTTAAATATATATATTCCTCTGATTCTAAGCAAGAATACCAGTGTACAATGAACATTGGATCTGTTTGATATAGACTATGATAATAACTGGAAACAATCAACAAGATGGTGTTCTAATTTCGTTAGATACTCTACATAAGTTAAACTAAACACTCCATAAATACATTCAAAGAAACAAGTCTGTTGAAGAAGATTTGTAGTTCAAGTGAATGATTTTGATGAAGTTTTTTTTTTCTCTGAGATGGATGGTTTGGTCGTAGAGCTTTCATCATTCTTCAGGTAGAAGTTTGTACTGATGATGTCATTCTTCTGAAGGACAAAAGCTTCGTGATCAAATCATCCAGATCAAAGAACAAAACTCCATCAGAAAAAACAAGTTTGTTACTGATTAGAATGAAACAGTATGTTTCATTTACTCAATATTAACTTAAGCTCAATAGATTCTGATTAAAATAATCATCCTATCAAAGACTTGTTCTCTTCCAGCTTAGGGTATACAAGTATAATAAACTACACCTTCCGTTCATTATAGGATACAATTACTGACCTCATTTTTCGGGTCACTGATATAGTTAAATCAGACAAACAATTATATTACTGTAAATGTTGTCCTTTAAACTTGGATAGTGATTATTCAAGAGTGAAATAGTAAGTTCATCTAATGCGAAAAACAACAACAGCAACAACAACAACAAATAACAATCCATAAACAATCTGTCACTTTTTAATACAGTTCACCTTAAGATAACATTCATAAATTGTTATTGTTCCTAGTGAATTCATAATCTAATAACTAAGTTCCGTTGTAAACCATTTTATTTCAATAGTTGAGATCAATAATTGAGATTTGCGTCACAAGACAAGCCTCCATCACTTGGAATCCTCAATGCCGAAGGAGACAAGGAAGATCAAAGAAGAACACATTACGCCGAGATATGGAGATAGATATGAGGAAAATGAACAACAATTGAATAGAACTATGAGAGAAAGTACAGGACAGAGTGAATTGGTTGAAGAATGCTAGTCAATGGCCTATGCTCCATTGGGAGTAACAAGCGTGAGTAAGTAAGTAATTAAGTAGTTGAAATCACTGATCATCATAAAATATCTGTAATCTCCAAGGTACAATTTATGCACTATAGCTGTTAACATCAATATTGGTGATATCATATCAAGTCCATTAGTGTATAGTTTGAAGTTAAACTAGAAGTAAATAGAATCACCTTTCAACAATGACACTGAATATTGATTGATCAAAACAATAAAATGAATGAAGGTCCTAACTTAATAATCATTACAAGATTAGTATATTCTGAATTGTATCACATTCTATCATATTGATAAATCTTCTGATTGAATGCTTGAATCAGTTTCTTCTAATAACCCAAAGCTAAATCTACACAACAATGTGAACATCAAAGAAAAGGTGCTAAATCTGGAAAGAATGCTTTACTCCATGGTTAGCTTATATACAGACAATTGGAGATATTTACAGTATTTCAAATAACCTTGATCTTCTGGAAACATCTGAAATCCTATTCAACATAATAACAGGATATATAATCATCCAATCATTAATGTTATACGTGACATTTCACTTTCTAGATGTCTCTGAAAAACGTCTATTTACACCTAATAGAATAAAATGTATCCCAGCATTTTCAGAGTCCTTCTGGTCTCTCCCTCAACACACAAAAACTGAAATATCTCTATATTGATTTGATTTGTAAAGTACGTTCTCCATTATTTTACTAGACAAATCAATAATATTCAATGAGAATATTCTTCAGGCATGATACTATCATTCATGGACAATCTTTGGAAGCGTTCACCTAGTAACTAGGACGAAATGGGGGTTATAAACCAGTTTAAGGTATTAAAATTGTGATTTACAATTGATGATTAAGGTTAAGAATTAGATTTCAGGGTTTTCATCATGAACTGACATTAACTATAATACAAAAAGTCTATTTTAAAAAAAATGGATAAATGAATTTCGCGCCAAAAATTTCAGACTTGTTATCTTACACCTGATTGGTTCATTCATAAATTAGAGCCTCGCCTCCCCAGATTAAATCAATAAACGGAAATGGGTTTTTTTTTGTTGTCTCCTATCAACTACCTTTTTTTGTAGTTTTAGTAGATTAGTTAAAGCAATAACCAGAAAAGAAACAAAAAAATCTATGCCAGAATTAATCCACATTTATGTAAATATATAATACATAGGCATAGATACAAAGATGTAGACGTAGACCCCCCGGTAACTAAATTGAAAAATTCTATTGGAGCCATTCATAATTTACTAATAATTATTTTATGATTAAAATACATCATTATTGAAGAAAAAAACTGGTGACTTTATAAACAATGTGTGGACAATGACTAGTAATGGAATCTAGTTTGATACATGTCATTTCGTCCTATTTGAGACTCATCAGCTGGATGTACCTGCATCACAGACTTGTTAATGTGTCGTGTTTGTTTGTTTGTTTGTTTGTTTGTCTTTCATTCGATTTTATGAAATGAATATTCTTAGATTCATTTGCTAATAGAAGGGGTTTTGTGGAGATTGTAGTAATTTCAACAGTTGAGATCATGAGTCAATTGAAGGTAGACCACCATGGAAAACCTGGGAGCACTGGGCGGCCGTTTCGTCCTATTGTGGGACACCTCAGTAGTGCGCATCCATGATTCGAACCCAAGGCTTATCAGCCTTGCGCCAGGCGCTTAACCAACTAGACCACTGAAGCTACCGGCATCCAATGGTTTTAATCTCTAACTTCAACTAATCCACGTACGACACATCCACCATTGTCATCAGTGATTTACTATCTCACAACTGACCCGGTTGAACTCCATTTGGTATTGTTTACTTGTATATTCCTATTGTTGTTAAGAACTGCAATTGATCAGTCTCTTATTGGCATATATATATCCTGTACGGGTTGCCTCGATTATTGCCTTATGTTACAAGCTTTTTAAGCAAAAGGATTCTTGAATGTTTTGATTATGTAACTGGTTTAATTCAGTTGAAGTGTAGGGAACCTGACATTGAATAACTTTAATAGCTGAAATCATCGGGAAAAAGAAATGAACATTTTCATAGTTCCAGCTGGTTCAACAAAATGTACAGTAGTGTCGTCAAATAAAGGTCAATGATCAATTTAATAACAATAACGATGGATTAAAACTACTGATGATAAAATCTATTGAAATGATTAGAATAAAACTATACAACTTGATTAGTTTCTTTTTGATGGAGTTTTGTTCTCTGAGCTGGATGGTTTGGTTGTGGAGCTTTAATTGTTCTTCTAAACGACATCATCAGCACAAACTTCAGATAGAAGTGAAGTGTTCGAATTTCTCCACATGTGGTTCATAGCTTATCCTGTAGACCTCGATGTTGATTGGTTCTTGTTGATCCTAAAACTGTCATTGTTTACTTACTTGTTTTGACTGTATCTCCCATTAGTTTGATTTTTGTTCCTATGTTTGTGCACAAGTTTCCTGATTGGTTGGTAAATTGGATCGATTTCATTGTGCATGTTGATTACTGATTAACCTGAATATCAAGCCCCCAAAACTTACCTGGTGTTTTTGAAATTTCCAAAATTCCCACATTTTATAGTCAAATGAAAGTCCTCAGTTGTCCACGTTACTTACTTCCTTACGCTTGTTACCCCCCCCACCGATGGAACATAGGTCATCGACCAGAATTCTCCAACCCACTCTGTCCTGGACCTTCCTTTCTACTTCTATCCAATTGTTGTTCATTTTTCTCATGTCTGTTTCCATTTCTCGGCGTAACGTATTCTTTGGTCTTCCTTGTCTTCTTCGGCACTGAGGATTCCATGTGAGGGCTTGCCTCGTGGCGCAGTTGGGTGCTCTCCTCATTGTGTGTTCTATCCACTTTCAACGCTGCTTTCTGATTTTGGTTTGTTTTCTCCCAAAGTAGGTTGTTGCAGTCAGTGTCTTGTCAACGTATCCGAAGTATTTTGCTTAGACAACTTGTTAATAAACACCTCTATCTTTTGGATGATGGCTTTCGTAGTTCTCCAAGTTTCCGCTTCATACATTAGAGGTGTCTTGATATTTGTATTGAAAATCCTGACCTTGGTGTTAGTTGATAGTCGTTTTAAGTTCCAGATGTTCTTCATTTGTAAATACGCTGTTCTTGCATTGCCGATCCTTGCCTTCACATCTGCATCAAATCCACCCTGTTCATCAATGATGCTCCCCAGATATGTAAATGTTTTTACATCTTCCAAATCTTCTCCGTCAGGTGTGATTGGGTTGGTGCATGCTGTGTTTTATCGGAGAACCTTGCTTTTCCCTTTGTGTATATTGAGACCTACTGCTGCTCAGGCTGCTGCCAGACTGGTAGTCTTCTCCTTCATTTGTTGTTGCGTGTGAGATAGAACTCCACTTGGAGCTCCTCTGGGGCTACTGCCGGTTCCAAGCCCGGATAAAAGAGGAGGGTTGGACATGGGGTTAGTAACCCAACCCGTAGAAAACTATCTCGCTAAAAGAACGCTAACTAGTTGTCCATATGCATTGATATAAGTGAGGAAATGTCATGGCGCTTGACTGCTAATTGATGTTCATGCAGGCGAAGACGACGAGGGTGTGCGCTTTGTGCTGATGATGTCGTTCAAAAGAGCGATGAAAGCTCCACGACCAAACCATCCAGCCCAAAAACAAAACTCTATCAAAATCATCCACCTGAACTATAAATTTTCTCCACCATCTCAAAACCTGAACAGTCTTTACAACAGACTTTGTCACTCCTTGGAACTCAAAAGAATAGAATAGAATAATGAAAGATCTAATCGAAGTATATAATTATTCTATGAACTGGTCAGTGAAGATAAAGAAATCCTTACTAGACAATAATGAAGAAATTGTATCCTTTGATGTCACAACCTTTTTTCCTTACAACGGCTCAGCAACGATGAACCACACATAGAATACAAGTTTAATTGAACTGATCTATGTTTCAAAACATTTTTCTAATACAATATAACCGCGAACAATGTAGTACTCATTGTGAAATACGTTAAGCTGAGTTTTATTCCTCTGAAGTATTATTGCTATGAAATTCCAATCAATTGACCAATAATCTTTCAAAACTTTTTTGTTTTACAATGAATCTTTTAATGATTTCAATCAGTTTAAAAGAATCTAACTCAGAATTAAACATATGGTATGTGCCCCCAAATTCTCTGGTACGGTCGAGGATGAGGAGAGTCCGCCGTCCCGCTCAAAATGCTCTCACATGGCCGCCCGTATACAGCCACTGTAAGAGAAGTCCTACTCACTGCCTTCTCGCGTTATTACTATTATTTATGAAATGGAGAGGAGGAAAAGCGAATGTCTAACACTTTCACCGGGTTTGTGGATATGGAGAGTTCACCTAGGAGGGGAAATGGAAAACCTTGATTCCAAATCAATGGTGCACATGGAAACCAGGATCCTGAAGAAACACATGACTTATGAATTATTTATTGGTCACCGACTACCATGGGATTGCATTTCTTTACATTACTCCAATGGCTTGTTGATCGGACCTTTAGATCGAAGGCTTCGGGTGTGGCCCCGTAAGAAAACTACCTGTTTCGGTTTGGCCACCTTGGCAGCATCACATCCTACATACAAATCAAGTGACTTTTGTGGCGCATATGTATTCGGTTCCCCTTTGTGCCAATATTTGTGTTCGAATAAATAAATAACAAATGGTATAATACAAAATATATCTCGAATAATTAATTAAACAATGATGTTTATTTCGTCCTAGTATGGGTCTCCTCGTGAGAACACTGAACCGGTATTCAATCATGTTAATGTCAATCTTTAGCCAATCCACGAAATTGAGCCATCGTCCATCATTGTCTTCAGTGAGCGGGGTCGTGAATGTCGCACTGCTGAGTACCGTTATACTAGGACGAAGCGACTATCCAGTACTTCCAGGTTTTCCATAGTGATCCAGCTTCAGCTAATTCATAAAATTTAATAATTAAAATGACTACAATCTTCACAATCCTCCCTCCTCTCTCTCTATCTGATACATTTTATAATATAGATTGTATTGACTTACCACTTTCAGCTGCTTTCCATAAACCTTTTTTAAAGATCATTTTTAATTTACGTTTCTTTTCAAAATCTGTCCCGAATACAGTTATAATTAATGTAGGTGGTTTTAAACCCCATTTACGTTTAAGAATATCACGTAATACAGAATCTGGTGTATCACTATTTAATTTACAAAACTGAATAAGAAGAAAAGAAGAAAAAGAAAAAGAAAAGAGACATGTCAATACATATTCTATAAACGATTTGATATGATCTTATTGAAATCATGAATTCATCAATAGTATTTGATCTACATTAAGAAGTACTTGACATAGATGACATTGATCACCCATCACCTAGTGATTAATCAACTGTGAATACATCTCAGTCCTATAGGAGGTCAGTCATATGACAGATAGTCCAGTGGTAACATATCTGAGTGTGAAGCTGTGTAACACATGAGAATCTGTTCCCTCAAGATTACAGGTACACCCTACTGGCGAGTGCCGAATAGCACGAAACCCGGGTCCAGGGTTTGCTATTGACTACCTTCAACTAACATCTTGTTTCAACATAGTGCGCGAAATACCAAGTCACCTTGACTAGTGGTAGCATTGCAACTTGGTCGATAGGATTCGATCGGCACTAAGAAGGACTTGACACACATGACAATGATCACTACCCCTTGATCAATCAATTGCGATTTAATCAATGTTAGACAACTATTGAAGATGATTATTTAATATTATAAATCGGTTGGAGTTAGATAGTGAACGATGTTGAATCCTTGTTCAGTGGTTTGTTTGGGGGTTAAAGATCCGCGCTTGAGACTCGACTACCTGGGTTCGATTCCTGTGTGTGTGTGAGATGGTGCATGCGTGAAATGCTAAAGAGTCACATACTACGACAAAATGGCAATCTAGTGCTTTCAGGTATTTAATGATGGTTTAACATGGATCGGTTTATGATTTGAATTCAAATTAATAATCTTAACAGCCCTCATGAAAGTAAATCTCTGACGATTAATCAATGAAAAAACAAAAAATGGCAACTATTTGTTACCCTTTTCAATTAAACTTTAGATGTTAGTGGTAAGTTATTAACATTGAATGATGAGTAGCAATTTAGACTTATTAAAGAAATTAGTAAATATTATTGCTGTTCACCACTGGACTCGAACCCAGCAGGTACATCCAGCTGGTGAAGTCCTAAATAGAACGAAACGCGTGTCAAACTTGATTCCACTACTACTAGCCACTAGCCACCTTTGCTTGAAATGCTTGCGACTTAATAGTAATCTCGAGGGCCATCCGTACAGGATGCACATATAACATCCTAAACAACAATTGGAAGATACAACTAAAACAACACTAAGTAAATTTGAATTCAGTGCTCTTTCTTCTTATATCAAAACACCAGGGAATAACAACCCAGTCAAACATGTATTGCTATTTAATACCTTCCATTATGCAAATTACTTTTTCCTATTTTTTTTTCTTCTTTTAAGTTTCAGATATAGATTGTTCTTAATATCTACTTTGATATTCAGACAAGATAATTAGAATACTACTCTGATATACTGGAACGTTGTATGTTGGTTCACACACACATACATACATACATGTATATTCAGTTACTTCTGTACATATCCATGTATTGTTTATCACTGTTTGTGTTATTTCGTTGTGGTAAACAGTTTCTTCTTTAAACAAACTATCATGTCCATAAAGGAAACTGATAGGATAAACAGAACATAGATCGTTTGACAAATAAAGAACATGTCAACTTTATTGAAATTGATCTATGTAAGTAGTGTTCTCAGGGGAGGATGAAATCAGGAAGAAGCGATGGAAGTGGATAAGACACACATTGAGGAATGCATCCAACTGCGTCATAAAGAAAGCCCTCACTTGGAATCCTCAAGACCAAAGGAGAAGACGAAGATCAAAGAACACATTACGCCGAGAAATGGAAACAGATATGAGAAAAATGAACAACAATTGGATAGAAGTAGAAAGGAAGGTCCAGGACAGAGTGACTAGGTTGGAGAATGCTAGTCGATGGTCTGTACTTCATTGTGGGTAACAGGTGTAAGTAAGTAAGTAAGTAGTGTAAATGATTGCTTAGTTATAACACATATCAACATATACAAATGTATAGATAAATGTAACATTCATTAAAGGATTGAAGATTTTATGTCATCTAATCCCTGAATGATAATTTGTTCTTGTTTAACTAAACTTTCCATATAAAATAGTCATATACAGACCATCATGAAAAACCTGGAAACACTGGATGGTCGTTTCGTCCTATCACGGAACTCTTCAGTAGTGCAAATCCACGATCCCGCTTCGCGAGATTCGGACCCCGGACCAATCGGTCTGAAGTGCAAACCTGTAACCTTTAAGCCAGTGAACTTGCCAGCACCATGAGTCACAATGACAAATTCTTTATCTTTCAATAAATTACATAATTTCTATCATTTACTCATCAATAAATATTGTTTACATTTAGTTTAGAGAAACATGAATTAAAGTAGAACATGATTATTATCAAATGTCAATTGAGATCATAAAGTGACCAATGTTAGACCATCATTATAAATCTGAAAATAATGAACAATCGTTTTATCCTAGTATAGGACTTCCTAGCAGTACGTATCTACAACCCTACGCACTGGACTCGAACCCAGGAGCTTAAATCTCGTGCAAACTCTTAACCTCTTTCAGGTTTTCAATGACGGTCTAACAGTAAACAGTTCATGATCTCGACTGAAAATCAACAATCTCCACAACCTTATACTGATAGTATTATTGAATTATCATTATGGAGATTTATGTAGATTGTAGTATTTTCACAGTTGAAATCATGAGTCTATCAATATTAGACCACCATTTAAAAACCTGGAGTTATTAGCATTATATGCAAAGATGTATAGTGGCTAGCAGTGGAATCTAGTTTGACTTGCATTTCGTCCTATATGAGACACGTCAGCTGGATGTACCTGCATCTTAGATTTCATGTTCACTTTGGGGCTCAAACTTGGTACCTTTCGGTACAAAAGCCATAGTATTACCCATCAAGCTACTGAGGACTGAGTTCGAGTGAAGAAGTGAACATCAATTTTTCGATACAGTTACATCCAACTGACGAGTCACAAAATAAGGTGAAACGATCATCCTGAGTTTCACTGCTAGCCACCATTCATCTTTGAGCATAGCTTCAAATTTTCATTGATTAGACAGCTTGATTAGACTTAAGTTGAAGCATCTGAATATTCCACACCTATAACTCAATCAGTAAATGAACATATTAAATACAATTCACTAGGGAATTAGCATGGAATCAAAGTTCTACTTAAATGATACGTCTTTATGAATTCATTCTAATTAATAATTTAAATCATCTTGAAACTGGGAAAATTTATCATTCACAAATTAGTGACTAGTACAAAGATGAAGGACTAAACATTGTGACTCATTGTTTTCTTTAAAACTTGAATATGATCTCAGTATTCAATAAACTAATCTACACTAATCAAGGTATGTTTTCCAATTGTAAGACCCTATGTCAGTCAAATCTTTTTTTATCTATGGTTCAGTGAACTATCCCGAACAGTACGTATCCACGATCCCGCACACGGGATTTGAACCCAGGACCTTCAATCTCGTACACGAACAGTGGTGCAATATCATGAATTTCTTGAAGTTAGATATTGACACCGTTGTACGCCGGCTGACTTAGTGGTCTAGAAGTTAAGCGTTCGTTCACGAGACCGAAGGTCCTATGTCCAAGTCCCTTTGGTATGGCATCGGTGATACACATTTCTGAACAAACCCATACTAGGACGAAACGGTTGTCGAATGTTTTCAGATTTTCCAATGATAGTCTAGCTTATATCTACTCATGAATTTAACTAGTAAAATCACTTAACTCACCATTTTTTTACACATCAACTGTGAGCTGATTCTCTAAATACTTTCAGATAAAATTGGTTCCTGTTGACTATCTCCAACCACTATCTTATCTCAACATAGTACACTCAATGTTGAGTCACCTAGACTGATGTCCACATTACAACTTAGTTGATATAATTCGATTTCCATTAAGAACGACCTATCATACATGACATTGATCACCACTCCATTATTAAATTAATTTCAATGTTAATAAGGATAAGACTATAATTTATGAACAAACCAATCAGACTGATGATAACAGATTATTATAGTGCAAAGCCACCAGTCAGAAGCAGCGAATTATCAATCGGACCAAGGACGCGTAAAACATGTGCGAGCAGCCTAGAGACCTGACTGTTCCTAGTGAACTAGACATGTATTGCAACCTAATTCTGGCTCTAAACCCACGCGATCGCTCATCCTTGGACACTGTGTAGTCATTGAGCCAACAGTTCGAAGACAACTCACTATTCAATGCGAGCTATCGATGTTTGAAGCTCACTATGAACGAAGATGCTGATTTTTTCACACATGTGGGTATAAAAGGATCCGAAAAGTTACCATTCATTATTCTTGTTGGGACATAACACAGATCTTAGATTCTGACACGAAATTCACTCATTCATTTGACTAAATACCATTTTTCTTCATTATATAGTTGATATTAGTTCATCATCATCAACAACAAAAAGCCTTAGATCTAAATCTTAACTCTAACCTTCAATTGTATATCAATAAACCTTATCCTTCCCACAGATCTATAACTCTTATTTAGTTCTAGTTGGTAGATGAACATTCACAAGTTTCATTTACCCTGGCTCAAAGACCTTCCATACTTTATATTTTCATCGTTTGTATAAATAAAGGATATCAATTCCAGAAAACAAAACTGAATACATAAATATAGTTTACTTACTTTACCTGATAATAATTATTCCTAACAACAATATGACTCATTTATACGGGTGTGGTTATAAGTTTAATATCACTAATCCCATAGTTTATTACTTGTCAACGGAAATGTTTATTATTAACTATAACTAAGGTAATAGTAAACTGTATATTTCATGAATCAACTTGAATAAAAACAACAACAACAACGACGATGATGACGACGACGACATCAACAACGACGATGATGACGACGACGACAACAACAACAAAATCGATTGAAAAAATGTAATCACGTTTTATTTTGTATAATTCAGTTTTCTTATTTAGATAATAATAAAAATGGATGATATTGTAATGTGTGGTACTTATATCAGTCAGTCAGCAACAACGTAGAGATTTGTACGTACGTACGCAAGTACATCAGTTCGAGTTGCCACACAACATGAGAACAGAGATGCAGTTGTCGATTCAAATCCCGTAGTGGCAGAGGTAGTAAGAGTATAAGCAGTGATCGGAAACATTAGAGTTTGGAGATATTATTTAAAGATTATAATCCAGTGAAATAAATTCGGAAAGAGAAAAAGAAAGGGACATGAAGAATTCAGAAGGTTAGAATCTTAGAGAACACAGAGAGTGAATGCACCTGCGCTATTGTAAACGATTTTGAGCCATTTCATTCAAGGTCTCTAATCATCGGTTGCTATAGTCTCGCGGATCTGAACTAGGTAGTCTACACCTACCGAAATGACTCAGTCCACATGTCAGTGACTTCATGGATTTGTGCCTTGTTCCGGTTTGACCACCCCTAACATTCTTCTAACCTACTCCTACACAATAAAACATCGCTCGTCGGGGCAGTCAGTGGTTGGGTATACGTAACACATGTCCCAGCCATCTCACCTGATGAATTTTCATTACTTCATCAATTGACTTGCCATCCTTACTTAGTACCCGTTTCCTAAAAACAGCTACTTATATCAACACAAGTAGTATATA
Organism: Schistosoma bovis; assembly: GCA_944470425.2. Classification (NCBI taxonomy): domain Eukaryota; kingdom Metazoa; phylum Platyhelminthes; class Trematoda; order Strigeidida; family Schistosomatidae; genus Schistosoma; species Schistosoma bovis. The sequence continues at coordinate 1,864,648 of OX103955.1, read as the reverse complement.
ATGCTGGTCAGGTATAGAATGTCTGGCAGAAGAAGATCGAGGAGAAAAGAACGGGAAGAGAAAGCAATTAGTATGAAAATGCAGGAGTAATGAAGTTTGAGATGATTGACTGATAATTGCAAATGAAGTAATATACTGTGTGGTTCTCAGACTTTACCGAGATGTCCTGTAATTTTCTGTTCAAATATATTTGATTATTCCCGCTTGTGTTCTCGCTCAATACAACTTAATTAAAATATCTTTATCAGTGGATGAATGTATTTCGGACATATCATGACTTCGTAAACTGCTTTTTCAAAGAATAAATAACTATGGAGATATGTGGAAATTGTAGTATTTTCACAGTTGAAATCATAAGTCGATCAATATCAGACTGCTATTGGAAACCTGAAAGTACTGGATGACAGTTTCGTCCTGGTATGAAACTCCTTAGTAGTGTATGTTTACGATCCCATACCAAACGGACTCGAAAGCAGAACCTTCGGTCTCATGCGCCAACGCTTTAACTTTAGACTACTGAACTTGCCGGCATCCAACTGTGTTATTGTCTAAATTCAATCGGTTCGTTTCGTCCTAGCACGGGACTCCTCAACAGTACGCACCCACGATCCCGCCTCGCGAGATTTGAACCGATGACCCATCGTTCTCAGGCGCGTACGCTTAACCTCTAGACCAACGGTGTTAATGTCTAATTTCAACTAATCCACGAAATCGAGTGACACACCCACTATTGTCTTCAGTGAATTACTATCTCACAACAAACCCGGTTGAACTCCACTGTTCACTGCTTCGCACTAGAACTCCAGGAAATACTTAATTCTACTATGTTTTTAAATCTTATTTTATTTTTAACTTGGAATGATCACTTTTCCGACCATTCAAGTAATTATCCTCCGCCGATCATGATGTTTCATGATGTTTATCCTTACACAGTATCGTGTGTTGCTTATATTAGGGAATATACAAAATAGCATACTAAACGTAGTGGCTAGATGAGATGGTATTCTCTAAGACGCCTGAATACCTTAAGCTCAAACTCGTATTAAATCTTGGATGCGAATCAATAATACATTCCTAATTGAAGCAGAAAAGCTGTAGACTAATTCTTAGATTTCACTTATTGTTCAACTATTACTGTTGTAATCGAAGACAGAATATCTTGGTAAGATAATTGAGAACCATCCGTTTAATAGTTCATTTGCAAATTTCCATTATTTGTCTTTTACATTTTGTATGATTATCCCAGATCACAATTCTTTTCTATTTCCATTTGCATTCTCTTCAACTCTATCTTCCTAACCTTTTCAGCTGACAAGCTTTCCAATTACGACTGGTGTTACATACTACTTATATCAACAGAAATAAGTAGTATACACCATACTATCAGCTCAAGATGAATAAAAATTCTATCTGTGAAGTACAATTTCATGGTAATTTGCAAGAAGTAATATCTATTAAACTTCTCTTAACCCTAACCTAACCACTTCATAAACCAATGAACCGAAATGTAATTATAATCAGGGAGGGGGGAATTTTGTGGAGATTTTAATAAATTAAAGGGTAGAATTCATGAGTTATGGATTGTTTAAAGTTAAACAATAACATCATTAGATGCTGGTCGACTCAGTGGTCTAGAATTTAAGCGAGACCAATAGGTTCTATGTCCGAATCTCGTGAGGCAAGATCGTCGATGCTCACTTCTGAAGAGTCTCACATCAGGACGAAACAACCGTCCACTTCTTCTAGGTTTTCCATAATGATCCAATTTTAGCATGATATAATTAGTGATTATGGTTAAGAAAGAAAAAATTTCGAAGAAATAATAAGCTGAAGTCATACTATTCAGGTATATTCTGTCTGTTTTATACATCATCATTAATATCTAATCATATGTCACTAGGAAAAAAATCTGCCAATAACACTGTGTTTTTTTGTCGACAGAAACTTATCAAAGTTGTCTAAGACACATGTTGTTGTCGTTGTCGTTGTCGTTGTTGCTGTTGACATATTCAACTTCCTTCAAACACATCTAGTAGTCACATACCCCCCCCCTTGTTGATAAGTTTACATCTGTCATTGGTAAATTGAAAACAGTATATGGTTACATAATTTCAAAGAACTGAAATATTTGTAAGTTTCTAGAATGATTGAACTATGCGTGTGTGTGTGTGTGTGCGCTTTTTTCTGATGAAGTAAATCACAATCTCTGTATCCAACACTATTTACAGTTTATCTCTTAGTAGAAACAACAATAACAACAACAGCCACAACAACAACGACAGTAAAGATATTTGCGTTCTATTTTGTGAAAATACGTGTTCAACCATGTTATTTATAACGTATTCCAAGAAATAAATGTTTTCGTATATCAAACTTATATCAGTACAAGTTTTTTTCTAGAAGTATTTAGAAAATCAACTTACAGTTGATATGTACCCATTCATAATCACACAACGAAGGGATTCGAACCCAGTACTTTTGGTCTCCCAAACGAGCGCTTAGTCTCTAGACTATTGAACCGATGTCCAACGGTGCTGACGTCTAACTTCAACTAATTTACAGTATTACTCCACCGTTCGCGTGCGACATTAAACGTTTTATGTCCCAATTCCGTGTTAGGGATCGTGGATACGTACTACCGAGGAGTCCTGTACTAAAAGAAACAGCCATCCAGTGCTTACAGGTTTTCAATGATGGTCTAATATCAACCGGTTCATGATCTCAATCAAAAACTGAATATTTCTGCTTTGTTTACTAATGTACCTATCAATGGGCAATTGTATGTCATTTATGAGTGTTATTTAATGCCCGTTAGATCATTGTGAAGTTATTAAGTGTTAGGAATTACGTTTAAGATACATTTTATTCTTAGTTCAAAGAGATCTTCACAGTAAGAACGGTATGGCAACTGGTTCACCAGTTTCTCCGATTGCAATGAATTCATTCATACTTTCCTTAGAAACCAGTATGGTTACAAAATGTGTAAATCCAATCAAAATTTGGTTACGGTACTCGGATGACATTTTTGTCATCATTAGACGAAATATTTTAGAAGAAATATATGAAAATATAAGTCATATAAAGGATAGCATTAAGATAGCTATTGAGATAGAGTTCACTGACTAGAAACAATCGTTTCTTAATTGTTTGGCTGAACATAAATATACTTACTTACTTACTCACTCACTCACTCACTTAACTATTTACCACTTGCTTACTTACATACTTAACTACTTACTTACCAAATTACTTACGCCTGTTAAGTCTAGTGGAGGAGCATAGAGCACTCACAATCACTCTACATCCAACTATGTCCTAGGCAATCCCTTCCAGTTTATTGCAGTTGCTATTCATCGTTTTCATGTCTGCTTCCAATTCTCGACACATTGTGTTATTTGATCATCCACTTTTTTGCTTTCCTTCACGATTCCAAGTTAGGGTTTGTCTTGTAATACAGTTTGGCAATTTCCGTAATGTATGTTCTATCCACTTCCAACGTATTTTCCTAATTTCCTTTTCATCTGGAAGCTGATTCATTCTATCTCACAGGTGTCCGTTGCTGAAGGTATCCGGTTAATGGATATTGAGTATCTTGTGCAGATAATTCTTCATAAATACTTCTACATTTTTGATGATGTTTGTGGTAGTTCTCCAAGTTTCAACTCCGTACAGTAGAACAGTGTTGACGTTCGTATTGAAGATTTTTAATTTACTATTAGTTGATAGTTGTTTCGAGCACCATATGTTCTTCAACTGTAGGAATACTGTTCGTGCTTTGCCAATTCTCACCTTCACGTCTGCATCGAGTCCACTTTGTTCATTGATGATACTTCCAGGTACGTGAAGGATTTCACATATTCCAGAGATTCTCCATCAAGTGTGATTGGATTGACGTTCTTCGTGTTGTATTTGATGATTTTGGTTTTGCCCTTGTGTTTGTTTAGGCCTACTGCTGCAGAAGCTGCTGTTACACTAGTCACCTTCATCTGCATTTGTTCATGTGTATTTGATAGAATGCCTAGGTCATTTGTCAAATGCAAATTATCTAGTTGCATGCATTCTGTCTATTGTATTCTGTGCTCCCACTCAGGTTTTCATAATCCAGTCGACCATCAGAAGAGATAGAATAATAAAATAGTTAAAAGTATTGTTTTCAGGAAATCAATACATTCTGAGAGTTACTTAGATTATAATTTTCATCAGTGACTGATGGAATTCTGAGAATCAGTAAAAATCAAAGAGAATTAGATGACTACCCCTATTCTCGTCTGGTACTTCTTAGATTGGAAATTCAAAACTACACCAGAAAATAAACCTTTAACATTCAAACTGACAATTAAAAACCCGATCATCTTCAATAATCTATAACATCTAATGCTAAGCAATCAATTCCCTTGATGTAGTCTATTCTAAATTTGTGCTATTATTCATTACCAATTACTACTACTTCTTAATTCTACTACTACTACTACTACTACTACTACTACCACTAACACTGCTACTACTACTACGACTACTACTACGACTACGACTACTACTACTACTTCGACGACGACGACGACAACGACGACGACTGCGACTAATATAAAAACAACAACAACAATGAAACGACTAGTAGTTAAAAGAAAAGAAAAAAGAAGAAAGAAAAAATAAAGAAAAAAACGACTGAAAATGATCAAGAAGAAAGAACGAATTTACATTTTAATTAGTTGCTTATTCATTTCTAATATGTGACAGGTTAAGTTCACAATTTTTAAGGTTATAAATAAGTTTGTTGATGGAACTTTTCCTTACTTTTGTTGTTGTTATTGTTGTCATCGTCGTTTTTATCACTATACATAAACCCTAAAAGAAATGCATATATAATCAGATACTACTTCGATTAATATAAAGGATGATATAAGTGAATGTCAGTTAGTCAGCTACATAAAGAAGCGGAGGGGGGAGGTAAGGTTATGAATTAGAAAAAGGATTATATTATCTTGATAGATGTCAACAGATTTAACAAGATGTGAATCATTTGCGAAAAGTGCTTTGTTTACTTAAGGTTATCTCAGTTATTAGTATAAGGATTTGTAGAGATTGTAATATTTTTTACAGTCGATCAATGCTAGACCGTCATTGAAAACTTTAAGACACTAACAGGCCCTTTCGTCCTAGTATACGACTCCTCAGCAATGTTCAAACAACAATCACCCATATGGGACTCGAATTCAGGTTGTGAAAGATCATGGGTCGATTGGAGTTAAACTAAATAGTGTTTACTGAATGATATTATAATTTTAACATGGGATTAAATACCAGGAATAAAACTATTCAAAAATGTAAATCCGTTAGATATGAAAAGGATGAATAGCAACTGGAAATAGCTGGAAATGATTGCCCAGGACAGGGTTGGATGGAGAGTGCTGGTGAGCGGCCTACATTCCATCACGAGGAGTAACAGGCGTACGTAAGTGAGTAAGTAACTAAGTAAGAAAGTCTAGTTGACTATTACCTAACAAAAGGGTAATACTTTGATATATTTTCTTGTGAAATAGGGTACTCAGTTGGCTAATAGTTACTCATTATTCAGTGAAAATGATGATAACTGATCGAAAGTACCAAATCCAATACTTGTGACTAATGATAATTACTAATCATTAAGACTAGTTTTAGCAATCGTATTAATTTGAGCAAACACAGTGCTTTCACAAGGTATTAAGTTTATCAGAATGGGTTTTGTGGAGAGTTTTAGAAATTTCACAGGTTGAAATCATGAGTCAGTTGAAGCTAGACCACCATGGAAAACCTGGAAGCACTGGACGGCCGTTTCGTCCTGGTATGGGACTCCTCAGCAGTGCGCATCCACGATCCCGCACCACGCGGGGCTCGAACCCAGGACCTACTGGCTTCGCGCGCGAGCACTTAACCACTAGACCACTGAGCCGGCCGGCATCCAACGGTGTTAATGTCTAACTTCAACCAATCCACGAAGTTGCGCCACCGTACACCATTGTCTTCAGTGAGTTGCTATCTCATAACAGACCGGTTGAACTCCACTGGTAACGGCCTCTCACTAGAACTAGGTCCTGGGTTCGAGCCCCGCGTGGTGCGGGATCGTGGATGCGCACTGCTGAGGAGTCCCATACCAGGACGAAACGGCCGTCCAGTGCTTCCAGGTTTTCAATGGTGGTCTAGCTTCAACTGACTCATGATTTCAACCTTTTAAGTTTATCTTGTCACTGAATTGCAACAAAGCTATATATACAAGTAATATTAGAGTATAAGCAGAGATGAATGGTGGCTGGTAGTAAGATTTAGGACTCACAACATTTCATCTTATTTGAAATTTGTCAGTTGGATTTGCCGGCATATCAAAATTGATGTTCACCCCGCTACTTCAATCCAGTACCATTCACTTCAAACGTTATCGTGTAATCCACTTGGTTAGTGAGACCAAATAGCTATTAGATTGTCCAATGGGGTAAAGTTTTAATTCAATACTAGCTGCCATCCATCTTTGCTTACAATGCTTGTGATTTGCTGATAATATCAAGGCAAGGCGTACAGGATGTACATATGCTAATAAACAAGACTGATCATATACAATCCTAAACCTCAATGAGAAGATTTAAACAACCATTACCAAAATGAATCAATATCATAGTGTTTACTAGTTTAATAAAATGAAGGTGGATTTTTTTCAAAACTCTATATGACAGTCTATAACTTGTGTAGTACATCTCTTTGACAGCATGCATAACTTACTTACTTACTTACGCCTGTTACTCCTCGTGGAGGAGCACAGGTCCCTCATGTATAGCACTGTAATATAATATTACTGAACCCAGAAAAACAGATTACAATGTTTCCTATAACTCATAATCTTTATTCTACCTTCATCTTTATACTATTAATTTTAAAATCTTCAGTTTGGGACTGAAGAGACGGTGAGACTATAATTTATGAATGAACCAATCAGATTTACGATTACAGGTCTTGGATTTCGGCGCGAAATTCATTCACCCATTTGTCTAAATAGATTCTTGGCATTTTTGCTGATGTCATTTCGTGATAAAAACCCCTAACCATCAATTGTAGATCATAATCCTTATTCTTCAAACTGCTTTATAACCTTCATTTAGCCTTAGGAAGTCGGTAGACACTCTCAAGATCACTTTAGCGTTGCTCAGAGGTCGTCCATTAATTATAGTATCACCGAAGAGACCATTGAAATTCATTGACATTATAAACTGATCAATAATTTACACCATCATTAAAAACTACAAATCCTGTATACAAGATCGTGTATATTCACTACTGAATAGTCCTATAGTAAGATGAGACAGTTGTTCAATACTTCCAACTCTTCAATAAGGATCTAACTAACATTGAACTAGTTTATGAATACAATGAACTTGCTTATTAAATATTTATTATGTTGTATACATTTTAGACAGTCATAAATCCTTATTGAAAGTCAAAAAAAGAGAAGAAAAGGGAGAAGAAAAGCGAAAAGAAAAGGAAAAAGAAAGAAAAACAATATAACCCTAATCAATGAATTTATTATTTATTCAACATAATATTCAATCTATTTAGCTACAATTATAACTTTACAGTTTAACATTGATTTGATGGAATAATAAAAATAGCGTATTCAACACACACACACACTATCCTCAATCTCCCTCTCCCTCTCTCTCTCTCTCGTTTTCTCTCACTGTCTCGCTCCATCGCTCCCTCTCTCTCTTTCACTTCTTTCTTATATACCTACTATCTTATCTAGATTATTTATATGAATCTATCTCATAGATACAACATAGTCATTTATTATTATTTCATCACTATCATCATTATTCATTATTTAATAATGAAGGGATAAAAACATTCAAAAGTACATTTACACATACACGCACACCCATACACACACACACACACATACACACTTGAAACTTGGAATGCAAATCTGATCAAGAAAAGAGGGAATAAAAAACACCGGCGAAAAAGATAATGACGACGATGATGATGAAGAAGAAGAAAAAGAAAAAGAAGAAAAAGAAAAGTATCCTTTTTTGGAATCATTTATTGTTATAAAAAAGAAATGAATAATAAGTTAAAATAGAGATAAAAATAGAGAATAATTTTTCTCTTCATAGTCTTTAGTTATGCAATAGAAATCTATTGTATTGTATCTTATCTTTTGAAAGGGATTCAAATGAGTAGTTGAAATGAATATACTCTGGTATAATTGAAGATAACTCCGCCTGGAGTCCCTCCGGAGGCTACTGCCGGTCCCAAGCCCAAATAAAGGAGGAGGGTTGGGCATGGGGTTAGCGTCCCCATCCAGTAGAAAACTAACTCGCTAAAAAAACGCTCACCAGATAATAATTGAAGATGAAGAGAGTTTGTTGTTCTACTCAAAATGTTCTCATATGATCATGTGTATATAGTGACTGTTAGGGAAGTTCTATTCATTGCTTTGTTGATGAATATCGAGGATTCATTTGGAGGATTTGGAAACACCCTAATTACAAATCGATGGTTCATATGAACTCTAGGATCCTGAGGGAAAAATAGCTCATTGTTAATGATTGGCTGCTATGGACTTACATCTCTTAATGTTGCTCAACTATGTTGTGGATTAAATGTTTGGATAAAAGGCTCAAGAGGTTGTCACAAAAGAAAATCATCTGCTAAAGTTTGGGCACATAATAAGCATTTCAGCCTTCAGACAACTCGAATAACAAAGTGTGGCGCATATATATCTCGTGGATCCTTGCACCGATGTTTATGTGTTTAAATAAATAAATAAATAGATGATTAATATAATTGTAGTTCATACTACATATACTGATAGATGTAAGTAGTATGTAGCACTAATAGGAAGTGGGATGAATGCTAACAGAAGATTGGGAAGGTTCAATTGAAGAAAGATGAAGAAGAAGAAACGAAAAGGAATTGTGATATAAACAGAATGAGAGAAACAATGACTCATATGAATGATAACTGATGAAAGCTATGCAAATGACACTGTAATTTTGTATCCATTACATAATTACTTGAGTAAATCAGAAGGTTGAACAGCGACTACTGGTAGGATCGGGAGTTTGTACCCTGTTCAAGACTCGTCATTTCAATGTACTTATATCCTAATGTAAATAGTGAGACTAAGACCTACTATCTATCGCTTGAAGTGACAACTCATTATCTTCTGAATCGCAGGAGTTTAGATAATCTGTTCAATGAATAGGATTACTCATCGTTAAATATGAATATGATCAGAGATGGTTTTTGTGGATATCATAATAATTTAGTAGTTGAATTCATAAACCGTGACCTATGGAGTTTAACCGGGTCTGTTTTGAAGCGGTTACTCACTGAACACAATGACGCACGGTGGAGCGATTTCATGGGTTGTTTAAAGTTAGACATTAACACCGTTGGATGCCGGCAACTTCAGTGGTCTAGACGTTAAGCGCTCATGTGTGTGACTGATAGATCCTGGGTTCGAATCTTGCGGGGTGAGATGATGGATGCGCACTGCTGAGCAGTCCTATACTAGGACAAAACGGCCGTCCATTGCTTCCAGGTTTTCCATGATGGTCTAGCTTCAATTGACTCATCATTTCAATTATTAAAATATCAATGCGTTTATTTCAGATAACTAAACAGCACTAATTGAAGTCATTGGAAAAAATTGCTTTGATAGATATTTTACCGTTCGATTGATAAACTATGAAAAGTTCAGGTAGTTACCAACAGTGGTGTTCTAGCCAGATTGGTTGGTAAAGTTTTTTCTGATGGAACCTATATAGGCCCTTCTGGAATGGATTCCGTGTTTTCAAGGTTCACAAACCGACCACATGGATGTGAACCGAGATACAGCAGATCTTTGCGCGTATCTCGGTATCGTAGAAAGAGCAACTAAAGGATTTTCGAAGTTTTTACTTACTCTGGATATCTCTAGTCTGCATGCATACTATTTAACACACGAACTTTCATACATACAGGTATACCTGCCCTCTGGGCAAATATACGTTACATAGATACCGGTAACACATAGGTTTCATCCCATGCATCCCATAGCATACCTATAGTATATTCATCCATCTGGGATAGTAGATTTTCACGGCTCCCTTGGAAACGCATTTACTACACCCGACTGTCTTTAACACACTATATGCATATCATTCAACTCATGGCTACCACCCCAGTACTTCCTGACACATATATAAACATAAGCATTCTTTCAGGAGGGGGTTGCTTCTCCATAATATTCACCATCATATTGTATCTTTGATTTGATAGATTAGGCCGCTGATTTTATTAAACATATGGCATTTTATATTTCAGCTAGCAATTACTTTATACGACACCACACGTACACCGTTTGTATATGCCTGCATACATGAACTATAGGCCCAAGAACTTCTATAATTCTTATAGATAAGCATACATATCAGATAGCCCATTGCGGTTAATTGAACCTCGAGTAGAACCCAAGTTGATCAAAGATACCATAGAATCTGTGATTAGTCCAATCTCTGTCAACTAGCAAGGTTAGTCCTATTATAAAGCAACACCGTATGAAGACCTTAGATTACATTTTGCTGTTTTTTACCAACTAGCAACATTAATTGATTAAAAATGATATACTTTTCATAATCAGTCAGTAACAACGTAGAACTTTACACGTACATACATCAGTTCGAGTTGCCATACCACATTAGCACAGAGATGTAGTTGTCCATTCAAATCCCATAATGTAAGAGGCGGTAAAACTATAAGCAGTAATAATAAAATGGTTAGCTTAAATCTAAACTTTTCATTGTCTGTCTGAACAATTTCATGAACGCTTACATTGAATCACAATAGTTAAAGTACTTTTTATTTGCTTTCTGTTAGCCAAGAACAAAAAAAAAGAAGAAAAGAAAAGAAAGAACAATCAAAAGTCTATTGATAATTCTGTTTACAATGATATTTAAAAATGAATTGAAAATACCGCTATACATAACGAATGATTTGAAATGAACCAGGTAGAATTAGTTACTATGACCACACACCCAACCACCCACCCACCCACACCCACCCACCCACACACACACACACACATACATACAAAACACATTCATTTTATTATTGATATAAGTAAACAACACTAGTCTTATCTTAAGTATTGATAATATTTAATAAAGTAATGATGGATAGTGACAAATGTTCTCTTTATCAAATGACTTACAAATGTATTATGCAATTGTCTAGTCAACTAAGTAAATCAACGTAAATGTACTAAAACATTGGATAGTATCCTATAAGTTTCTTGTACGAAAGTTGCATTTAAAATACGACATGAATTGAATATTTTTCTTTAAATTAAAGGTTTTATATTGATAATGAATGATGACAAACATTCTTTAACTTATCTTAGTAACTATGACAACAATATATAGAAATATGATATGATGATCCTATTATGGCTTAGTAATCTTGGATATTACTTCACATAAATATTGGTACAAATAGGCACCGAATATGTACGAGCAACACAAGACACTTAATTTGTGTGAGGGCTGTGATACTGCCCGGGTGTTCAGACCGAAGCAGGAGGTTTACTCAGGAGAACGTACGCGGAGCCTTCGATCTAAAGGTTTGATCCACAAAGTAGTAAAGCAACGTGAAGTGATACAGTCTCATGGTAGTTGATGTTCAACAAATGGTTCATATGCCATTTGTTCGCTCAGGATCCTGGATTCCATGTGCAATATTGATGTGGAGTCAGGGTTTTCCATCTCCCCTAGATGGACTGTTCAGATATTCTCTTTTCGTCCTCTGAATTTCATAAACAACATCGACTCCTCAAGAAGGCAATGAGTAGGACTTCTTTGACAGTGGTTATATGCATGTGGTCAAATGAGACCATTTGGAGAAGGAGAACTGACTCAATCTTCAAGTGGTAGCAGTAGTACTAGTAGTATTATTAGTATGTATTCCACTTCAACTGTCGTTACATACTACTTATATCTATCAAAATAAGTAACATAGACCACAGATATCTCAAAAAATATCCATTGATAATGCAATATTTCAATTTAATGACTTCACAATATTTATTTTCTGTTTAGTAAAACTTGTCGATAAAGAAAAAAGAACCAAATAGTCATATACCATATGCCAATCACATACATACACCAATTGCAGTCCTAAACAACAATGGGAACATACAGGTAAACAATACCAAGTGAATTCAAAACATCACAGCATTTCTAAGTGGATAACGAGATGGCGTTTGAAGCGAAGGATACTGAATTTGAGCCCCTAGAGTGAACATCACCACTGAGACGCAGGTATACCCAATTGAGGAGTCCTAAATAAGACAAAGTGACGCATGTCTTAAATTCTACTGCTACTCACTATCTATCTTTGCTTAAAAATGCTTGTGACCTAAGGCAATATCAAGGCAATCTGCAGCGAATATACATATACGAACAAAAGACTGACTAACTGTAGTCCTAATCATCAATGGAAAGATTTAAGTAAACAACAACACCAAATGAACTGAATCATACAAAATTGTTTACAATTCTTTACAAATATTTATTTTTTTGTTGCTGTTTTGGTCATTCAATCTACATTCTCAGGCTATTTTCACATTCCCAACCTTTGTTATTGTTTATTTTTTGTGGTTTGTTTCCCCCTCCACCGCCCCCCGTTATATGAATGAATTCATGGCAAAGCAACTAACTCATTAACTTCTGTATACAGATATTTTTTCTTCTTCTTTGTAAATCACTTCTCTTTCTGCCCCCCCCACCCTTGATCAGTAATTATCTTCATTGAAATCACTGAGAAAATTCAATCAACAATGAAAAATAATTTAGAAATCTGTTTTTTTTTCTGAAGAAAAAATACAAAAAAATTTTTTTTCTTTTTTTTTCTCTTGGTACTTAATTAGTATTTTATTTGTGTTTCCATGCCTCATTAGTTAGTTACAATCAAATTTACAAGTGAGGTGGGGGGGGGTGGGGAGCGGGGGAGGAAGATATGAAAATAGCTTGTGTTATATTTATACAAAAGATGTGAATAGTTAAATGAAATTGTATTTTATAAATGTATAATTAAATCATTTATCATTGAAATGGTTTAAAATCTTTCCTTTTTGAATGTTTAGGAGGACAATTCATTAGACTCTTTTATTGGTATATATGTGTATCTTGTATAGATTGCCTTGATATTGCCTTCAGTTACAAGTGTTATAAGCAGTGATAGATGAATGTGTGACACTTTGTTCTATTTTGGGTTTTGTTAGCTGGATGTACTTACATTCCAGAGTTGATATTCACTCCATGATTCCAAGCTTTTGTAGACTCACTAGCTAAGTAGAGTCATAGAGTGAATATTATCTTTGAGATGTAGGTACATCCAGTTGATGAGTGCCGGAATAGGAAGAAGTGTCATGTGTTCTACATTTCACTACGAGTCACCATCAATTTCTGCTTAGAAATTTATATTAGTGAGCTTTTAGTTGGTCATATCGAAATTAGTCTAGATTTCGTACACAAGTGAATTTAAATTAAGCTTATCGCACAAGCAAGTGGTTATCAAAACTCAATAGCTGAGTGGATAACGCGATGGCGTTTGAAACGAAAGGTACTAGATTCGAGTCCTTAAATTAAAAATCAACACTGTGACGCAGATATATCCAGTTGACCAGTCCAAAATAGGACGAAGTGACGCGCGTCAAACCGGATTCCACTACTAGCCACTATCTATCTTTCTTTATAATGCTTATAACTTAAGGCGATATCGAGACAATCTGTAGAGGATGTACATATCCAAACAAGAGATTGATCAATCGCAGTGATAAATAACAATGAAATGATTCAAGTTAATAATTCTAAGTGAATTTAATCTTACTGACAATTTTTTAAAAGTATAGAGTTATGGAGATTGTTGACCTTTGATTATGATCATGAATCGATCAATGTTAAACCACCATTGTGAACCTGAAAAAGCTGGATAGCTATCTCGTTTTAGTATGGGACTACTCGGTAATGCAAATCTAGGAGTCAACACGCTGGATTCGAACCCAGAATCTCTGGTTTCATGCACAAACACTTAATCTCTAGACCACAATCTTCACAACTCTATACTGATAGTTATCATGTACTCATTAGTGACTAGTTTTGAAACTGAATCCTTGGAGTTCTGATCAGAAGCCGTGATCAGTGTGGTTCAACCGGGTCTGTTGTGAAATAGTAATTCACTGAAAACAATGGTAGACGATGTCTCATTTTCATGGATTAGTTGAAGTTAAACATTAACACCGTTGAATATCGGCAAGTTCAATGATCTAGAAGTTAAAGGTTCACATCTAAGACCGAAAGTTCTAGATTCGATTCCCTTCAATGCGGTATAATGTACGCTCACTTCTGAACAGTCCTACACTAGAACAAAACAACCATTCAATACTTTCAGGTTTTCAATAGCAATCTAATATTGATCCATTCATGATCCCAAATCAATTTTTTTTCAGAGGCATAATAATAATAAAAAAGAAACAGAATTGACTGTTTCATGCAAATGATACCCATTGTTACCATTAAATGACATAATCATAGTGAAGTATATAAGTATAGGCATATATACATATTGTCAACGTTACATTGTGCATGACTACTCGTTCGGATAATAGTCAGTTTGATTACTTCTTTCCTTGTTTAAAATGGACAATATAACCAGATAAATATTTGTTCAATAATGTTCAACATTCACTAATAAACCTGGTTTAGTTTTGTTTGTTGCCACCAACAACAACAAAACAGTTTCTTTTTTCGTATCATCATATGAACCGGGTTTTTTTTTTCTTTTCTTTTTTTGGGGGGAGGGGGGTGTTTTAAATGTAACATTTTGTTTTGTTTAACTGAAATCAATGGATTTTTTTTACAAAAAAAAACTTATTTTTTGTATTTTTTCCGAAAAATGGACTGTTATGTAACCATGTCATTGGAATGAATTTGTTCAATTTATTATAATAATAAATTGAACAAACAATAGAATTCAGCTAACAATGACAATCGTGAAATTCTAAATGAATTTAAAATATCAAGCGGGTTTTGTGGATATAATAGTAGTAATTTCAATGGTTAAGATGATGAGTCTGTTGTGAGATAGTAAATCACTGAATACAATGGTGAATGTGTCACTCAATTTCGTGAACTAGTTGAAGTTAGACATTAGAACTGTTAGATTCCGGCCGACTCAGTGGTCTAGTTGGTTAAGCGCTTGTCACGAGACTGATAATTCCTGGGTTCGAATCTCGAAGGGGGCGAGGTCGTGGATGCGCACTTCTGAGGAGTCCCATACTAGGACGAAACGGCCGTCCAGTGCTTCCAGGTTTTCCATGATAGTCTGTCTTCAATTGACTCATGATCTCAACTGTTGAACTTACGGTGATCTCCACAAAACCCCTTCTGATTGAATGTATGAATTGATTTAAACTAGATCATCATTAAATACTTGAAAGTAATAGTAAGCTGTTTCGTCCTAATAAAAGATTCCTCAACAGTGAACATCCATAGTCCTACGCATAGGATTTGACTCGTGAATACAATCTCTACAAATCCGTTATACTACAAAACATAAATGCTTAAAAACACTCCTTTTTTAAAAAAAAATTAAGAATCAATCAAGTTTATATCAATAACTATACGAATGGAAACTGAATCTTGTATGCCTTAACCCCTTCCGCCCCCCCCCCTTCTCCCGACCTTCTAATGATTAACAATATATATAGTTATTTTATGATGTAATATGATTGTTATCCGATAGCAACCTGTAGTGAAATGCCATTAGTATCTAACTACTTTGATTGACTTTATAATAATAGATTATACCTCTATCTAAGTAAAATGTTACGAGGTCTATGCTTTTTCTAATAAGTTAGATATCAGTGATTGACTATTCGTTAACTGAATAGTTTGTTAGTGAATTATGAACTTGTTTTCTTTTTATGTATTGAATTATGTATGGTTTATTGTCCTAAGATCTGATTTCAGATCAGAAGTCTAAGTGTTTGAATCATATTGGGTTCATCACTTTAATGGCATAAGATCTGACTCTAATTAGATCCTAGAATGATTGCTGTTAAAATGTATATGTATATACATCTATTATTCAATAGCGATCAACATACGATCTAACTGGAGTCAGATTTCGGGGTCACTAAAATGAGTGAATGAACGGTGAATGTACCGGTTTTGACAGATCCCATAATTTTATAATTTTAAACTTTTTAACGATTATCTTTCAGTGATTATTTTAGTTACGAACGTCTATAACACAGTGGCGATATCTTACTGTTGATTAGAAATCAATAACGTATCTTAGTTAGGTAAAGCTTCTCTATGATCAGTTGTTATCAAACAAAATCTTAACATTAAATGTATTTACAATTGATTGATTGGTGATCAATGTTATATGTGTCAGGTCATTCTTAGTGCAGATCGAATCCTATCGACCAAGTTGCAATATGGCCATCATCATTATCATCATCTTATGCCAATGTGCACGCAATGTTGAGTCATCCAGACTAGTGATAACGTCTCTGTTTGTGAAGCTGTGTGACACGGGATCAAATCCGTCAAGATTAAAGATACACCTTGCTGACAAGTGCCAAACAGCACGAAACCCGAGTTTAGGGTTTCCTGTTGACTACCTCCAACCACCATCTTAACACTAAATGTATTAATCAGTAATCAGTTAATAAGTATTTTTGCATCTATAATTTAAACAATTTAGCATAATGATAAGTCCTTTGACTGAACGCTTGAATCACTTTCTTGAGCTCTTCTAATAACTTCAGGTTAAATCTTCACGACGATTTGAACACGAAAGAATAGGTGTTAAATGTAAAAAAATAAAACGCCTTACTTCAAGGTTAGTTTATGTACAGTAAATGGAGAATATTTACAACATTTCAGATGGCTTTCAGCTTTTTGGAAGGTTCTGGAACCCCACTAAACATAGTAACAGGACAAGTAATCATTCAATCAGAAATATGACACATGACTCTTTACTTTCTAAATGTTTCTATGACACTTCTATTCAACAATAATTAGATAAAAAATATTTCCCAGTGTTTTCTGGGTCCCTTTGGATATTTCCAAGAAACACTTTGAATCTATCCAACATGTACCTTCATTTACCGTTTCGTCTTAAGATGGAACTCTTCAGAAGTGCACACCCACGATCCCACTCGTGGGACTCGAACCCAAGGCCTATTGGTCTCGCTTCACATCCAGACCAGTGAACTGTGTTATTATCTAACATCAACTAATCCACGAAATTTCGCAACCACCTTTCATTGTACTATGGTATAAACTTGTCTCTACCTGACATTGATTAGATCCACTGGTCATGGCTTCTCACTAAAGCTCTGAGAATTCCCTTAAGATGTTAGTCACTAGTGAGCACACGATAATTATCAGTATAGGGTTGTGGAGATTATTAGGTTTTTGATTGAGATCATGAATCGATTGATTTTAGATTTTTAGTTATTGATAGTTTTATGAAAGTTGATCAGTTCCATTATAGATTAATATAAACTTGAGAAACACTAAAATATATCTTAATAGTTGAGTTCATGAGTCAATTGAAACTCGAACATCATGGAATACCTGGAAGCACTGGACGGCCGTTCCTTCCTAGTCGGGAACTCTCTAGTAATCTAGAGGTTAAGCGCTCGCATGCGAGACTGCGAGGTCCTAGGTTCAAATCGTAGACGCGCATCATTGAAGAGTCCCAAACTAGGGCAAAATGTAGTTGGAAATGCAAATGACTCGATTTCAGCGGAATAGTCTAGTTGAATTACATTTGAAGTCATATCAAAATAATCAATCATAACCAAAATATACTTATTTCCCTTGTTGATTATCCACAACGACCCAATAATGTTACTCCTCAAGATTTCATTTGAATAACCTGGTTTCATATTTACTAAGGGTGTATACAGGCTGTTTTTTTTATTCTTAGTCATTTGACAGATCTTATAAACTCTGACATAATTATATATGTCTTCCCTTTGTTTTGGTCACTAATAACTACATTTGACAGCCTGTATCATTTTATTTTAGCCCCTACACCTCAATTCTCCATGAACTTTGTCCAAGACACCACCAACCGTAGACTGTTGAACTACTAGTTATCTCGAATAGTATAGATCATAACGGAAATATAATACATCATTTATCATAATCAGGGATTTCCATGTAATCTTCAGCGATTTACGTAGATATCCATTGATACAAACAAATCTTTTCTAATAACATTAAGAAAGCAATAATAATATCATATTTGCTATTCAAGTTAAAATCAGTCCTTATTTATTCACGATCATACATGAAGTAACTGAGTGTTTGCACATGAGACCATAGGTCCTAGGTTTGAGTCCCCATATGAGAAGTCGTGGATATACAGTGTCGAGGTGTCCCATACTAGAACGAAACCACCACACAATGATATTATCCATTTTATTAATTATATTCTACTTATAAGTAGTTAAAAACTATTCGAATAATTGTTCGATCTCCTTTTATGAAATATCAATCATTGTTGCTGAGGAATCCCACGATAGGACGAAACGGCTGTTCAGTGCTTTCAGGTATTCCATAATGGTCTGGATTCAATTGACTTATGATATTAACTATTAAAATTAGTATAATATCCACAAAAGCCTCTTATATCTATCGATATAAGTAGTATGTGGCACCATTTAGATATGGAATATCCAGTAGTCAAAAGATAAGAAAATCGAATCGAAGAGAATATAAATATAAACAGAGAGACTACTTGGAATAGACACAATGAAACAATGAAGTGTTTAGTGTATCATTTATATATTTTACAAAAGAACTCTGTAATTTTCGTATCAAACAATAAACTGATCTTCCCCCCCCTTCTCTTTCTCACCTCCCACCTGAATTCTCATTCAACAGACTGTAGAATCTCAGTTTGTCAAACAGATAATATCAGGAAAGTTTTTTTGTGGATATTATAGTAATTTCAATGATTAAGCTAGACCATCATGGAAAATCTGAAAGCATTGGATGACTGTTTCGTCCTATTATGAGACTCCTCAATAGTGTACATCTACGATCCTACCTCGTAAGATTCAAATCTAATAGTCTATATTCATTGAATTATTTATTCTAAAACTAAACGAACTATTCATATCATTGAATAGATCTCCTTTCAACCTGTCGTCAATTCATGATAAATGACCAATTGAGTAATAGAAATTTTATGAATCAACTATATATAGATTGAATTACATCCATATTCATATACAATGATTGTTTTAAAGGATATTAGTATTACTTTACTCAAAATTGCATTTTTCCCCTATTTTATTGATTCTTATATTACTATTTAGATTGTATGTTGTCATGGTAATAAGACAAGTCTACCGTTTTTTTTTTTAAATTTTTTTTAAAAAAAATTTAAAAAAAAACTTTTGAAGGTCAGTAAACGATCAATTCAGCAAACATTGAAATTTGATTTGTCCGACATTCCTTACTATTATGTATCTCTATGGTATATAAATTAATTTTTAGTAACTATGTTATTTATAATGAAATTAATAGGTCATTATAAGGTAATATAATGATAATAAATCATTTGGCTAATTTCCAAATGTCAGTAGTATATATAAATAGATTACAATAAAGATCATTATTAAATAAAAAAGGGGGATTATTAATTAAAATGAACAATTAGATATAATGATTAATGTTAAATATGGAAAGAAAATATATTACAACATTTGCTTGAGATCATGAACCGACCACCATTGGAAACCTGAAAGCATTGGACGGTCGTTTCGTTCCATTGTGGGACTCCTCCATGGCAGTGAGCATCCATGATCCCACTAGTGGGATCCGAACCCAAGACCTTCAGTATCGCACGCGCAAACGCTTAATCTACTGGACCACTGAGCTTGCCAGCATCCAATAGTGTTAATGTCTAACTTCAACCAATCCACGAAATATCACGATCATCTTTCATTATCAAAGGTAGATACCTGTCTCTACCTGACATGGATTAGCTCCACTGGTCATGGCTTCTCACTAAAACTCTGAGAATTCCTTTAAGAAGCTAGTCGCTAGTGATCACATTAATCGGTTCATGATCGCAATTAAAAACTTAATAATCTCCACAACCCCTATACTGATATTACAGTATGTTATATTCATTTGTTTTTTTTTCGTATCAGTTATTTGAGTCTTTCCTAGTGATGTTTAGGATTGGAGTTGATCGATCTCTTTTATTGGCATAGATGCATCCTCAATGGATTGCTTCGGCATTGCCATTAAATCACAAGTATTATAAACGAAGATGGATGGCAGCTAACAATCGAATTCAGAAGGTGTGTGTCACTTCGACCTACCTTATTTATTATTTATTTATATAACAGTTGCTCTTCATTAATATTCGTTTGAAAAAAACACAATACAGTCCTACGTTCGAGTCCCATATGCAAGATTCTAAATATGCACCCCTAAGAAGTCCTATACTAGAACGAAACTGTTGTTCAAAGAAACGATTTCTACAATCCTTTACTTAATATTCGTATGTAGCTCATTAGTGATTAGATTTGAGATGAAATCCTTGAAGTTCTGTTGAGAAACTGTGATCATTAGAGTTTAGGCATATTGCACGCAATGTCGAGTTACCTAGACTAGTGACTTGATCGATAGCATTCAATCAGCATTAAGAAAGACTTGACACACATGACATTGATCACTACTCAATGATCAATCGATTGTGAGAGTTTAATCAATGTCTAGTGTGAGGTACTTACCCATCGAATATAATGAAAGATGGTTGTGTAATATTATAAATTGATTAAAATTAGACATAAATAACATTGGATATGAAATCAGTTGTCTAGAGATTAGGAATTTGTCCATAAGACCGAAGGTTCTGGGTTCGATTCCATCTAGTACGAGATTGTGGAAGCACACTACTGAGGAGTCTTATACACTAGGATGAAACAGATTTCCAGTACTTTCAAGTTTTCAAAAGTTCTTCAATATTAATCAGTTCATGATTTTAATCAAAACATTTTTCGAATGTCAGTAATTTCCATCATAATCCATTACAATTTCAATACATATTATATTCAGTCAGTCAGTCAGTCAGTCAGTCAGTCAGTAACAACGTAGAACTTCGTACGTACGTACATCAGCTCGAGTTGCCATACCATATTAGCACAGAGATACAATTGCCTATTCTAATCCCATAGTAGTAGACATAGTAAGAGTATAAGCAGAAATCGGAAACATTAGGGTTTCAAGATGTTATTCAAGGAGTATAATCCAGTGAAATAAATTTGGAAAGAGAAAAAGAAAGGGACATGAAGAATTCAGAAGATTAGGATTTGGGAGAACACAAAGAGTGGACACACCTGCACACACCATTGCAAACGATTTGAAGCCATGTCATTCAGGATCTCTAACCATCGGTTGCTATCATCTCACGGTCCCCAACCAGGTAGTCTATACCTACCAACATGATTCAGTCCACTTGTTAATGACTTCATGGATTTTTGCCTTGTTTTGGTTTAACCGCCTCTAGGTTTCTTTCAACCTACTCTTACACCATAAAACATCGCACGTCGGAGTAGTCGGTGGTTGGGTATAACGTCACACATGTCCCAACCATCTCAACGGATGTTATATTATATTATTAAACATTATATTTGTATCACAATTCATGAACAATATAACATCATATCTAAGCCAGGAGTTTGTTTATCATATACATATACATATATCCCTATTTTGGCTTGGAGCCTTTACAATGATTATCTTAAATGAAATGGTTAACCATTTTCTTCACCTTTTAGCTTATATATACACTTACTTGTTGGTATACCACTAATGTATACATACTTACCTATATATCTATTCATCATTTAATAATAAGATATAAACATTATTTGGCTTAAGGTCATAAGTACATTGTACACTTGAAGAAATTGTAACTCTGACACTTAAACTATATAAGAGATACATTTACCGCATAATCTCTTTCATACATTTATAAGTTATCTATAGGTTAAATGATATTGTATCATAGTAAATGATGATTGTTTTATCATAACCATACTTGAAATATAAGCAAAGATGAATAGTGGTTACTAGTGGAATCCTTTTCGTCTCGTTTCGTCCTATTTTGGACTCATCAGCTCAATGTACTTGCATCTCAGAGAGTTGATATTCACTCTAGGACTCGAATCCAGTATCATTCGCTTCAAGCATCATCGTGTTATCCACTTAGTTACTGTGTCCTGTTAGCCACTTACTTGTGCAATGAAGTAAATTTAAATTCACTTCTTCGTATTGTTTACTTATATCAATCCATTGATATTTAGTACTGCAATTGATTAGTCTTTCATATTAACATATGTGTATCCAAGTCACAAGCTTTATATAAGCAAAGATAACCTAAGGCAATTCACACAAAATGCACATATACCAATAACGTACTAATCAACTGCAGTTCTAATCATCAATAGGAAGATACAAGTAAAACAACTATACCAATTGAATTGATACTTGAAATAGTGTGATGTAATCAATTGGGGTTTATCTATTCATTCATTATTTAGATATGATTTTAAAGAAAACGTTTTGAGTATAGACAAACTCTCGTCTACGAAAAAAACAAACATTGAAATTGTTACGTAACATCATAATTACATAATGATACATTGATTATGAAATAATATTGAGTAATTGAAAGAAACAGGATTAGTTAAGAAGTTACAATTCAGTAAATTCATCATTGTATAACAGAACATCATCCCTTAGATGGTGGTTGGATGTAGTCAACTGGAAACTCTGGACTCGGGTTTCGTGCTACTTGGCACTCGTCAGCAAAATGTACCTGTAATCTTGAGGGAACTGGTACTCCTTGACGGATTCGATCCCGTATCGCCCAGCTTTACAGTCAGAGACGTTTTAATCTTGAGGGAACACTACCCAGTGATAGCTCAGTGATAACGTCTGTGACTGTGAAGCAGGGCGATACGGGGTCGAATCCGTCAGGGAGCACCAGTTCCCTCAAGATTACAGGCAAACCTTGCTGACGAGTGACAAGTAGCACGAAACCCGGGTTCTGGGTTTCCTGTTGACTACATCCAACCACCATCTAATCTCAACATAGTGCACGGAATGTCGAAGTCAGCTTGACTACTGGCCACATTGAAACTTGGTTGATAGCATTCAATCTGCATTAAGAAGGACTTGACACGCATGACATTGATCATCCACCACCCAGTGATCAATCAATTGTGAACAACATCCGTGTTGGTTGTGCAAAAGATAGGTAAGAGTTCTATTCTTGCTTACTTAGTGGATACAGCCTATCTAGTTGACTTGAATAAAGACTATCAATTATATTTCATCAAATTGACCACATAGTTTGTTGTTAAAGCCATCAAAATCTATGTTCATCAATCAAACTCTTGTATTCAATAGACGTTTATACAACCTTTGACCATTGATACAAGAGTAATTTTATAGATGAAATCTATATCTTTGAATTATTTGAACTGACTTCTAATTCCTGTCATTTCTTATTTATTTAACATATTCTCATTATTCATCCCTTGATTATTGCATAACTACTATAATACTAATCTTTCACTAAAAGTAGTTTGTTAGTTCCTTATTACATAACATAGCAACTACTTGATTTTTCTAATAATTAATTTAATTATTATAATCCATTTTCAATAGTTCAAATCATGGATCAATTGAAGCTAGATCATCATGGGAAATTTGGAAGCACTAGACGGATGTTTCGTCCCATTGTGGGATTCCTCAGCAGTGTGGGATTCGAACCATTTTCTTTCAATTACTGAATCATATATCATAATTGGTTTGTCATTATATGATTATTACGTAATGTAACTACTCGATTACCATTATTTCACTGTTGTAGATCGTGTTAATGTCTAACCTCAACCAATCCACGAAGTTGCGCCACCGTACACCATTGTCTTCAGTGAGTTGATATCTCACAACAGACCTGGTTGAACTCCACTGGTCACTACTTCTCATTAGAACTCCAGGAGTACCTCTTGAAGTCAATCACTAATGAACACATAATTATTATCAGAAAGGGTTTTGTGGAGATTTTTAGAAATTTCACAGACTCCTCAGCTAAGGAGTCTCATACTAGAACGAAACGGTCGTCTAGTGCTTTCATGATTTCAACCAGTGAAATTAATATAATAGTTGAATTCATGAGTTGATTAATGTTAAACCACCATGTAAAACCTGGAGACAATCAATAATTATTTCGTCCTATTATACAAATTCATGATCCCTTAACAAACAGATTCAAACCTATCACAATCAATTCTATTCATAGGAGTCGAACCCAAGAATCATATTGATCTAACTTGAATTAACTCATGAATACAATTATTAAAAATTAATCTCTTTCAATCTCCCCCCAAAAAAAGTCTCCTTTTTCAAATGTTTCATTCTTCGATCGATTCATTCTCTCATTTATTATGATGATTATGATTATTATTACTTTTTTTCTTCTATCAAATGTCAAAATGGAAACTTTTCATTATCACTATGGGGACATTTTAAAGATTATGAAGCATAAATTCTATAGAAACTATTTAGTTTTATGATTATCAAACTTCTCTTGTTTGTTTTGTTTTTTTGTTTCGAAAAATGAATATTGAATAAAGAAACAAAAATGAGAAAGGAACATTTAGTTAAAGTCGGTAAAATTTTTATTAGATTTTTTCTTCTCTCTCTCCCCCCCCCTCTCTCTCGCTCTCTCTTTCTGTTTCTCTCTCTTATGAATATGAAAGTAAAAAGTAAAACACATTTCAATAATTTCAATAATTACGTGACAAGGAGAATATGATAGTTGAATGGGATATAATGAAGGAACAGTTAGTTACTATGCCCTACTACTACTACTACTACTACTACTACTACGACTAATATGACCATTATTATTATTACTACTAATATCACTATTATTACTACTACTAGTACTACTATTACTATTACCACCACTACTACTCTTACTACTGTGGTGTGTGCTATTGACACAAGTAGTATATAACGCAAATCAGGAATGTAATGTCTGGCAGCAGAAGATTGGGAAGATCAAGAAAGGAAGAACAGGAATAGAAAGCAATTAGTAGAGAAAATGCAAGAACAATGTAGTTCGAGACAATTATTGAACATTCTGCATATTAGGCATTATAGTACCATTTTTCTATTTTACCAAGTAACTCTGTAATTTTGTGCTAAACATTGTTCGGTTGTCCCTACAGTGTTCTACTTCACTACACTACTACTAAAACGACCACTACTACTACTACTACTACTACTACTACTACCAGTACTACTAGTACTACTACAACGACGACGAATACTACTAATACAGACGTGACTTCATAAAAACGTTATGAAATACAAATGATAACTTTCACAGTATAAACTGATATGAAATGAAAAAGTTATAAAGCAACATACACAAGTTATATAACTAGTATTTTCACATAGATTGTAATTTTATATCCAAAACTAATTAGAAGTGAAAATAGGCTGATTATTAAAGAGTGAATAATTGATTTTTGTAATCCATGTAAGATTGAAATAAACTTGGATAGATCTAATGTGTTAGAATCAAGAACATCCATTATTATTATTAGTAGTAGTAGTGATGTCTTTAATCAGTATTACAGTTTTCATACAATATACAATTCACAGTAGAAGGTATTTCAACAGGTTCCCATGTTGGCATAAGATGATGATGCTTTGGATGATGATGATGATGCTTTGGATGATGATGATGATGCTTTGGATGATGGTGATGATGATGATGATGATGATGCTTTGGATGATGATGATGCTTTGGATGATGATGATGATGATGATGATGCTTTGGATGATGATGATGATGCTGATGATGATGATGATGATGATGATGCTTTGGATGATGATGATGATGATGATGCTTTGGATGATGATGATGATGCTGATGATGATGATGATGCTTTGGATGATGATGATGATGCTTTGGATGATGATGATGATTGTACTTTAGTGTAAGCTATACAATGAAAGATTGTAAACTTTTCATAAACACACATGGATAGTATATACGAATAATAGAGATAATGATGTATTTAAACAAAGTATTTTTTCAACAAATTCTCTCTTCTTAATTCCCGACGATCCTGACGATAAATATTAAATGATCCTCGATTAGATGTCAGCAATTTAACAATCGACATCTGAATAATGTTCCTTATTTACAATGCATATTGCTTGACAGCTACTATGATATGTCTGATAATGATGATTGTATTTTAGTGTAAGTTGTACAATGAAAGATTGTAAACTTTTCATAAACATACTTGAATAGGATATACGATTAATAGACAATAATGATGTGTTTAAACAAAAAGTAACTTGTTGAAATATATTCATGACAACAAGAATAGGCGGTCCAGATATTCAAACAGGCTGTCAATATCCGCCTCCAGAATATCCTGTTCTGTCAAATATTGATATATATATATATATATATATATATATATATATATATATATATATAACCCTGTCGAGTATATACTATACCTTTATGCACTAAAGTACAACAACTAAGTTTACCTCACACTGAATTCTATTCCAATACTACAGATTGACAAGGAATATTCATTCATGTAAGTAAACAAGAAAAAAACTGTACCTTAAATAGTTATCTAATCTATACCCTGAAATTAATATTGTCTCATATAAATGATTTAGATTAAACTACTGATTTGTTAATTATACTACTGATTAATAACAATTTTAACTATTTTAAATGCTATATAAAAAGGGGAAAAACCAAGGTCCTCAAACACAACATGGAGAACATCAATCCCCAATCAAAATCGATAGTGAAACTCTGGAAGATGTAGAATCCTTCATATACCTGGAAAGTATCATCGATGAACAGGGTGGATCAGATGTAGACGTAAAGACGAAGACTGGTAAAGCAAGGGTCTCATTCTTACAATTGAAGAATATATGGAACTTAAAACAACTGTTTATTAACCAATATTAAAGTCAGAATCTTCAATACGAATGTCAAGACAGATAATTCTACTGTACGGAACTGAAAGCTGGAAAACTACCACAACCATCATCAAGAAGGTACAAGTATTTATAAATAGTTGTATACGCAAGATATTCAACATGCATTGGCCGGATACTATCAGCAACAGCCTTTTGTAGGAGAGAACAAACCAGCTTCCATTTGAAGAAGAAATTCGGAAAAGATGATGGAAATGGATAGAACATACATTACGCAGATCATAAATCTGCATCACGAGGCAAGACCTAACTTGAAATCCTGAAGGGAAGCGGTAAAGAGAAAGGCCAAAGTATACATTACGTCAGGAAATAGAAGCAAATATGAAAAAGATGAATAACAACTTGGAATAGCTGGAAAGGATTCCCCAGGATAGGGTTGGATTCCGAGTGCTGGTGGGCGGCTTATGCTCCTTCACGAGGAGTAACAGGAGTAAGTAAAAAAATCATTACATTATAATATGAAAAAAAATTCTTTCACTTGATGAACCGGTCAATGAATTATTCAATGGAATCCTTTTCACAAGTGTAGTGAACGAGAACATCAACGAGGACAACTGAATGTATTCGAATACAAAAACAACAGTTGACAAAATGTTAATCAACTATCTCAGATTTCGCTGTTCCTTTGTTTCCACATCAATCATTCTTTATTCTCATTCTCTCTCCTTGGATTGTCTTAACCTTCTGCTGGTAGGCATTTCACTTTCGATTAATGATATATATTACTGATATCCATCGATATCAGTAGCACACATCACAGAAATAATCCGACAATTGATTGACTTGAAGATTTTTATTTATTTATAACAAACTAATAAATTGAAATGATCAGAAAAAACAGTGGGGGGTGAGTGTCGTGGAGATTGTAGTAGTTGTTTAATCGTTGAATTGATGAATTGATTAAAGCCATGATCATCAATGAAAACCTACAAGCACTAGATGGCTGTTTCATCCTAGCAACTAGATTTTCCATAATGGTCATAGCTTTATTCCATCTACGCATTGAACTATATTCATCTATATGAGAAGTTCTAATTAAGTAGATGTGTATTCCATTAAGCTCTGTGAAATAATTAAAGTTCATCAGGTAGATAGAAACATAGAATACATTTCATTAATTATACAATATAACAAGGTTTCATTGTAAGAGCATATTATGGTTAAAATAGGCATCAATCACGTTGTACTATAGAATTAGGGTTGGATAGGGACTGCTGACTGGCGGCCTATGATCCTCCACAAGGAGTAACAGGAGAAAGTAACTAAGTAAGTAAGTAATAGAATTATATTGAATGTTTCACTATAGTGGATCATAGAACTAATCATTACTAAACATTCGGGGATCACTTAGTATTTATCGTCAGGATCGTCGGGAATTAAGAAGAGAGAATTTGTTGAAAAAATACTTTGTTTAAATACATCATTATGTCTATTAGTCTTATACCCTATCCAGGTGTGTTTATGAATAGTTTACAATCTTTCATTGTATAGCTTACACTAAAGTACAATCATCATCATCATCTTCCAAAGCATCATCATCATCATCATCATCCAAGGCATCATCATCCAAAGCATCATCATCATCCAGAGCATCATCGTCCAAAGCATCATCATCATCATCATCATGTAGCTAGGCAGACAATATACATTCAGATATGAATTGATGAACTGCTAACATGTCACTGCCAATCACTTCAATATTTGTCATCAGTATCGATCAAGAAATAAGTGAAGGGAACCTATTGAAATACTTTCTACTGTGAATTGTATATTGTATCAAAACTATAATAATCGAGTGAACTCATTAATAATAATAGTAATAACAATGAAATGTACTTTGATGAAATGATTATTGAGTCTAATAATAACTCGTAAATTATTCTTTGAGATAAAACAACCATATGACTATTGAGAAGATCAAACAGTTTATTGATATACTGCTTGTAGGCTAAAGTAATTTTACATTGGTTTTCAAGAGAACTAGACACCATCTAGACTTTCATGTGACAACCCAGATAGTATAACTCAATCCTGCTCTTCACAAGAGAATCAGACACCGTATAGATTTTAGCGCTACAATCTGAATAGTAGAGTTCAATCCTGTTGTGCAACCATACAGGTAATAAGCACCCAGGTGGATCATTCGCATCATTCATATATATAAAATTATACCGATCATTGATTACGTAAACTGATTATGAACAGTATGAATAGGCCAAAGTTAACCTATTCCACTTACATAACAATTAAACTCATTAATGTTAGCAATAGTGACATGCTTTACAATGACCCATAAGAACACTGAAAAGTAACTACCAATATAAATGAAATCAATTAACTAACACATCAATTTAGCAAAACTTTCCAAAGTGAATACCAAACCATCCATCATATCAATGACAAACTATCCATCTCATATGAGATCATCAATTTAAGATGATGGAGAAGATTTGTAGCTCAAATGGATGATCTCTGATAGAGTTTTGTTCTCTGAGCTGAATGGTTTAGTCCAGCTCAGAGAACAAAACTTCATCAAAGATCATCAATTCTACAATAACAATACAAGACAATTTAAAGAAAAGAGATACAACTTACTCTAGCTGTTTGATTTAATCCAGTAAATTCAATTTCACCCATATATTTTTGCATAATTGATGGTCTTCTTATACTGGATTGTTGATGTTGTATTCCACTATTATTTATTCCACTAGTTATCATCATATTACCAGTTGTATTATTATTATTATTATGATCTTGTCCAATTGAACCAGTTCTACTAATACGATGTTTTATGGTGGATGTACGTTGAAATGGTATTTGTTCTGTCATGTATAAATGAAGTATTTAAATTGAATATGATCTGTTTCACTAGATTCCTTTCAGTATTCAATGTTTTGTTTGAATTAAAGTTTAATTCAACAATTCAGTTCTTGATATGATCTTGATATTCATTGAAGTAATCAATAGTATAGATTATCTTTTATGAAATAATTGTGGAAATATCATTATCAGTTTATATAAGATAAAGTAATGAGAATCAGTGAATGGATAATCTTTTTCCAAGAATGATCTTTTACATCAGATCATGATCAGATTCCATGAAGGAAGACTATTATTTCATTGGTGGTGAATTCTGTTGATTTTCACTTTTAAAAGAAAAAAGAAAAAAAAAGAGAAATACCATAAAACTAATTTTTAAAAAAACTTGTTTTTCAATAGAGAACATCAACACCACTACAAACGTACAAACATACACACAGACACACATGCACATATATAGATATAGACATAGATACACAAATAGACAAATCCCATCTAAACAATAATCATCTATTTCAACCAATCAGATTATTTGGGAGAATATTATTTCTTTTCCTATCTATTTTGATTTGTTATGATAATAAATATTAAAGGTTAAATGCCTGGCACGAGACTGAAAGATTCTGGGTTCGAATCTCGTGGAGTGCGGGATTGTGGATGCGCAATTCTGAGGAGTCCCATACTGGGACGAAACGGCCGTCCAAAGCTTCCAAGTTTTTCCATCCTGATCTAGCTTGAATTGACTCATAATTTCAACCAGTGAATTTTTAAAGGTACCATTTAACTTTGATGATTTAGTCGGTATTTCACTTTGTTAATGAATTAAATGAGGTTCGGGTTGTTGTTGTTGTTGTTGTTTTTGTTGGAATTGTTAAAATTCAATGTATTACTTACTTACTTACTTACTTACTTACTTACTTACTTACTTACTTACTTACTTACTTACTTACTTACTTACTTACTTACTTACTTACTTACTTACTTACTTACTTACTTACTTACTTACTTACTTACTTACTTACTTACTTACTTACTTACTTACTTACTTACTTACTTACTTACTTACTTACTTACTTACTTACTTACTTACTTACTTACTTACTTACTTACTTACTTACTTACTTACTTACTTACTTACTTACTTACTTACTTACTTACTTACTTACTTACTTACTTACTTACTTACTTACTTACTTACTTACTTACTTACTTACTTACTTACTTACTTACTTACTTACTTACTTACTTACTTACTTACTTACTTACTTACTTACTTACTTACTTACTTACTTACTTACTTACTTACTTACTTACTTACTTACTTACTTACTTACTTACTTACTTACTTACTTACTTACTTACTTACTTACTTACTTACTTACTTACTTACTTACTTACTTACTTACTTACTTACTTACTTACTTAATTACGCCTGTTATCCACACCATACCAATGGAACATAAGCCACCGATCAGCATTCTCCAACCAACTCACTCTGTCCTCGACCTCCCTTTCTACTTCTATCAAATTGTTGTTCATTATTCTCATATCATCCAACATTTCTTGACGTAATATGTTCTTTGGTCTTCTTTTTCTACTTCTTTGGCTTTGAAGATTCCAAGTGATGAGGGATTGCCTTACGACGCAGCAGGGTGATTTTCTCGATGTGTGTTCTATACACTTCCAACACTTCTTCCTGATTTCTTACTCCACTGGCTTGTTCTGGTTTGTTCTGTCTCACAGTAGGTTGTTGCTGATAATGTCTGGCCAATGGATCTGAAGTATTTTGCATAGACTCTACATTAAATCTATTTAGATTTCGTTCAAAATCGATTATTGGTATTAAAAGTTAACCTTTTGTAGAGATTAACAGATAATATTTCGCTTAAAATTTCATTATCTTATCACTTGTGCTTCTCTCTGACCCACATCTCTACGTGGGTACCAAACATTTGGGACAGTATGAAATCGATGTTCAGTTTTTCTGTTCTGTCACATATCATCAAGTTTCAGTTCAAGGGACATTTATCATGGCACCTCCACTAACTCAGAAAACCTGGTATATGTTAGAGCACGAAAACTTCATTTAGACGGATTGATATACTGAGAAACCATTTTCTTTCGAATTGGATTAAGCTATGTTTGATTTAAATGTTTGCAATTATTAGAATACAAGAGTTCACGATTGTAGATCACTTAGACAGAATCATACATCAATGTATTACCAGAACACCAAATATCTGAACCACATTTTTTTCCTGTACAGACCCCACTCATAAAGTCGAACAGACTCTGAATTAAACAAGGTTCTGGTTGCTGTTGTTGTTGTTGGAATTGTTGTTGTGGGCGTCATAAGTTCAAAGACATGATGAATACATTTGAAATATCTATAGTTGTTTAGTTGAAGTTGTTTAAATTATGAGTAACTTTTGAATGAATTGTCATTAAGTAATTAGATGATGAATTACAATTAGAGACGATCTGAAGTAACTGTCAATCTAAAGTCGAGATAAAGGAGAAGAGTTGGACATAGGGTTAGTGACCTTATCCAGTAGAAAATGAACTCACTAAAACAAAATGTTACTGTATTAGATCATACGTATATTCATATTTCTCTTATTATAAGCTTTCATTTGACCTATTGACTACTACTACAGAACATTCCTATTGGATTATTATTAAGTAATTAGATTATATTTACAATTGGTTCATCACTGGGTGGTGATCAATGTCGTGTGCGTCAGGCTCTCAAGATTACAAGTACACCTTGATAATGAGTTTCAAGTAGCACAAAACCTATGTCTGCGATTTCCTGCTGACTACCTCCAATCACTATCTTATCTCAACATAATGCACACAATTTCAAGTCACCTAGACTAGTGGTCACATTGAAACTTGGTCGATAGGATTAGACTAAAAATGATCTGACACACATGATATTGATCACCACTTAATGATCAATCAATCGTTAATACATCTCAGTCCTACAGGAGGTCAATCGCGACCCGGATAACCCAGTAGTACCATCTCTGACTGTGAAGCTGGGTGACACGGGATCGAATGCATCAATGAGTACCAGTGTACTACAGGTACACCTTGCTGACCAGTGCCAAATAGCACAAAACCAATGTCCACAGTTTCCTGTTGACTACATTAAACCACCATGTTAGCTAGATTATATGTATATTCATATTTCTCTTATTATAAGATTTAATTTAACCTATTGGTTACTGTTATATGATTTACTATTCTTAATTTATTCTCAATCTATTAGTTACAGTCTCTTACACTCATTGCCACTTTCTGGCCTGATTTTGTATAACGGCTATTTTTCATTTAATCGTTTGATGTGATCTATTCTGGTTGTGTGTAAACTATGTGTATGTCTAATATATATGGTCTATATAGCGGAGCTGATATTTGTGTTCTGAACTGAATGGGCTGAGTTAGACAAGAAGTTACTATACAGTGAACCGATAAGAACTGAGTGGATCCAAAGCTATAAATGTCGTCTTCATATGTCATTCTTTTATTATAAGAACAAAGTTATATAAGTTAATGTTCGGAATAACGATTTTGTTATGTTATATTTGATGGGTTAAACAACATTACACCTACCAATCCAGTACTAATAACAGTTCTAATGTTTCAATTAGATGCCGAATGTATGTAGAAATAACTGACATCCTATTAGTTTAAGACTGTTGATCAATTCACGAAATCCATCGTAAAGACAGTAATCCTACTGTCTGATTATTAGATTGTGCACAACAGTCAATTAATGTGGCGGTTGGCACTCTGGACTCTGAATCCAGCAACCCGAGTTCGAGTCTTGGCGAGACCGCGTGCTGTGAGCACTTTGTCTTCAAATGCCCTGGTACGGCCGAGAGTGGAAAGAGATAGCTCTCCCTCTCCAAATGCTCTCGTATGGCCACGCGTATATAGCTTCTGCCACACAAGTCCTACTCACTGCCTTCTCGTTGCATTACTGTTGTTTATGAAATTGAGAGGACGAAAATTGAATGTCAGGCGCTTTAATCAGGCCTGTGGACATGTAGGGTCCACCTAGGGTAGTTGGAAAATCCTGATTCCAAACCAGTGGTGTACATAGGCTCTAGTATCCTGATGGAACAAATGGCGTATGAACCAATAGTTGATCACCGGTCACCATGGGACTGTATCTCCTTACAATGCTCCACCGCCATGTGGATCAGACATTTAGATTCATCTCATTAACTCATTTTAGTTTGTCAATGGTTGAAAATACAAAGAGATTGTATGACTATTTCGTTTTAAACACTTTTCAAACATAGTTATCCAGTGCTTCTAGATTTTCAGTCATTGTCTATTATCAATTAGTGACAATAACTAAGCAATCTGACAATCTATAAATAAAGATAATTTGAGACTGGTCAACTAGATCTACTTACATCACAGAGAGTTGATGTCCACTCCTGGACTCGAACTCAGTACCATTCGCTTCAAACACTATCACTTCATCTATTTAACTATTAAGTCCAGATAGCAACTAACTTG
Source organism: Schistosoma bovis (assembly GCA_944470425.2). Classification (NCBI taxonomy): domain Eukaryota; kingdom Metazoa; phylum Platyhelminthes; class Trematoda; order Strigeidida; family Schistosomatidae; genus Schistosoma; species Schistosoma bovis. The sequence goes on along the minus strand of OX103955.1, from coordinate 1,830,125 downwards.
TACAATGGGGGTGATTAAAATTAATTTTATAGATACAAATGATTGTTTTTCTAACAAAACTATTAATTACAGATTAACAGAAAAAAATTATTGATTAAAGTCTATTTATATTTTGTCATTAAAATAATGTCTGACAACCGTGTCTGTTATGAGATAGTAACTCATTGATGAAAACAATGGTGGAGAGTGGCTCAATTTTGGTGCAATGATGGTTGAAGTTAGACATTAACATTATTGGATGACGGTCAGATCAATGGTCTAAAAGTTTAGAGTTCGTGCACAAAACCAACAAGTTCTGGGTTCGAATCCCATGAGGTGGAATCATGGATGTACATTGCTGAGGAGTTTCATACTAAAATGAAACGGTCGTTCAGTGCATCCAGGTTTTCCATGGTGATCTAGCTTCAATTGACTCATCAATTCAACTACTGAAATGACTGAAATCTCCATAAAAAAACCCTTCGTGATTATAATTAATTTTAAATTACGCAGAGGAAAAGGAATGTTTAAGTTACCATATCAAATTGAGCAATAAAAACTATAAAATGAATGAATGAATGAAGATAAAAGTCATGACAACTTAATGAGTATCATGATGGATTTAAAAACAGAGGTAGTAGATTGTACTAACAATCTATTCAAAGAGAATAGAATCATGATTGGGTTAACATTCAATGCATTACTTACTTAATTACCTATCTACTTAATTAATTACTTGATTACTTAATTAATTACACATGTTACCCTCACCCCGCCAATGGAACAAAGGCTACCGATCAGCATTTTCTAACAAACTCACACTGTCCTCGACCTCCCTTTCTACTTCTATCAAATTGTTGTTCATTATTCTCATATCTGTATCCACTTCTCGACATAATGTGTTCTTTGGTCTTCCTTGTCCTCTTTGGCTTTGAGGAATCCATGTGGGAACCTGTCTTATGACGCAGTTGGATGCTTTCCTCAATGTGTGTTCTATCCACTCCCAGAGCTTCTTCCTGATTTCTTCCTCCACTGAAATTTGATTTGTTCTCTCCCATAGTAGGTTGTTGCTGATAATGTCTGACCAACGGATCCAAACTATTTTGTGTAGAAAACTGTTAATAAACACTTGTATCTTCTGGATGATAGCTTTTGTAGTTGTAAAAGTTTCCGCTACATACAGTAGAACTGTCTTGATATTTCTATTGAAAATTCTGATTTTAGTGTTGCTTGACAGACAGTTGTTTCGACTTCCAGATGCTCTTCGGTCGTAAATATGTTGCTCTTGGTTTGCCAATCCGTGCCTTCACGTCTGCATCAGATCCACCATGTTCACCACCTATCGGTCAAAGGCTACGTGTGTGCTCCCTAAGAAAACTACTCGCTTCGGTTTGGGCACCCGACCAGTATCACAACCCTCACACAAATCTGATGATTTTTATGTGGCGCATATGTGTCTGGTGCTCCCTTCTACCAATATCGTTGTATTCAAATAAATAAATTAAACGATCGTCTTAATATGAAACTTCTCAGTAGTTGACATACACCGATCTCGTATATAAGAGTCGACTCATGAATTCAACTATGAAAATACTACCATCTCCATATAATAATTGTTATCATGTGCTCACTAGTGACCAGCTTCAAGATGGATTTCCTGGAGTTCATGTGAGAAGCGGTTAACAGTGGAGTTTCACCACGTCAGATTTGAGACAGGTATTCTTCTTAGACAATCAGTTAAGCAACATTATGTATCGATTGAAGTTAGACATCAACACTGTTGGATACCCGCACGTTCATTGGTTAATCGTTCGCACACTAGACGAAGGTCCTGGGCCTCGATTCCTTTTGGTATGGGATAGTGAATGCTCCCTAAAAACTAGTTACATACTAGAAGAAAACGACTGTCTAATGCTTCCAGGTTTTCAATGGCGGCGTATCTTAGATTAACTAGTAAATTCAACTATTATTATTACTACATTCTCCACAGATCCTCATTCCGATATGTAGAATTATTTATTCAGTTCAAATTAACTTAACGAGACTTAGATCTCATTCTTATTGAAAATGTCAACAATGGAGGTAGTAATTTACAAAATGCTTACATATATTCGACTCAAAATGAATCTGGAAGAACAGATTAAAGAATTATGTTATTGACAATACCTATCACTCAAATATATGTAATATACATAGAAAAGTGAGTGGTTGGTTAATTTACATGACTTCTAAACCTAAGATGTATAACCAACTTCGCCTGGAGCTCCCTCGTGGCTACTTCTGGCCCCAAACCCGGATAAAGGAGGAGTGTTGGGTGTGGGGTTAAGGAACCCATCCCGTAAAAAAATTAACTCACTAAGGAAACGCTAACCAGAAAAATTAATTCAAACCATTGATGAGGCCTCATAGTGAAAGACGAGTTCCTTCAGAAGTCACGAAGTTGATGCCCCTATTGACAATCAGAGGAACCATTAATTTAGTTACATGGAATGCTCATACAATGTGGAAGACCGAGAGAGTCTTCCAAACTGCTGCTGCAATGTACACCTCAGCTGATGAAACGGTGTAGTATTGTGATATACGTTACTGATGTTGACAGATATAAGTAGTATGTATCATCAAACGAAAGTAAAATGCTTCGTGGTAGAAGGTTAAGAAGATCAAAGAAATGAGAACAAGAAGAGAGAATGATTGATGTGGAAACGAAAGAACAATGAAGTCTGAGATTGTCTCCACTTATGTTCTCGTTCATTACAGGATCCCCTACAATAACAATATGTTATGTTATTAATATATTCTCTTCATAGTTACTGTAGGACCCCTAAGAACTATCAATATTGTTTTCAGTCCTTCTGATCCATAAGTAAATACCATTGTTGTCAATGATAGAAAGTTGATTGCTATACAAATGTACCATTATCTTGAATCAACTTCAGTCATATATACCACCAAAACATTAAACGAATTTATCTATAATCAAAGAAAAGGTTTTGTGAAGATTGTAGTAACTTCAATAGTTGAATTCATGAGTGAATTCAAGTTAGACAACCATAAAAATACCTAGAGACTGATAGGCCTTAGGTTCGAATCTCGTGAGGTGGGATAGCAAATGCATACAACTGAAGAGTCCCATACTAGGACGAAACGGTCATTTAGTGCTTCCAAATTTTCCATGCTAATTTAAGCTTCAATTAACTCATGAATTCAACTATTAGATTTATTCACACACACACACACGCATACACTTCAATGAAGTGGAGTTTCTGTTGTTTTAAAGAGTTTAAACAAGAACTGTGACGCATTCTCAAGATTATGTTATTCAAATCTGTTTTGAAAAAGACAATGAACAACACATCATGTTCATGATGTTGACAACAATCTTCTATAACTTTAAGAGTTCCTCTTAGTATAAAGATTTATGATTAGTCATAGAGGTTATTATAAACTTATAGTAATATAATGGAAAGTATATAGGAAACTAGTTTCTATCTATCTGGATTGTTTCGATGTTGACACTTATAAAGCGATAAGTGTCAACATGTTTAAAAGATTATTAGAACGGAAATTATTCATTATGATATATATGAGATATAGATGTTTTTAAGCAAAGATGGATAACGGGTAGCAATGGAATCTATGAAGCGCGTTTTGTTCTATTTGGGACTAGTTAACTGGATCTACCTGAATCACAGAGTTGATGTTCACTCTGGAACTCGAACCCAATAGGGATGCAGGTATATTCAGCTGACGAGTCCCACTGTTACCCGCTATCCATCTTTGCTTATAAAACTCGGGACTTAAGACAATTTCGAGGCAATACACATAGGATGCACATATACCAATAAGAGAGACTGATCAATTGCAATCCTAAATAACAATCGGAAGATACGAGTAAACAATACCAAATAAATTTAAACTTCATTGGATTGCACAAACTAATGACTGTCAGGATACAGTAGCTAAGTGAATAATGTGGTGGCGTTTGAAGCGAACGATACTAAGTTCGAGTTCTGGAGTGTACATCAACTCTGAGATGCAGGTACATCGCAAACAGGACGATATGTAGCGCATCCTGGCTCCCACTGTTAACCACTATCCATCTTCATTTGAAAAGGTTGTGACTTTAGGCAATGTCGAGGCAATCAGCATTGGATAGACATATGCCAACATGAGACTGATCAATTACAGTCTGAAATAACAATAGGAAGATGCAAGTAAAATAACACCAATTGAATATGGATTTTTATTGATTATATCACAATCTAATAGAGGAACATTAGTCTAACTTTTATCTTATTATAGTCAACTTTTAAAGTATTGGCTAATAGATTCAAATGTTTATAAGATGATCAACTCCGAATTCGGTTTCATTTGTTGGATAACCATTTCCCCTTCCCTCATTAAGATGAATTGTGGATCCTAGATTCTATACCTGATCACAATATCAAACTATAATATGAACTATAAGTAATATACTGACTCTCTCAGATGATATTCATACTAAAGGAAAACTGTTCAGAATATAGACCTGAATATTAATGATACAAGAACTTAAACCTTTTTTGAATAACCAATACTTAACTCATCATAATCTGTTATGGTGAATTCTTATGTCATTAATGAATAGAAAACTGCCTAAACTCACTATTGTAGTTGATAAGTGATGATATGACTGTTAGAAGGAATTATTGATGTAAGAATTAAACGTTTACTGGTAAGGCTTCTTTTTTCACTTCCTGTTTTCTCTTGTGTTGGAACATTATTACACATGCGTGAGATCGAAGGTCCTAGGTTTGAATCCTGCCTATGGAATTGTGGGTACTCATTGTTATGGAGCTCCATACTAGGACGAAACGGTGGTCTAGTATTTTTAGGTTTTCAATGGTGGTCTAACATTGATCCATTCAGAATATCAGTGTAAACTCAACAATCTCCATAAGACCATCATTCAGAAGATACAAGTGTTTAACAACAATTGTCTACGCAAAATACTTTGGATCGATTAGTCAGACACTATCAGAAACAACCTACTGTGAGAGAGAACAAACCAGATTCCACTATTAGCCGCTTCTCATATGAACTCCAGGAAATCCATCTTGAGGCTAGTCACTAGTGAGCACTTGATAACAATTATTATATGGAGATGGTAGTATTTTCATAGTTGAATTCATGAGTCGACTCTTATATACGAGATCGGTGTATGTCAACTACTGAGGAGTTTCATATTAAGACGATCATTTTATTTATTTATTTATTTGAATACAACGATATTGGTAGAAGAGAGCACCAGACACATATGTGCCACATAAAAATCATCAGATTTGTGTGAGGGCTGTGATACTGGTCGGGTGCCCAAACCGAAGCGAGTAGTTTTCTTAGGGAGCACACCCGTAGCCTTTGACCGAAAGGTGGTGAACATGGTGGATCTGATGCAGACGTGAAGGCACGGATTGGCAAACCAAGAGCAACATATTCACGACCGAAGAACATCTGGAAGTCGAAACAACTGTCTGTCAAGCAACACTCAAGTCAGAATTTTCAATAGAAATATCAAGACAATTCTACTGTATGGAGCGGAAACTTTTTGAACTACAAAAGCCATCATCCAGAAAATACAAGTGTTTGTTAACAGTTGTCTACACAAAATAGTTTGGATCCGTTGGTCAGACAATACACTATCAGCAACAACCTACTGTGGGAAAGAACAAACCATAACAAGCCAGCGGAGGAAGAAATCAAGAAGAAACACTAGAAGTGGATATGACACACATTGAGAAAATCACCTGAATGCATCACAAGACAATCTCTCATCACTTGGATTCCTCAAGGCCAAAGAAGAAGAAAAAGAAGACTAACGAACACTTTTCACCGATAAACAACAATTTGATAGAAGTAGAAAGGAATGTTTAGGACATAGTGTGCTGTTTGAAGAATGGTGGTCGTTGGCGTATGTTCCATTGGTGGTGGTAGAGGGGGGGGGGTAACAGGCCTAAGAAAGTAAGTAAGTTACATGTTGAACTCAACTTACCAAATACATTACCTGGTTTGTAGGTTACTTCTTTACCATTTCACATAGATCAACATTCTATTTAGTTAGTAAAAACATTTTCATCCTTTAGCATATCTTAATAAAGAGAAAATAAGATTATATAACCATTTCAGTTTATAGTAACACATTTTAGATGGATAAAAACAATCTGTCAATAAATAAACTTTAATTGAATACAATAAACAAATACGCATACTTATGTTGGCATTTGATTCATTGAAACATTTTAGCTTACAAATATGAACTATGTTCATGTCAATCAGTCGTATCTATTAATGAGCATCAATTCCCTTTTTTTTTAAGTAAAGATGGTTAATGGTTAACAATGGAATTTAGTTTGATGTACGACATCTCATCCTGTTTAGGACTGATCAACTTGATATACCTGCATCCCAGTATTGATGTTCCATCTCTGAGACTCGAACTCAGTACTGTTTACTGAGAAGATACAAGTAAAACAAAACCAAATGAATTTGAGCTTTAATTCTGTTTAAGCTTCCATACATTGAACATCATGTGTATTGAATTAGATTGAAATGGTAAATAAAATAACTCATGGACAAACAATAATACGTTGGTGTCTATAGTTAAAGGTTTTAGATTTAAGTCCTATTGTATGAAATAGAAAGTACTTCCTAAATTCCATTGTCAACTAAAGATTTAATACAAGATTTTGACACTAACACTACTGGATGCCAGATGAGTGATTCAGTAGGTTAAGCGTTTGCGCACGAGACTGAAGGCCTTAGGTTCGAATCCCGCGAGCGGGATCGTGGATGCGCACTACTGAGGAGTCACACAATAGGATGAGACGGCAGTCCAGTGCTTCCAGGCTTCCAACATCAATCGGTTCATGGTCTCAATCAAAGAAATTAATAATCTCGACAACCCCTATACTGACAAAATTTTGAATTTATTTATGAAATCCTATTGTAGTGGACAAGAACACAAGTAGAGGATTATCGAATGTATTTGAGCACACAAATTACACAATGTATTGTAGTGAACGACAACCTAACTTGGGAACGACGTAGGACCAGACCTTGTAAGAAAACCACCTGCTTCTGTTTGGGCACTCGCGTAGTAGTAGTAGTAGTATCCCAACCCTCACATAAACTGAAATGATTTATGTGGCGAATATCTATTTGGTGCCTCCTTGTGCCAATACTTATGTGTTCAACTAAATAGATAAATAAGACCACCATTGAAAATCTGAATACACCAGACTACAGAATGTCTTAGTAAAATCTGTGAACCATACAGTAAGTACTTCATTTGTAAAACGTCAATCAATCATCTCAGACTTCATTGTTCTTTCCTTTCCACATCAATCATTCTTTGTTCTCGTTCTCTTTTCTTTGATCTTTTCAATCTTCTACCACGAAGCATTTCACTTTCGTTTAATGATACATACTACTTATATCGATTAATATCAATAGTACACATATCATAGTATAATCATAAGAATCAAGCCTTATATTTCGTTTATTATAGGCTCTTTTTTTCCCAACCAAGCAAATACACTTTGGAATACATTTCCAAGGAATCGAAGGAGATAGATCTATAGTCATTTTAAGTAAATTAGCTAGTTTTATGTTTATATCTAATCAATGCTCCGAATAGTAGTGATCATATTGTTGAGAATGTTAGATTCCCATGAGAATTCACTTGATAAATGACCTATTTTTTTGTAGATTTATTCTAACGTTTTGAATTTCTTGTTTTCGCGCTAAAAGCGCTCATTTTCACCTTCATGTCGTATTTCCCTACTTGAGAAGACCCTAAACGCTATTGGTTCGTTTTATCTTTAAGTATGCTATTTTGTAACGATTGCCAAGGACAATTTTATGTTGCCTATATTTGTTTGGTTTGTGCTTGTTGTTATTGTTCGTGCTTCTGACTGCTTGAGGAATATGTTTTTTTCCTTTCTGAACTTGGATTTCTCTTTTTAGTGGGGCTAAGATGCATCAGAATAGCTAGCTTATTGGTCTTTGGTTACAGAGTGTTTGTTCCGTTCGCAGACTAGGCGAACTCGTAATCACTAACTAGGATAGAATAGGTTCATACGCCATTTGTTCCTTCAGGATACTGGAGCCCATGTTCACCGTCAGTTTGAAATCAGAGTTTTCCAACTCCCCTAGGTGTATCCTCCATATCCACCAACCCAGTTAAAGCTCCTGACATTCGCTTTTCGCCCGCTTAATTTCTCAAAATAAACCCCGCCACGAGAAGGCAGTAAGTAGGACTTCCTTGGCAGTGGTTTTGTGTACGTGGCCATATGAGAGCATTTCGTTAGGAAGAGCTGAATCTCTTCACTCTCGGTTGTACTAGAGCATTTGGGGGCGATGTAAGATACGTTTCGTTCTTTCTCATTTTTATTGGTTTACATGAAAAATGTAAAATTTTACACAATGAAAATACCACTCTATCACTATATGAACATGTCAATTGTAATGCAATCAGTTATGATGAAAGAAAACTTACAACAACATAGTAATGGTATCTTAAAGATGACGGCATAAGATCATAAATCGATATACGTTAGACAATTGATGAAAATATTTTTTTGCCCCCAAATGCCCTGTTATGGCCGAGAGTGGGGAGAGCCTGCTCTCATTATCTAAATGCTCTCGCATGGCCACGCGTATACAGCCTCTACTAGGAAAGTATTACTCATTGCCTTTTCGTGGCATTATTGTTGTTTACAGCAAAATCTGTTCTCAAAAGCCTGGAAAATAATAATCGAGAACAGTAAAGAATAATAGATAATATTCAGGAATTGACAAATTATAAGAGTAAATGACGAGTAATCTCAAAAGCATACAGTCTCTTTAAGTAATGTGTCAAACGGAAAAAGGTTCTTCGATAACAGTAAAACATGAGAAGACTAAGAGAGATTAAGGGAAGAGGTAACACCAAGATAATTGACTTTCGACACTGTATTTATCAAAGGGTCTCCAATGGCACAAGCATTATAAGATCCTCAAATGGTGTTAAGATGTCGTTCATGTCTCATACTAAAGTTAATAGCTTGACATTTAGTCGAATTAAGTATGAGACCATTAACAACAGACCAACATTCAATACGAGACAAAAACTCATTCATTTCTATGAGATGTAAAGAGGTAGGAATCGGCATACATACAATGACATCATCTTCATATTTCACAAAAGTGTTTTCTATGGAAGATGGCAGACCGTGCGGGAAAAAAGAGAAAAGAAGAGGTGAAAGAACGGCTCCTTGTGGTACATCTTCATGAGACAGTAGAGACTCTGAACACTTTCCTCCAAATACAGTGTTTTGTCCTATTCCAGAGAGGTAGGAACATAGTCAATTGATTATCTAGCTGTCAATATTGACATTAAATAACGTCTTGAGTAAAAGTTGTCTTGGTATATAATCAAAAGCAATATGGTTAGTAGCTTTGAATGACTCGGATCCAAATCATTCTCAGTGGCTCAGATGTATCCACCATTTGCTTCTGCTTAGATTCAAAATTTCTAAATTGTTCATGATTTTTTTCCATTGGACGGCTGTTTCGTCCTAGTATGGGACTCCTCAGTCCAATGGTTAAGCGCTCGCGCGCGTGACTGATGAGTCTTGGGTTCGAATCTCGCGAGGGGCGGGGTTGTGGATGCGCACTGCTGAGGAGTCTCATACTAGAACGAAACAGCCGTCCAGTGCGTCCAGGTTTTCCATGTTGATCTAGCTTCAACTGACTCATGATTTCAATTATTGAAAATCTCCACAAAACCCCTCCTGACTAAATAATCGTTTATTTTTAGTATTGAACTTAGGAATGATCACCTACAACCCAATCAAAGTCAAAATCATGGATTGTGTTGATCATACTTTCTCTAAGTGTCAGGTAACATAAGATGGTCACCCGTCGTAGATAATGGAAGATTGTTGAGTAATTCAGTAAACTGATTAGATTTCAACATTTAAACCACTGGATACTTGATCAAACTTCATCCCATTGCACAAGCTAGTGACTATCAGGATAAACTAGCTAAATGAATAATGTGATGGCGTTTGAAGTGAACGGCACTGGGTTCAAGTCCCAGAGTAAAATATCAACTTTGAGATACAGGTAAATCCATCTGACAAGTCCTAAATAGGACGAAGTGTCACGCATCCTGGATTCCATCTTTGCTTATAATGCTTATGACTTAAGACAATTTTGAGCCAATACGCACAATATGGACATAGGCCAATAAGAGACTGATTAATTATAGTCCTAAACAAGTCAATAGGAAGATTTATGTAAATAAGACCAAGTTATATATAATATGTGATTCAATAATGTACTTAAAAGAACCAAAAGAAAGCCTAACAACGTTTTGCTTATCTACATAAAATTGTTTTTATCAAAATTATATCATGCTAATTACAAATAACATAATGATTGGTATAACAACACTGGACGGCCGTTTCCTCCTAGTATAAGACTCATCAGCAATGCGCATCCACAATCCCACACCAAAGGAATTTGAACCCAGGACCTGTCAGTCTTCGGCACGAAGATCGACATGAACACCATTGGATACCGGCTAAGTTGTCTAGATGTTAAGCGTTTGCGTGCGATACCAATAGATCCTGAGTTCGAATCTGGCGAGGTGGGATCGTAAACGAGCACTTCTGAAGAGTCCTATACTAGGACAAAACGGCCATTCAGTACTTCCAGTTTTCCATGATGGTCTAGCTTCAGTTAACTCATGAATTCAACTATGAAATTGAGGAAAATAATTAAGATATAAAGTGATAGATTATTATTTGGACAAGGGTATTTTTTAACGTATTCAGTAATCTAATAGTTAAATTGATGAAAACACCATGGAGAGCCCGGAAGTACCAAATGGTCGTTTCGTCCTAGTATGGTGCTACTCAGCATTACGTATCCAAGATTCCGCCCTGCGATCTCGAACCCAGGATCGATTGATCTTGCACGTGAACGCAGACAGATGGACTTTCAAGTGTTTTTATTTCCGCTCAAACTGGAATCCAATATGCTTTGTTTAAAATGTTAGGATTTTTGTCAGAGATCTATTCTTTGCCTTAGACTTTTACACTATAAAATTGGACTATGATAAACAAATGAAAAACTGTATTATTATAAAAACTTAGTGACTAAAAATGTCCTGATAATGGCAGGCAAAATAATCTTACTAGATCTTTTAAGTAACCTGAAAGCATTAGACGGCTATTTCCTCCTATTGTGGGACTCCTCAACAGTGCGAATCCATGACCCCGCCTCGAGAGGTTTAAACCCAGAACCTATCAGTTTCGTATACGAACACTTAACCTCCAGACCACTGAGTCGAAATAGTTGAAGAGGAGTTCATAAATTGATCCGTGTTAGATCATCATTGAAAACCTGGAAATGATGGATGACCGCTTCATGTTAGTATGGGGCATTTCAGAAGTGCACGGTTGATGATTACAATCACATTCGATAGTTTCAGTGAATGTACAAATCAGTATACATTTTTAACTAACGCTCATTGAGGACAATTATAGGGGGGGGAATACTGATAAAAACAAACCTTAAAGAGCAAATATTTTTAATTGTCAAGCAATTCAATCCCTTCAATTAACATTATCATCAGAACTAGTCAGTTAAACACAATAACACAGCATCACAGAAATTTTAACTGTATCTGGAATCTACTCAGTGTTCTTTGCTTGTATCTTCTAATTGTTGATTCGGACTGTAATTGATCAGTCTCTTGTTGGCATATATGCATACTATGCATATTGCCTTAATTCACAAGCATTCTAAGCAAAGATGGATAGTAACTAGCAGTGAAGTCAAGGACGTGGGTTCTGTCCTATTTGGGACAAAACCAACTGGGTGTACCTGCACTTCAGTACCGTTCCCTCCAAACACTATCATGTTGTCCACTTAGATATTGAGTCCTAAAGTGGACATCAAGTCTAAAATGAAGGTCCAAATTAGGATAAAACATGCGTTCTGCTAGCCACTATCTATCTTTGTATCTGGAATCATCTTCACTATAGAGTGATCTCGTAAAAATATGAAAACCACACATTAAACACATCATTCTCACATCTTCCATCATTTGTCTTTTCGAAAATCCATTGTTCCTTCATTCCTATTTTTATTACAATTACTCTCTGTTTACACTAATGTTCTCTTTCACTTGATTTTCTCAATCTTCTAGTGACAGGCATTTCATTTCTGATTAGTGTTACATACTACTTATATCTATCAATATGAGTAGTATGCACCACACATATATAAATAAGCTTATGAAAAATGTTATGACCCATTCACCTACATATACATTTACTTCACTTACTTACCTAGTTAGTTAGTTACACCTGTTACCCCCAATGGAACATAGGCCACCGACCAACATTCTCAAACCCACTCCCTCTGTCCTGGGCCTTCCTTTCTAGTTCTATCCAATTGTTGCACATTTTTCTCATGTCTGTCTCCATTTGTCGGCGTAGTGCATTCTTTGGTCTTTCTCTTCTCTTTTGGCCTTGAGGAATCACAGTGACAGCTTGTCTAGTGATGCGGTTGGATGCTTCCTCAATGTGTGTGTCCTATCCACTTCCTGATTTCTTCCTCCTCTGGAATCTGCTTTGTTCTGTCCCACAGTAGATTGTTGCTGATAATGTTTGGATAGTTTGAATTATTTTTTCTGGTTAGCGTTTCTCCTAACGAGTTGCTTTTCTACGAGATAGGGTTGCTAACCCTTCTCCTTTATCCGGGCTTAGGATCGACAGTAGTCCTGAAGGTGTTTCAGGCCGAGTTATACATATGAATTTCTAACAAGGTTTCACAACAATCTTGTTCTTTAATGTAAAACGAGTTATAGTGAGGATTATCTATTCAATCTTTTCTCATTTTCTTTTTCTCTACAATGAGTAGATGAATTGGATTGTTTATGAAAAATGTTAAATCTTTTTCTTTGGAAAACTTTTGTAACAAAATTTTTCTTGGAAACTACTTTTTAGACAGTATAAATCATTGAAATCTTGTTACATAAACATTTCATATATCAATGTAAGGTTGTGGAGATTGTTAAGTGTTTGATTGAGATTATGAATTAATGAATGTTAGACAATCATTGAAAACTTGGAACCAATAAATGGCTGTTTCGTCATAGTATGGGACTCATTAGAAGTGTGAATCCACGATCCTACACGTGAGACTGAAAAGAGAGACCTCCGGTCTCGTTCGTGAACGCTTCATTTCTATATCGCTGAACTGGCATCCATCAGTGTTAATGTTTAACTTCAATCAATCGACAAAATCGTGCGATCAGAGGTAGATAACTTTCTCTATCTGATATGGATTAGCTCCACTAGTCACGGCTTCTCACTAGAACTCTAAGAATTCCCTCACAAAGCTAATAACTAATGCGCATATACTAATTATCAATGTGAGGTTGTGGAGATTGTCAAGTTTTGTGATTTAGATCATGAAAACGGTCGCAGAATTTCATGGATTGGTTGAAGTTAAACATTAACATCATTGGATCCCGGCAGGTTCAGTGGTCTAGAGGTTAAGTGTTCTACCACGAGCGGGATTGTGGATGCGCACTGCTGAGGAGTTTTACAATAGGAGATCATGAAAACGGTCGCGCAATTTAGTGGATTGGTTGATGTTAGACACTATCACCTTTGGATGCCGGCTCAGTGGTCCAGTAGTTTAGGCGTTCGCGCGCGAGACCGAAGCCCCCGGGTTCGAATCCCGCGAGCAAGATCGTGTATCCGCATAGCTGAGGAGTCCCACAATAGGACAGAACAGCCGTCCAGTACTTCCAGGTTTCCAAAGGTGGTCTAACATCAATTGGTTCATGATCTCAATCAAAAACATAGTAATCTTTATGATCAGAGAAGGGTTTATGTGGATATTATAGCAATTTCAATAGTTGAATTCATAAGTCAATTGAAGCTAGATCCCCATAGTTGAAGTTAGACATTAACACTGTTGGATGCCGGCAAAATTCAATAGTCTAGACTGATAGGTCCTAAGTTCGAATCTTACTAATCGTGATCATGAATATGCACTGTTGAGGAGGAGTTCCACAATAGAATGAAATGATCATCTAATATTTCCAAATTATTTCATGGTGGTCTTATGAATTCGAAATTCTGTCAAAATATGATCGATTTTCTTTTGTGTTGTTGTTTTCTTTTCTTTCGACAACATTTGTTAAAAGTTATGTGAATTAATGATAAACTGTCGCAAACGTGTAGGTAACAATATAAACTTCAATCTATAATTGAATTGGAGACAAATTTTTTAAAAAATTACAAAAAAATTTTTTTGGGGGGGGGGTATTTTTGTATTTTTAGTATCTAGGCGGAATATAATTAAAGGCTACATCTGGTTAGATTATATAATGAATGTGAAAACAATTATACATATTATATGATGTTTATTCTATTCAATTAATCTATTTTACAATAGAGAGTATCATCTGTGATTACAGAGGTATTCATCAATTAGATGGAATCTTTTTAAGTTTTCAATAAACTTTATTCAATCTAAATACAATCGGTTAGTTGGTTCATATTTGATCTTATGATTGAATGGATGAATCAATTGAAGTTAGATCATCATGAAACATTTGGAAGCATTGGATGGTTGTTTCGTCCTGTTGTGGGATTTGTCAACAGTGTGTATTTTTACAATCCCACCTCGTGAGATTCGAATCTAGGATTTATCTGTCTCGTGAAAGAATGCTTAACTTTTAGACTAATGAGAGTCGGCCAACATTCAATGATGTTCATGTCTAATTTTAACTAATCCACGGAATTGAACACCACCTCCAAGCATTATCATCAGTGAGTTACTATTTCACAGTCGACCCGATTGAACTCCAATGATCACGGATTCTCATTAGAACTCCAGGAAATACCTCTTCGAAACTGTCATTACTGAACATATGATGATTATAATCAGAGTGGAGTTTTGTAAAGATTTTAGCAATTTAATAATTGAATTCATAAGTCAATTGAAGTTAGATCATCATGGAAAACCTTGAAACACTAGACAGTTGTTTCATCCAAGTATGGGACACCTCAGCTGTGAGTATCTATGATCCTGCCTCATAACATTATTAAAAACTACACAAAAACCCTATTGATACTGATTCTGATGAGTTAGAAAACTGAACATCATTGATTATGATGTAATAGATAACTCCTAGATTATCATTATTCTGAACATTTTATTCATGAAATGAATAGATCAGTTACAAGATCTACAACAAGCTGAAAATAATCAACCCTTTGGTGTTCATTTGACTAATCAATAACTTGAGTTCTGAGTGATGATCGACATGATTAAAACGTATCCACATTAAATATAAATTTTTTTTGGATTATAACACAATCATTCTATTATCTCATCAAATATCCAAAGTGAACTTCCCTAACACAAGAATGGTAAGGTTTTCGATGGTTCTCCAGCTTTGTTTGAGTCTGCCATTGCATTTCTAACACTAAAAGGAGCTCAGATAGTACTTACTTATGACTGTTACTCCCATTGGAGCATAGGCCGCCGACCAGCATTCTCCAACCCACTTTCTCTTAGGCCTCCCTTTCTAGTTATCTCTGATTGCTGTTCATTCTTCTCATATCTGTCTCCATTTCTCGGCGTACTGTGTTCTTTGGTCTGCTCTTGATTCGGCGATCCGCGCCTTCAAGTCTGCATCAGATCCACCGTGTTCATTAATGATGCTGCCCAGATATGTAAAGGTTTTTACATCTTCCGAAGCCTCTCCGTCAAGTGTTATCCGATTGTTGCATGTTGTGTTGTATCGGAGAATCTTGCTTTTCCCTTTGTGTATGTTGAGACCTACAGCTGCTGAGACTGCTGATACATTGGTTGTCTTCCCCTGCATTTGTTGGTGCGTGTGCGATAGAAGAGCCAGATCATCTGCGAAGTCTAGATCGTCCGGCTGCATCCTAGATGTTCACTGTATCCCATGCTTCCCTCCAGATGTTGACCTCTTCACGATCCAGTCGATCACCAAGAGAAAGAGAACACTTCACATCTACCTGACGTTTGTGCTGATGATGTCATTCAGAAGAACAATGAGAGCTCCATGATCAAACCATCCAGCTCAGAGAACAAAACTCCATCAAATATCAGTATATATGTATTATTCTGGTCTTGGAGAAACGGACTTAGGGAATTAAAAACCGATAGTCTCTAAGGAATCTATTAGTTGTGATACATAACATTGCATTAATTCATGGTATGATGATCACGACGTTAATTCTGATCTTTGGGTTGTAAATTGTCAATAATCAGACAAGTCAAACAGTTAATAATAAGTGGTAACCATCAATTTCACATTTGTGCAATCCTTAGTGTTCACTGATTTTCCGTTGATCAAGTTACAGTATCCCTACGAGTATCAGTTACTTAACACTTTAAGCACAATCCTTCAATGTTTGTTGGTGGTTTGAGGTAATTAGCAGGAATGTAAGAGCTTAGATTTCATTCTAGTTGACAATGAGCACCAATTGGAATAAGAAATTTTATCCTGCCATGTACTCGAATCCATAATGTATCATTTCTCTAAAGAGAACTTCTTTCCTGTGCTAACGATTACCAACTAGCACAAAATCTAGACATATGAAGTCCTGATGGTTACCTTTAAACATGTAACAATTAGAATGGTAGTGAATACAATGGTTCAATTGTTCTTACACCTTAGTTATCATAAAGTTCAGAAATCGTACAAAAATACCTCTGCAGGTATAGATTATCATTGTATGGTACAGGAACACAGGTGGGGACATACATGTGCTAGGAAAATATCAGAACCATACAATGAAAACTCCATTGAACACATAAATACTGTTATAAAAGGGGCACCAAATAGATATGCTACATACAAATCTCATTTGATTTGTGTGTGGGCTCTGATACTGCCAGGGTGCCTAAATCGAAGCAGATGGTTTTCTTAGGGCACCACACCTGGGGCTTTGACCTAAAGATCTAATCCAAAGGAAGTGGAGTGACGTCAAGAGATGCAGTCCCATGGTAGCCGGTGACCAACGATTGGTTCATACGCCATTTTTTCCCACAGGATACTGGAGCCCATGTGCACCATTAGTTTGGAATCCGGTTAAAGCGCCTGACATTCTCTTTTCGTCCTCTTATTTTCGTAAACAACACCCCCACCACGAGAAGGCAATGAGTAGGGTTTCTCTGGCAGAGGCTGTATACGCGTGGCCGTGTGAGAGCATTTCGAGATGGGGGGCGGGCCCACCCCACTCTCGGCCATACCAGGGTATTTGGGGGCGGCACTCAATCTAACTTCAATTAGGTTGTATGTTGATGTTTATCGAAATATACATCCTGGATATCCTTGTATATAATCACCGACTTAAATCGCGTCAATTACAAATGGATTAAACTTTGTGAAATGTCTTCATTGTAATTAGTATGATCATTATTACAGTGTAACATTAAACACTATTTAACTAATATACAATAATGGTAATTATAATAGATATTACAGAAAGATAACTATTAGCCTAACGGCAATCCTGAAATATACATTATTGTAGAGACTTTAGACTTACCTGGTACATGATAATTGAATTGGTTTACCTAGACAGTATGTTGAAAATACAATGAAATAGAACAATGAACAGAAATATAAGTTGGTAAATTGTGTGTGCTACTGATATCGACGGATATAAGTAGTATGTATCATCAGTCGAAAGTGAAATATCTGAAGGCAGACAGCCAAAAAGATTAAAGAAAAGAGAATGACAACAAAGAATGATTTACAAGTAGTCAGCGCAAACAGAAGTATATATATCCATAGATATACCGAGACAAGTATGGATACATCATCAGGTGAGAGTATGATTGATGAACGACCTTTGAACAACACTAAAGTAACCTTGTGAAAGTTCACCTACTCACTAGGATCAAATGAAACTGATAAACCAATGGGAGGAATTAGAATCAAAATTTACAATTGATGGTTAAGATTAGCAATTAGATTTAGAGTTCGCACCAAAATGCAAGATCTGTTATCTCCAATCTGATTGATTCGTCTATACATTGTAGTCTCTCTTCTTCAATCATTATAACGTTTCATACTCAAATAATGAGAAGTAATAGGCTGTATGTATACTGTCTGTTTAATAATTTAAACTCACAAAACAGTTTGATTGGATTGTATAGATATCAATGGAAATATAGTAAGCAATCATAAGTCAGAGAAAGGTTTCTGCGAATATTATAGTAATTTCAATAGTTGAATTCATGAGCCAATTGAAGCTAAACCATACTATGGTTGGAGTTAGACATTAACACCGTCGGATGCCGGGAAGTTCAGTAGTCTAGAGGTTAAGCTCTTGCACGCAAGACTGATAGGTCCTGAGCTCGAATCTCAAGGGGCGGGATCATGAATATGCACTGCTGAAGAGTCCCACAATAGGCTGAAACGGCCATCCAGTGCTTTCAGGTTTTCCATGATGGTCTAACTTCAATGGACACATAATCTCAACTATTAAAATATGAATTATTTAAGTTTGATATTTGAGTGTAAACTTGTTAAGATTCATAAACTATAACCAAATGGAAGCTTATTTCTCCATCGATCCGAATGATAAATATCGAATGATCTCCAGTTCATAGTAAGCAATTCAGGAATCAACATTTGAATAACGTTCATTGTTTTCAATGATGTATACTGCCTGCTAATCAACATACTGTCACTGATCGTATCTTTTTGTAACATGTACAATGAAAAGTCGTAAACATTTGAGAAGACATGCCTGAATTGGTTATTCAACTAACAGACATACAAATGTGTTAAAACAAACAAACAAGGAAACAGATCACTTGCTGAAATCTCTAAATAGTAGGAACAGGTAGCCCAAATATTCAAACAGGTCACTTTGTATATTACCGGAAACGATAATTAATGTTGTAAATATGAAACTGTTTATTCCATAGATATTCGTCAAAGGTGAAGGTCATTGATAAGAAAATTTATTGGAAATTAGTTTTAATGAAAATAAATACGAATAGTCTATACTTTATTCGATTTGGCATAAAAGTACACTCTCAAATAAATGAGGCAGTTACTCACTGAAGACAATGGTGATGTAATATCATGGATTGTTTAAAGTTAATATCGTTGGATGCTGGCAAGTTCAATGGTCTAGAAGTGAAGCATTCGCACACGAAACCGAACGCCCTAGGTTCGAATCTCGCAAGAAGGGATTGTGGATGCTGTTGGAAGTATGAGGGCGGTAATCACTTACCGGTTGACCACACCATGGAATGGTTCTTCTGGAGGTATTTGAAAAAGAAATTGGATTAAAGGTAGTCTTAGAGACCTGAGAGAGTGACCGCAGTGCCCAAGGGACAACCACTTGAGGTCGGTCAAACACGACTTTTTTGTGGGTAGTTTTCGTGTTAGCTCCGTACTTGTTAAGACCTTACCGCCGGAGATGGATATCCCTAGGATAAGGCGAAATGTGCATTTTTAAGTTCGATCTTTTCGAAACCCACTCCTCCTTGTGGGAAGGCAGCATCGCTGCAAATGCTGGTTGTCTGAAGGAAACACCTTACTGCTGTCACACCTCTGTACAGTCAGCAGTACAACTTTGCCCTCAGACATTGGGTTTGTTGCTTTTAGTCTTACCCCTCTTCAATCAACCTGTCCAGATTTCTATATTGTAGGTCTAAGTGAACGTAATTTGTAAGTAGTTTGTAAGGACCTTAACAAAATCATGATTAAACTTGTAATGGTTTAAGATCGGCTTACACCCATTAAGACATTAAATGAGAAAGATTAGTACAATCGCGATTGTACAGCTTTGAAAATGAATTCACCGAAAGGAGAACTCTTCGCTGAACCAATCTTTCCTATTTAAGATCGGTCTGTTGATCACTACAGATCAATTCAAGTTATTGTCCTTAATTTTCCTATATTGTATAGTACTATCAATAAATTTTCTGTAATCAGTCATCTCTTAGGCAGTTTTCGCTGTTTGTTCTTTCAAATCTTCTAAGATAATTCACTTGTATCTTCCCATTGTTCTTTAGGACTGTAATTGACCAGTCATTTGTTGGCATATGTGCATTCTGTCCAGATTGCCTCGGTATAACCTCAAGATACAAATAAAACAACACCAAGTGAATTTCAACTTCACCCCATTGCACATGCAAATAACTATCAAAACTCAGTACCTAACTGGGGAGCGCGATGGAGTTTGTAGCGAACGGTACTGGGTTCGAGTCCCGGAATGAAAATCAACTCGGATTCAGATACTTCCAGCTGACTAGTCCTATATAGGACGAAACGCGCCCAAAAGTGGATTCCACTTCTAGCCACTATCCAACTTTGTGATAAGATGAATAAGTTTTAATATCATCAATCATCAAGATGAACTTGAAGTCGAATAATTTGATACATTTACTATGGAATATAGCCCACTCCGACCACAGTTAGAATGTTATTGATAAGCTATTCTGATTGTAACTTAATTCTAGTAGGACTGTGATATTCATTTTTTTTATGTGTCAAAATGTAACAGCTTTTTGTGACAGACAGTGTGGGGAGCATCGATTACTTCCAGATTGAAGATTATTCTTACTGAAAACTGTCAATTAGTTCAAAACGTAAGTTGATGAAGTTCCTTTGAAGTTTTCCAATGATCGAACATTCCTTTTCAAAGATTCTCAATTAATAGTTCAACAGAGATTTGTTCTAAAAAGAACTATCCATTATGACTTTTTTTTAAAGTCAAAGTAAGGTGTCGAGGAAACAGCATAATCCACATATTTGAAGTTAATTCTAAATTATATTTACAACATAAATTGTTAGGAAGATCCACGAAATTCCTCGAAAAACTGTCATAACTTAGATTAGAGAGCAGTGACTTATCGATCGGATCAAGGACACGTGAACTCGTATGACCAGTCTAGAGTTCTGATTGGTCCTGCTTTCCGCCTAGCCGTGCCTGTTAAGTCCAGAACACCAATCCGGGCCTCTACAATATGAATCCTCATATTTCAAACATACTGAGTTTATATACCGATCAAACAGACCACAACGTACCAATAAAATATGAAACAACATTTGTACAAGAATTAGCCAGATGTGACTGTGAATGAGGGAGGTAGTAATTAATATACTGGGTATAACTCAAGAATGCTAAATCGTATAATAATGGTTCATAGGTCAAGATAAAGCTCATAATAAGAGGAAGATGAATATGAATAGTTTAGTTACTTAATAATTATACAATAGAAATATACGTTTAGTATTGGTCCATCAATAGATCCCAAAAGTTACCATTCATTATTCTTGTCGGGACATAACAAAAACAGAGCCAGAAAAGACTCTGAAAAAACATCAAGAAGTATCTTATCCAATCAGCATTCAATAGAAATTTTACCAGAAACATCTAGAAAGTGGAAAATCATACGTCATATTCCTGATTAGATGATTACCTATACTGCTAATATGTTTAGTAACGTTTCAGAATTTTCCGGAAACTTAAGATCATCTAAAATGCAATAAATACCCTAGATTTTCCGTACATAAATGAACCTCTGGAATAAAGTGTTTTCTTCCATATTTCGCATCCTTTCTCTCATGTTCAAATCACTGTGTCGATTTAGCCTTGGGGGGTTAAATAGAAGAGATTCGGAAATCAAATCTGTTGTTCAATTAGAAGACTTAAATAACTTTATATTCTGTAATAAATGGTCGGATAAAAACAACAGATATATGTACTTCTTGTTTGAATATGAAATTCAATTCCATATGGTGGAAAAGATTTGTAGCTCATGTGGATTGTTTCGTCGTGGAGCTTTCATCGTTATTCTGAAGTCTCCACAACCAAAACATCCAGCTCAGAGAACAAAACTCCATCGAAATTCAATTCACTGCATAATAAAGACAAGTTAGTACCCCCCCCCCAAAAAAAAAACAGAAGCAGATAGTTTATTAATTGAATTCATAAGTCATTCATAGCTAGACCACCATGGAAAACCTGGAAGCACTGGACGACCATATCATCTTAGTATGGGACTCCACAGAAGTGCGTGTCCACGAGATCCGAACCCAGGACATATCGGCCTCGTGCGCGAACGCCTCATCTCCAAACCAACGGCATCCAATAATACCAACGTCTTACTTCAACCAATTCACTAAACAAGTATATCTACACATAAGCAAAGTTTCATAGCATTTAACATCATGTATTAAAGGAAGTTCTATTAACAAACTTTCTGTTTGACAATTATAATTAAATGACATTTGAACTAAAAACAATAGTGTATTTATGTATTGTATTAAATGATGACATTTAAGTAGTCGCTAACTAAATTTGAAAAAAAACTTTTATCTGAATGTCATATTCTTGCTTTTTTTCAAGCAAAGATGGATAATGGCAGCAGTAGAATTCAGTTTTCCGCGCGTTTTGTCCTATTTGGAACTCGTCAGCTGGATACATTTGCATCTCATAGTTGATGTTCACTCTGGGAGTCGAACCCAGTACCGTTCGCCTCAAACTCCATCACGTTATCCACTTAGCTACTGAGTCCTGTTAGTCATATATTTAAGGCAAAGTTATCTTACTGATATCTGGAAGAAAACAAAGATGAGAAGGAAAAGTATCTTTAAGGTTTGAAGGAAACTGAAATTTGCCAAAAGTATTCAGCATTGATATCTCATTATCAGTTGTTTTTTTATTTTAGTGATTGTTACTCCTTGAGGAGGAGTATAGGTCGCCCACTAGCACTGTCCATCCAACCTTGTCCTGGGAAATCTTTCCCAATTCTTTTCAGATGTTATTCATCTTTTTCATATCTGCTTATAATGTGTTCATTGGCCTTCCTCTTTTCCGTTTCCCTTCAGGATTCCAAGTTAGCGATTGCCTCGTGATGAGGTTTTTTTTCATTTTCTTAATGTATGTCCTATCAAATTCAAAAGTCTTTTTCTAATTTCTTCGTCAGATGGAAGCTGATATCTTCTCTCCCACAGTGGTCTGTTGTTTATGGTATCCAGTCAACAGACAATGAGTATTTTGTGTAGACAATTGTTTAGAAATACTTATACATTTTTGATGATATTTGTGGTAGTTCTCAAGGTTTCTGCTCCGTATAGTAGGAGTCTGTTGACATTCGCATCGAAGATTCTGACTTTGATGTTGGTTGACACTTGTTTTGAGTTCCACAATTTCTTCAACTAGAAATTCTGTCCTTTCTTCGTCGATCCTCGCCTTTACGTCTTCATCCAATCCTTCTTGTTCATCAATGATGCTTCCTAGATATGTGAAAGACTTAACATCTTCCAGGGTTTCTTCATTAAATATGATTGGGTTAATAATCTCCATGTTGTATTTGAGGATCTTGGTTTTTCCCATGTGTATATTGAGACCTACTCATGTAGATGCTGATGTTACACTGTTTGGGTAAAAAACAAAAATGTACAGAGAAAACAAGTTTATTCATAGATATTAACGTTGGCTATAACATCATTATAATTGAGACAATACTTAAGGAGGCAATTCATACTACCGTCCAATAGTACCATCCCACGTTAATATTCTAGTAATAAGATTGTGGTTGGAGGTAGTCAACAAGAAACCCTGGACATAGGTTTCGTGCTATTTGGCACTCAACAGCAAGATGTTCCTTTAATCTTGAAGGAGTTGATGCCCCCTGATGGATTCCATCCCGTGTCACCGTGCTTCACAGTCAGAGACGTTACCGCTAGGTTATCCGGTCCGCGACTGACATCCTGAAGGATTGAGATATGTTTACAATTGATTGATCACTGGGTAATGATCGATGTCATGTACGTCCGGTCCTTCTTAGTGCGGATCAAACCCTATCAACCAAGTTGATCATCATCCACTAATCAACCATTATATATATTCTAGAAAACTCCATCAAGTTCTAATTGAATGGAAACTGTTTAGATCCTTTATGGCCTTTGGAAGCTCTGTCGTGTTTCTCGATAAATCATCCGTAACATATTGAAAAACTAGAGTATATCTGTAAACATTTTGAAAAAAACTTAACGTGAATAAAATATCCGACAGAACTTACTAATTATTTAACTTAAAAGTATAAATAATTGTTGTGAGAAGGAATTTTGTGGAGATTGTGGTAATTTCAGTAGTTGAATTTCTGAGTCAATTGAAGCTAGATCACCATAGAAAACTTGAAAGCACTAGACGGCCGTTTTGTCCTATTGTAGAACTTCTCACCAGTGAGCCTCTACGGTCCTGCCTCACGAGATTCGAACTCAGGATCTATTGGTATCGTGTTCGATAGCCTCACCTCTAGACCACTGAATTTGTCGACAAACAACGTTGTTAATGTCTAACTTCAATCAATCCATGAAATTGAGCCACAGTCTACTACTGTCTTTAGTAAGTTACTATCTCACAAAAAACCCGGTTGAACTCCACTGGTCACTTCTTCTCACTAGAATTCCCGTAAATACTTCTTGAATCTAGTCACTAGTGAGGACATGATGATTAATATCAGAAAGGGTTTTGTGGATTTTGTAGTAATTTCAGTGGTTGAATTCTTGAGTCAATTGAAGCTAGACCATCATGGAAAACCTGTAAGTACTGAACGACCGTTTCGTCCTATTATGAGACTGCTCACGATCCTGCCTCACGAGATTCCAACCCAACATCGATCATTCTTTTTTCTTTTATTACATTATTTATGTGAATACAATTCATAAAAATATCGCAAGGGTTAGTAGTAATTTCAATGGTTGAGATCATAAGTCACTTGAAGCTAAACCACCATGATCGAAATTAAACATTAACACTGTTGGATGACGGGAAGTTCAGTGATTTAGTGGTCAAGCGTTCACATGCGAAACCAATAGATCTTAAGTTCGAATCTCGTGAAGCGGGATCATGAATTCGTATTGCTGAAGAATTCCACGAGAGTACGAAATGACCATCCAATATTTCTAATTTTACCATGGTGATAATCTTATTTCAATTCAACTCATTATCCCAACTATTGAAGTTTCATAAAACAAAAAAAAATACAAAAAAGAAAAAAAAGCGAGGAGCCAAAAAATAAAAAATAAAAAAAAAGCAACAACAACAGCATAGCAACAACACAATTTTCAATTTTCACTCTTTACCCGATTTGATTTTGTCCACATCAATTAATTAAGTAATGGATAATTGATTAATGAATTAATTAATTGTTGATCTCTGTTTATTTATTTATTTAAATAAACCTTAACTCTCTAGTCTACCCTATTTAACAGTATACTTGTTCTTTGGCTTAATAGGTAGATATCACTCTTATATCAGCTTAGGGGTTGTGGAGATTAAGTTCTTTCATTAAGATCATGAACTGATTGATGCTAGACCACCATTGAAAACCTGAAAGCAGTGGATAACCGTTTTGTTCTATTGTGGGACTCCTCCGTGGCAATGCGCATCCACGATCCCGCCCGCAGGATTCGAACCGAGGCCCTTCACTCTCCCACGCGAACGCTTAGCCTATTGGACCACTGAACCGGCATCCAATGGTGTCAATGTCTAACGTCAACCAATCGACAAAGTTGCGCGATCATCTTCCATTGTACTGAGGTAGACACCTGTTTCTACTCGACACGGACGACGTAGGTTAGCAGAAGCTGTACTGAGATTTCATCAGACAAGATAATTGACCATTAGTTCTTTCTTAGTTCCAATTGTATTATTGTCAGTTTATGAAATGTTATTGTACCATTTAATGGTATAATTTGTTAAATCAAAATAAAATTGAAAGGAATAACAGCTCATCATCAGTTGTTATTGTTGTTGTTGTTGCTGCTGCTGTTTATATTGTAAACAAGTATCTTATATAATGATGCTTTACCATACATCATGTTAACATATTCCTTGAAAATGTTTATCACTAAGTAATCATAGAAACAAAAACAAACAAACAACGAATACCATGGGAAAAAAGAAATCGTAGAAACTTATTTAATGTAGGAGGGGAGGTGGGATGAGAAACATCAACATCACAACAAAATTGGGCATCTAGTTTTTAATAAAGAACAGAAAGAAGAAAAAAGAAAACAAAGGCATGGATGGTATAGTTCTTCATGAATGATAGAAGAATCAGAGAGAAAGAAAGAGGGGGAGAGGGGGTCGGAGAGACAGATTGAACGATATCTATATTGATTTGTAAAGGGAATAAAACAAGGCATTATGGAATGTTGATCAGTTTTAAGCATTAACAACGATGATGACATAATAAGAATAATAACAATAGACATTTGCATTTAATTTACTTATATGTATGCGCTAATTATATAATCAGTTTAGTTGTTGTGGAGATTGTTAAGTTTTTTATTGAAATCATGAGTCAATTGAAGCTAGACCATCATGGGAAACCTAGGAGCACTGGATGGCCGTTTCGTCCTAGCATGGGACTCCTCAGTAGTGCGCATTCACGATCCTGCACCTCGCGAGATTCGAACCCAGGACCTATTGGTCTCTCACTAGGCGCCTAACCAACCAGACCACTGAGCCGGTATCCAGTGGTGTTAGTTTAACTAATAGTTATAACATACGGTATTAAGCATAATAGAAAGATAAATGATTCGAATTAGGTATACAATTACGTAATATAAGAAATGGTATATTTCATATGTAATTTTTTATGGATAATTAATCCTATATAATGTGTAAATTTGCCATTTTTTTTAAAAAAAAATCTAGTATTCTATGTTATCATGTGTACTACTGATATCGATTGATATAAGTAGTATATAGCATCCATCGAAAATCGGTTCATGATCTCAATCAAAAACTTAATAATCTCCACAACCCCTATACTAGTAATTAACATGTGCTCACTAGTGACTAGCTTCGTGAGGGGATTCTCGGAGTTCTAGTGAGAAGCCGTGACCAGTGGAGCTAATCCTTGTCGGGTAGAGACAGGTATCTGCCTCAGTAAAACGGAAGTTGGTCGCGCAATTTCGTGGATTGGTTGATGTTAGAAACTATCACCATTGGATGCCGGCTCAGTGGTCCAGTGGGTTAAGCGTTCGCGCGCGAGACTGAAGGCCCTGGGTTCGAATCCCGCTTGCGGGATCGTGGATGCGCACTGCTGAGGAGTCCCACAATAGGACGAAACGGCCATCCAGTGCTTTCAGGTTTTCAATTGTGGTGGTCTAACTTCAATCGGTTTATGATGTCAATCGAAAATGAAATGTCTAATGGTAGTAGAAAGTTAAGAAGATCAAAGAAAACAGAATGAGAACAAAAGATGGTTGATGTGGAAACGAAGGAACAGTCAAATCTGTGCAAATGATTGATATTTCGTAAAGAAAGTATGATTCACAGATTTTACTAAGAGATTCTGTCATTTTGTATACGAATACATTTGATTGTTCTCATTTGTGTTCTCGGTCATTAAACTACTATGACTAATACTACTACTGATAGTAATAATAGTAGTAATATTCGTATAAATATCATTGACATCATTGCATGAAGGTCATGGTACTTTATGAATTGAATGAATTGTAATATTCATATCATTAAATCCTGAATCACTGGTTTAATAATGTTCTGGTAGCTAAGAGACTATAAGGTTTTGTATTCCAAACCATGTACGGTACACGGTTCTTGTTCACTACATTGTAAGTTTATGATAAAAAAGAAGTGAGTATGCCAAGTTTCTATTTTTTTATTTTATTTAAACACATAAACATTGGTGCAAGGAGGCACCAATTACATATATGCCAAGTTAAATTATTCGACTTGTGTGAGGGATAGGACACTGCCGGGGTGCTCAAACCGGAGCAGGTGGTTTTCTTAGGGGACCACACCCAGAGCCTTTGATTTAAAGCTTTAATAAACAAGGCAGTAGAGCAACGTTAGGAGATACATTCCTATGGTATCCAGTGACCAATAACATATTCAAACGTCATTTGTTCCCTTAGGATCCAGGATCATATGTGCATCAATGATTTGGAATAACGGTTTTCCGACCCCGGTAAATAGATCTTCCATATCCATCAACCCGGTTTAAAGTGCTACATATTCGCTTTTTGTCCTTACAACTTTGTAAACAACAGTAATGCCGCGAGAAGGCAGTGAGTAGCACTTCCTAGTCAGTGGTTGTACATGCTTGTCCATGTGAGAGCATTCCAAGAGAGGGAGCTGACTCTCCCCACTCTTGGCCGTACTAGGGAGTTTGAGGGCATTTCTGGACATTCATGAATGGTTAAAAAAGAAATGTTTATTA
Organism: Schistosoma bovis; assembly: GCA_944470425.2. Taxonomy (NCBI): domain Eukaryota; kingdom Metazoa; phylum Platyhelminthes; class Trematoda; order Strigeidida; family Schistosomatidae; genus Schistosoma; species Schistosoma bovis. Next base: position 1,801,829 of record OX103955.1, on the reverse strand, counting down.
ATAGACAAATTAGACTTCGCAGATGACTTGGCCGTTCTATCCCATACACATGAACAAATGCAGATGGCGACAACTAATGTAGCAGTAGCCTCTGTATCAGTAGGCCTCAACATACACAAAGAAAAGAGAAAGATCCTCAAGTACAACATGGAGAACACAAATGCAACTACACTTGATGGTGAAACTCTCAAACATGTGGAATCCTTCACATGACTGGGAAGCATCATCGATGAACAAGGAGAATCTGATAAAGATATAAAGGCGAGGATTGGCAAGGAAAGGACCGCCTTCCTACAACTGAACAACATATGGAACTCAAAACAACTGTTAGCCAATATTAAAGTCACAATCTTGAATACGAACATCAAGACACTCCTACAGTACGGAGCTGAAACTTGCATAACTACTACAACCATCATCAAGAAGGTACAAGTATTTATAAACATTCATCGATGATGATGTCGAGGTACGTGAACATTTCCATCACAGCGAAATAATATAAAGATTTACAATTCATATCATCAATCACCCTATGATTTATAACTGTCTATTAAACTTCTACGTCTTACTACTTATTATTAAATTAGTAGAAGCTTACCGCACGAAAACCAGACAACCAACTCGTCAATTTCAACAAAGCTGTTGTCAAAGAGTTCATAACATATACCTTCACAAAGTTATATGAATATCATGATTAAACTTTCAGTTACTTAATTTTACCAGGAGTGCGCACCCACAATCCTGCCTCCCGCGAGATTCGAACCCAGGACCTATCAGTCTCGCGCGCGAGCGCTGAACTATAAGACTCATGATTTCAACTATTGAAATTAATCAATTTTACTTTGTATTAATGGTTTTACCGATGAGTCTAGTCGTCGGTTACTTAAAAACAAATGTATTGTACTGTAAACAAGACAACAAACAGAAGCATACTCTGCCATGTCAATCGTGAATACATTTATAACTATCAGTATCTCATACATATAAATGACACTAGTAAACCTAAATTCATACTAACAAATACAACTCATCAGTATAGGATTGTGGAGATTGTTAAGTTTTTGATTAAGATCACGAATCGATTGGTGCTCACTGGTGACTAGCTTTGTGAGAGAATTCTCGGAGTTCTAGTAAGAAGCGTTGACCAATGAAGCTAATCCATGTCAGGTAGAGATAGGTATCTACCACAGTACAATAAAAGATGAACACATAATATCTTGGATCGGTTGAGGTTAGACATTAACACCATTGGATGCTCAGTGGTTTAAAAATTAAACATTCACACAAGAGACCAAAGGTCCTGGTCATGGATGTTCACTAATGAGAAGTTGCGTCCCAGAACAAAACGGCCGCCTAGTACTTCAAGGTTTTCAATAATGGTCTAACATCAATCAATTCATGATCTCAATCAAAAACTTAACAATCTTTACAACCCTACACTAATCAAATGTGTATTTGTTATTTACCTCCATGATCGAATCATCATTTTTCTTTTGGTAAACATCATATCATTCAGAAATAACAGGATATTATAGCAACTGACGTGCAATTGAGTTTGTTCTCATTCAATTCAGTTAAGCCCTTTTGTTAGCTTGTTTAGCGGACAAAGTCATCCATACCATAACAACTTATTGTACCTTTATTATTGTTGTGCTTGTATGAAATATGTATGCTTGAATATTGCTTACCGTCGACGCATATATTCATTCTGCTAGCTTTATTATTAACTGCTTAATTGATTCGATAATCCATTCATTTCCCTAATATACATACATGTACATTGAACACTCTACGCCCTCAGTTCACTGACTCACTCATTCGACTCACTGCTTTGTGATCTGGGTTATCTGCTAATAAAACTGTAGTCGCTGCTTCTCTTCACCTTCTGATTTGAAACACCGTTGAGGATTATATGTGATAACGGTTAAGAGAGTGATTGGTCAACGAAGCACATTCACTACAATATCCTAACATTAAGCTTAATTTCTATCTTTCACATTATGTACCTATCACAGTATTTATAACATTTCTCATTTATCTTTTTTGTTTTTGGATTATCATTGACCAAATGATGATCATAACCACATTATTTAAACATTCTTTATACTTACATTGTCATAAATCAATATCTGATACATAAGACTATTTGATCACTTAATAGTAACTACCCGAGCTTCCAATTTTAGGGTATTTTGGGGAAACTCCCGGAGTCAAATGACTTTCACCAAAGTTTGGGGAATTCTGGGGAAATCCCCAAAGTCCAATGATCTTGACCTAGGTTAAATGGGAATTTCGGGGTTTTTATGCCATTTCCCCAAAATCTACTATAGCGGCGTCCCCAAAATTGGGATCTCGGGTAATGTTTAGTTACATTGACTTAATATTGTTTTACTTGTAACTAAGTGAAGAACGTGATGATGTTTAAAACGAATTATAATGGGTTATTATTTGTTTCCTTTATGAAATTAAAATATGATAAGATTATAAGTTATGAATGATCTTTGAGAGACGCCCCGAGCTTCCAATTTTGGGGAAATTTTGAGGAAACTCTCGAAGTCAAATGACCTTCACCAATGTTTGTGGACATTTTGGTGAAATCCCCCAAGTCGAATGACCTTGACGAAGGTTAAAGGGGAATTTTGGGAATTTCTACAGGTCTGGAGAAATTTTGAGGTTTTTGTGCCATTTCCACAAAATTTACTATAGCGGCCTCCCTAAAATGTGTAAAATTTTCCCAAAAATTGGGAGCTCAGGGCTTTCATGACCCTAAGAATATCGAGGATCAAATGAAGATTATAAACCTGTATGAAGAATTCACAGTTAATAGTTATGAATAGGGATTAGATTTAAAGTTTTCATCATTAAAATTACATCAACTATAATGCCAAAATTGTATTACGCCAAATAGATGAATGAATTTCGCGCCAAAATTTAGGATCTATTATCTGTTATCTGATTGGTTAATTCATACATTGTAATTTCGCCAAATAATACAAACAAATTCCATGGATAAAACATTCTTGTGAATGTTTAACATTCCAAATAGAGTATTCTACTAGTCACATTCATAACAATCTATACTTCTATAGAAATGGTATAGTTCATAGAAGTCAATAGAGAGGTGGGGGGGGGGGAGAAGGTATTTAAGGAAATCAAAGATTGATTCAATAATAAACAATGGACTTGTTTATTTATATTAAACTATTTGAACTATTTGGTCATATAAACAATGTCAAAGTAATTTCAAACAGGATACATTTATATTATATAGATGCTGATAATAGAGATTAATCAATGGCTTAGGTTAAATAACAATGAGAAGAGATAAGTAAACAATATCAAGTTAATTTCAACTTCACCTTATTGTACAAGTAAGTGGTTATAAGCAATTAGTAATGAAGTGGATAACTTGATGGTGTTTGACGCAAACGGTACTAGATTCGAATCCCAAAGTGGATATCAACTTTGTAGAGTCAAGTACATCGAGTTGATGAGTCGTAAATAGGATGAAGTGTTATGCATCAAACTGAATTCCACTGCTAGCCACTATTCATCTTAGCTTAGAATATTTGTGAATTAAGGCAATATCGAGACAATACGCATAGGATGCAAATATGCCAACATAAGACTAATCAATTATAGTCCTTAATAACAATGGGAAGATACAAAGAAACAATATCAAGTGAATTCAAACTTCACCACATTGCATAAGTAAGTAGCTATCAGGACTCAATAGTTAAGTGGATAGCGTGATAGTGTTTGGAGCGAACGGTACTGACTTCCAGTCCCAGAGTAAACATCAACTCTGAGGTGCATGTACATCCAGCTGACGCGTCTTAAATAGGATGAAGTGATACGCATCAAACTGAATCCCACTACTAGCCACTATTCATCTTAGCTTAGAATATTTGTGAATTAAGGCGATATTGAGACAATATGCACAGTATGGATATATATATATATATCAATAAGAGACTGATCAATTGAAGTCCTTAGCAATAATGGGATGATAGAAGAAAACAATACCAGGTGATTTATCCCTAGTTTGACATTCTTCAACCCGGTAAGCACTAGACAGTCGTTTCGTCCTATTATGGGACTCCTCATCAGTACAAATTCACTGATCGATTGCAATCCTAAACATCAATTGGAAGATTCAAGTAAAACAATACCGAGCGAATTAACTATCAAGTTGTTCCTGAGTAGCATCATCAATGAACAAGGTGGATCTGATATAGATGTGAAGGCGAGTATTGCCAAAGTATAGACAGCATCCCTATAGTTGAAGAACATATGGAAATAAAAACAACTTTCAACTAATATTAAAATCACAATCTTTAATACGAACACCAAGATAATTCTATTATGTGGAGTTAGAACTTCAAAGACTACTACAACTATCATCAAAAACATACAAGTATTTATGAACGATTTTCTACACAAAATACTCAATGTCCGTTGACCGGATACCATCAGCAATAACCTAGTGTTTGAGAGAATGAATCAGCTTTCAACTGAAGAGAACATTAAGAAGAAATGTTGGAAGTGGATAGGATACGAATTGAGGAAATGATCAAATTGCCACATGGGGCAAGTGGTAATTTGGAATCCTGAAGGGAAATCGAAAAGAGGAAGAGCAAAGAGCACAATGTATCGGGAATTGGAAGCAGACATGTAAAGGATGAATAAAAACTAGGAAAGGTTGAAAAAAAGATTGCCTAGGATAGAGTTGGATGTAGAATGCTGGTGGGTCGCCTATGCTACTCCACGAGTGGTATAGGCGTAAGGAAATAAATAAGTATCAGAAGAGGTTTTGTGGAGATTTTAGTAATTTCATTAGTTGAGATCATAAGTCAATTGAAGCTAGATCATCATGGAAAACCTGGAAACACTGGATGGCCGTCTTGTCCTATTGTGGGACTCCTCAAAAGTGTATATCCACGATCCCACCTCGCGAGAATCGAACACAGGACATATCAGTATCGCACTAGAGCTCTTAACCACTAGACCACTGAGCCGGCATCCAACAGTGTTGAACTCCACTGGGTCGTGGATGAGCACTGCTTTAGAGTCCCACAATAGTACAAAACGGTCATCCAGTACTTCCAGGTTTTCAATGATGGTCTAACATCAATCAGTTTATGATTTCAATCAAAAACTAACAAAATCAATCTGTTTACTCCATGTCTCTTGACTAACTCTTCAATAATGTTTATATTCTATAACTTTAACTATGTTAACACTATTCTAATGGATTTGCATTGAGTTCTAATGAACTCAATAAGATATTCTATAGTAAGTTTATTCTTTCCATATGAAGTGTATTTAGATAATATAACGACATAAGAAGGATAAGTAGTTCAATTGAAAACCATGATTCAATAGTGGTATAAATTAGATCAATGCATGGTTTCAATGAAATTCAACAAGATCCATGACCATGTTCTCTGTTCACATATCTATGTTTCAATCTGATATCATCTTGTAGTAATGAAAACCATTGAGCTAACTTTTCTTTATAGAGAAGATTCATCAGTTTAAAATCTTTAGCTCTTTTTATGGAGATTTTAGTAATTTTAATGGTTGAATGCACAAGATGATCTAAGCTAGAACACTATTGAAAATCTGGAAGCACTGGATAGTCGTTTCCTTCTAGTATAGGAGTCGTTAGTAGTGGTTATTGACGATCCCAAACTAAAGTGGTTCTCGGACCCAGGACATTCGATTTCGTGTACAAACGCTCAACCTCTAAACCACTAAGTCAATATACAACTTTGTTAATGTCTAACTTCAATCGATCCATTGTAATGAACAAGAACACGAGTGGGAATAACCAAATGTATTTCAACGTAAAATTACAGAATATCTCACTAAAATCTCAGAACCATACAGTAAATCTTTAATTTACAAAATATCAGTCCATCGTCTAAGATTTCATTGTTTCTGCATTTTCATACCAATTGATTGCCGTTCTCATTCTTTCCTTCTCGATCTTCTACTGAAATGCATTCTATTCCTGACTATTGTTACATACTACTTATATGTATATAAGTAGCGCTTACTGCACCATGATCTTGCGTAACTCTTCACCTCAAACAATAGATGAATGGTTACATAAGATCATCAGTTAACCGAAGCTAAACATTCATATGGTTGGATACCGTCAAATTCACATGCTCAAAACCGAAGCTCCTCAGCTTCAATTCCTTTTAGTGTATAAATCATGAATACATACTACTGACAACTCCACTGCTAGACAGTAAACGATGATCTAGTACTTCCGGGTTTTTAATGATGATCTAGTTTAGATCATTTTTATTTCTTATTTTATCCATCAAGGAATGTTCAGTTCACTGTATAGAATATTTAAAATGTCATTGTCATCTATTTGTCAGTTTTTCAACCATTAGACCAAAGAAGAAGAAGAAGAAAAAGAGAAAAGTAGAGAAAAATGTCACTAATGAAACTTTGACATGATCCATAGTAACCTCATGAATTAGAAAATGAAAATTAGTTTTTTTATAAGCAAAGATAAATAATGGTTAATAGTGAAATCTACGATGTGTTGCCCCCAAATGCCCTGGTACGGCCGAGAGTGGGGAGAGTTAACCCTCCTTCTCCAAATGCTCTCATATGGACATGAGTATATAGCCTCTGACAGGGAAGTCTTACTCACTACCTTCTCAAACCACGTGTGTTGTTTATGAAATTGAGAGGACGAAAAGCGAGCGTCCGGCGCTTTAACCGGGTTGGTGGACATGGAAAGTCCACTTAGGGGAGTTGGAAAACCGCGATTCCAAACCAATGGTGCACATGGGCTCCAGTATCCTGAAGGAACAAATGGCGTATGAACCAATTGTTGGTCACCGGCTACCATATGACAGCATCCCCATACGTTGCTCCACTGCCTTATAGATCAGAACTTTAGGTCGAAGGCTCCGTGTGTGGCCCCTAAGAAAACCACTTGCTTCGGTTTGGGTACTCGGGCAGTATCACAGCCCTCACACATATCAAATGAGATCTGTGTGGCGCATATCTATTTGGTGCCTCCTTGTACCAATATCTATGTGTTAAAATAAAAAAGGATGTGTTACAACTTGTCCTACTTGGAACTTATCAATTGGATGTATCTATATTTCAATGTTAATGTTTATACCGGGGACTTGAACCTAGTACTGTTCACTTTAAACGCGTGTCAAACTGGATTCCATTACTAGTCACTATTTATCTTTGTTTAGAACACTTGTGAATTAAGACAATATCGAGACAATATCGAGACAATACGCATAGGATGCAAATATGCCAAAATAAGACTAATCAATTATAGTCCTTAATAACAATGGGAAGATACAAAGAAACAATATCAAGTGAATTCAAACTTCACCATATTGCATAATTAAGTGGCTATCAGGACTCAATAGTTAAGTGGATAGCGTGATAGTGTTTGAGGTGAACGGTATTGAGTTCTAGTCCCAGAGTAAACATCAACTCTGAGGTGCATGTACATCCAGCTGACGCGTCTTAAATAGGATGAAGTGATACGCATCAAACTGAATCCCACTACTAGCCACTATTCATCTTAGCTTAGAATATTTGTGAATTAAGGCGATATTGAGACAATATGCACAGTATGGATATATATATATATATCAATAAGAGACTGATCAATTGAAGTCCTTAGCAATAATGGGATGATAGAAGAAAACAATACCAGGTGATTTATCCCTAGTTTGACATTCTTCAACCCGGTAAGCACTAGACAGTCGTTTCGTCCTATTATGGGACTCCTCATCAGTACAAATTCACTGATCGATTGCAATCCTAAACATCAATTGGAAGATTCAAGTAAAACAATACCGAGCGAATTAACTATCAAGTTGTTCCTGAGTAGCATCATCAATGAACAAGGTGGATCTGATATAGATGTGAAGGCGAGTATTGCCAAAGTATAGACAGCATCCCTATAGTTGAAGAACATATGGAAATAAAAACAACTTTCAACTAATATTAAAATCACAATCTTTAATACGAACACCAAGATAATTCTATTATGTGGAGTTAGAACTTCAAAGACTACTACAACTATCATCAAAAACATACAAGTATTTATGAACGATTTTCTACACAAAATACTCAATGTCCGTTGACCGGATACCATCAGCAATAACCTAGTGTTTGAGAGAATGAATCAGCTTTCAACTGAAGAGAACATTAAGAAGAAATGTTGGAAGTGGATAGGATACGAATTGAGGAAATGATCAAATTGCCACATGGGGCAAGTGGTAATTTGGAATCCTGAAGGGAAATCGAAAAGAGGAAGAGCAAAGAGCACAATGTATCGGGAATTGGAAGCAGACATGTAAAGGATGAATAAAAACTAGGAAAGGTTGAAAAAAAGATTGCCTAGGATAGAGTTGGATGTAGAATGCTGGTGGGTCGCCTATGCTACTCCACGAGTGGTATAGGCGTAAGGAAATAAATAAGTATCAGAAGAGGTTTTGTGGAGATTTTAGTAATTTCATTAGTTGAGATCATAAGTCAATTGAAGCTAGATCATCATGGAAAACCTGGAAACACTGGATGGCCGTCTTGTCCTATTGTGGGACTCCTCAAAAGTGTATATCCACGATCCCACCTCGCGAGAATCGAACACAGGACATATCAGTATCGCACTAGAGCTCTTAACCACTAGACCACTGAGCCGGCATCCAACAGTGTTGAACTCCACTGGGTCGTGGATGAGCACTGCTTTAGAGTCCCACAATAGTACAAAACGGTCATCCAGTACTTCCAGGTTTTCAATGATGGTCTAACATCAATCAGTTTATGATTTCAATCAAAAACTAACAAAATCAATCTGTTTACTCCATGTCTCTTGACTAACTCTTCAATAATGTTTATATTCTATAACTTTAACTATGTTAACACTATTCTAATGGATTTGCATTGAGTTCTAATGAACTCAATAAGATATTCTATAGTAAGTTTATTCTTTCCATATGAAGTGTATTTAGATAATATAACGACATAAGAAGGATAAGTAGTTCAATTGAAAACCATGATTCAATAGTGGTATAAATTAGATCAATGCATGGTTTCAATGAAATTCAACAAGATCCATGACCATGTTCTCTGTTCACATATCTATGTTTCAATCTGATATCATCTTGTAGTAATGAAAACCATTGAGCTAACTTTTCTTTATAGAGAAGATTCATCAGTTTAAAATCTTTAGCTCTTTTTATGGAGATTTTAGTAATTTTAATGGTTGAATGCACAAGATGATCTAAGCTAGAACACTATTGAAAATCTGGAAGCACTGGATAGTCGTTTCCTTCTAGTATAGGAGTCGTTAGTAGTGGTTATTGACGATCCCAAACTAAAGTGGTTCTCGGACCCAGGACATTCGATTTCGTGTACAAACGCTCAACCTCTAAACCACTAAGTCAATATACAACTTTGTTAATGTCTAACTTCAATCGATCCATTGTAATGAACAAGAACACGAGTGGGAATAACCAAATGTATTTCAACGTAAAATTACAGAATATCTCACTAAAATCTCAGAACCATACAGTAAATCTTTAATTTACAAAATATCAGTCCATCGTCTAAGATTTCATTGTTTCTGCATTTTCATACCAATTGATTGCCGTTCTCATTCTTTCCTTCTCGATCTTCTACTGAAATGCATTCTATTCCTGACTATTGTTACATACTACTTATATGTATATAAGTAGCGCACACTGCACCATGATCTTGCGTAACTCTTCACCTCAAACAATAGATGAATGGTTACATAAGATCATCAATTAACCGAAGCTAAACATTCATATGGTTGGATACCGTCAAATTCACATGCTCAAAACCGAAGCTCCTCAGCTTCAATTCCTTTTAGTGTATAAATCATGAATACATACTACTGACAACTCCACTGCTAGACAGTAAACGATGATCTAGTACTTCCGGGTTTTTAATGATGATCTAGTTTAGATCATTTTTATTTCTTATTTTATCCATCAATGAATGTTCAGTTCACTGTATAGAATATTTAAAATGTCATTGTCATCTATTTGTCAGTTTTTCAACTATTAGACAAAAGAAGAAAAATGTCACTCATGAAACTTTGACATGATTCATAGTAACCTCATGAATTACAAAATGAAAATTAGTTTTTTTATAAGCAAAGATAAATAATGGTTAATAGGGAAATCTACGATGTGTTGCCCCCAAATGCCCTGGTACGGCGGAGATTGGGGAGAGTTAACTCTCCTTCTCCAAACGCTCTCACATGGACACGAGTATATAGCCTCTGACAGGGAAGTCTTACTCACTACCTTCTCACACCACACGTGTTGTTTACGAAATTGAGAGGACGAAAAGCGAGTGTCCGGCGCTTTAACTGGGTTGGTGGACATGGAAAGTCCACTTAGGGGAGTTGGAAAACCGCGATTCCAAACCAAAGGTGCATACGGGCTCCAGTATCCTGAAGGAATAAATGGAGTATGAACCAACCATAGGACAGCATCCCCATACGTTGCTCCACTGCCTTATGGATCAGAACTTTAGGTCGAAGGCTCCGTGTGTGGCCCCTAAGAAAACCACCTACTTCGGTTTGGGTACCCGGGCAGTATCACAGCCCTCACACATATCAAATGAGATCTGTGTGGTGCATATGTATTTGGTGCCTCCTTGTACCAATATCTATGTGCTAAAATAAAAAAGGATGTGTTACAACTTGTCCTACTTGGAACTTATCAATTGGATGTATCTATATTTCAATGTTAATGTTTATACCGGGGACTTGAACCTAGTACTGTTCACTTTAAACACGTGTCAAACTGGATTCCATTACTAGTCACTATTTATCTATGTTTAGAATACTTGTGAATTAATGTAATAACGACACAATACGCACAGGATGTAAATATGCCAAAATAAGACTGATCAATTATAGTCCTTAATAACAATGGGAAGATACAAAGAAACAATATCAAGTGAATTCAAACTTCACCACATTGCATAAGTAAGTAGCTATCAGGACTCAGTAGCTAAGTGGATAATACGATGGCGTTTGAAGCGAACGGCACTGAGTTCAAGTCCCAGAGTGAACAACAATTCAGGTACATCTATCTGACAAGTCCCAAAATAGGACGAAACGCGAGTCCAGGATTCCATTGCTAGCCACTATCCATCTTTGCTTATAGTGATTGTGACTTAAGACAATATATATATATATATGCCAACAAGGGACTGATCAATTACAGTCCTAAACAACAATGGGAAGATACAATCACATTATACCAAATAAAATAAAATGTTTATGTTTCTAAATGTTCATATTAGAGAGTGTACTTGAAGGGAGTTTAACTAACTTAATCGATTATTGATTTAATTAAAGGTACTGTACATTTCGATCAAACCATAACTTAAGGTCACTTTGAGCAAATTCTGAGAGCCAGAATTTCCTAGTCACATCAATGTCTATGTCTACAGGTAGTAAGTTATGGTTATGTTCCTAGTTTTCATTCACAATTGAGTTTGACATTTTATGGTATATAACAAATATAAATGGGAGAATAACAATTCCCAACGCGAGAATGCAGTGAGTAGGACTTCCCCTGTAATGGCAGATATGTCATCAACCAGGATTCTCCAATCAACTCTACTCTGGACTCTTTTTTCCACATATTCATTCTTTGAATAACTGCCTCCAACTTCCTATACAATGTCTTATTTAATTTGTCCGAGTTACGATTTATCGCATGATGTACTTTGATTTTTGAAATATGCTTTCTCAATTGTTACTCAACAAATACCTGGTTTCTTTTTTCTCATGATAGGTTATTCTTCATGATCTCTCGGCAATTGATTTGAAGTATCTTGTGTAGATAACTAGTTATTTTGATGAGGTATCCAGTCTGTTGATGATAAGTCTTGCAAATTGAACGCTATATTCGTTTCCTAAGATATTCTGTAACACCCGAGGTAGAACTATACAGAGACCTGAACAACGAGAGAGAAGACGCAAAGTATGCCAGAAGTAGTTTACTCCAAGGTTCATTTCAATACAGAAAATACAGGGTTTTTATAATATTTTAAATGTCCTTGAGTTGCTCAAAGATTTTGGAATGCTACTACACATAGTAGCAGTGTAGCAATCAGCCAATCCGAACCTCTGCATGTGACGTTTCGCCACCTTGATATTTTTGGCTAAAACTTCAAGTAAACGCTGATTGGAGGAAACGTTTCTTAGTGTTTCCTGATCCTTGCTTGTCTTTTGCGAGGAATTTGCCGGATCACCCAAATAGCTGGTACGTCTTCTCCCATCCCCCAAAAAATATCTTCCTGAAGAGAATGTGAAGCATCTTTGCAATTAATTCTGTATGAGTTCAGCGCTTCATCTTGTAAGTATTTCTTGGAATATGTCAATTCTCAATGGATTGTCTCTTTACTATCAATTTGTCACAAATTTTCAATAAAATTGAATCCTGATAATCAATGGATTCCAGGAAGTGTATTTCACCCGAATATTAACTGACAACTGGATATAATTTCTTCTCAGTGTTTAAGTTCATACTGACTTAAAATTAGAACCTTTCGCTTAGAACACAAACGCCTTCTCGACTAAGTTAGTGGCTTCTTATAATGTTAAAGCGGAGAACAGCAATCCAATCACACTTGATGGCGAAACTCTGGAAGACGTAGAGTCCTTCACATACCTGGGAAGCATCATCGATGAACAAGGAGGATCCGATGCAGACGTAAAGGCGAGGATTGGCAAAGCAAGGATCGCATTCCTACAATTGAAGAACATATGGAACTCAAAACAACTCACAATTAATATCAAAGTCACAATCTTCAATACGAACGTCAAGGCAGTTCTAATATACCGAGCTGAAACTTGGAGAACTACAACAACCACAATCAAGAAGGTACAAGTATTTATATATAGCTGTCTTCGCAAGATACTCAACATCCATTGGCCGGATACCATCAGCAATAACCTTCTGTGGGAGAGAACAAACCAACTTCCAGCTGAAGAGGAAATTAGGAAAAGATGATGGAAATGGATAGGACATACATTACGCAAATAGTCAAACTGCATCACGAGGCAAGACCTAACTTGGAATCCTGAAGGGAAGCGGAAAAGAGGAAGGTCAAAGAACACATTGCGTCGGATAATAGAAGCAGATACGAAAACGATGGATTTCAACTGGACGGAGCTAGAAAGGATTGCCCAGGACAGGTTTGGATGGAGAATGCTGGTGAGCGGCCTATGCTCCTTCATGAGGAGTAACAGGCGTAAGTAAGTAAGTAAGTATAATGTTAAAATCAAAAGCGAAATGTTCACGTCTTAGTATGGAATCCTGACACGGGTAAACAGGTATATCCAGTTGACAAGTTCAAAGTAGAATGAAACATACACTTTAGATTCAATTTCTATTCAAATACCAAATTTACTAACACATTCTATTGTTTGTTTGAATGTTCCCATTAATGTTTAGGATTGCGACATATGGAATATGTGCATCCTATGCGTGTTGCCTTGATATTGACTTAATTCACAAGCATGATATGTAGTGGAATCCAGGACTCACGTTTCGTCCTATTTTGGGACTTGTCAGATGGATATACCCAACATCTCAAAGTTGGTGTTCACTCTGGGACTCGAACTCAATGCAGTTCGCTTCAAACGCCATCACATTATCCACTTAGCTACTTAAGTCCTGTATCCTGAGTGAGTCCTAGAGAAAACATCAACTTTGAGAAGTAAGTATATTCAGCTGATGAGTCCCAAATAAGACGAAACGCACACCCTGGATTCTAATACTAGTCACTATCCATATTTACATTATAATACTGATGTTTATTTCTAATTTCATTTAGATGAAAAGTTGTTAATTAACATAAATTCATTAATCACTTCTCTTTTCTTAATTCTTTCTAACTTAATTATTCAAATGTAAACTTGATAAAGTTAATTTCATCTCATCTTAATGATGATATGGTTTTTTATATTAAATTTAAACAAAAATATTTCAATTCAGTGCAAAGATAATACTTTTAGTTAACATGGTGATTAAAGGTGGTCAATAGTAAAACTTTAAATCTAGGTTTCGTGTTACTTAGCAACTCATCAACAAGATGTACTTGTAATCTTGAAGGAACTGATGCTCCCTGAGGGATTCGCTCCCGTATCATCTAGATTCAATATTAGTTCATGCAATGTCGAGTCATCTAAATTGATGACCATATTGCAATTTGATCCGAAAGATTTGATCTACACTTAGGAGGATCTGATACACATGACATTGATCACTACCCAGTAATTAATCAGTTGTAAATACATCTCAGTTACACAGAAGGTCAGTCACGGCCCGGATAGCCCATATGGTGATGTCTCTGACTGGGAAACTAGTTAACACGAGATTGAATCCGTCAGCCAGTATCAGTTCCTTCAAGATTAAAGAAACACCTTGCTGACGAGTGTTAAGTAGCACGAAACCTATGTCCAGGGTTTCCTGTTGGTCAAGTTCAAACATCGTCTTATCTCAACATAGTGCACGCAATATAGAATCACCTAGATTAGTGGCCACATTGCAATTTGGTCTATAGGATTTTATTTGCACTTAGAAGGACCTGATACACATGACATTAATCACCATCCAGTAATCAATCAGTTGTAAATACATCTCAATCCAGCAGGAGATCAGTCTCTTAGTGGTAACGTTTCAAACTATGAAACTGGGTAACACGGGATCGAATCCATCAGGAAGCATCAGTTCATGATGAAAACCATAAATCTAATTCCTAACTCTAATCATAATTCTAATTCCTTAGACAGAATTGCAACCCTCATTCCGTTCTACTAAATAGGTGGACTTCATCGTCGCCCGAAGGTTGTCCATAAGATATAGTTTCTCTGCATTTTTTTCTCCTAGAATTCTTTTTTATGCGAAACTAGCTTATAAGTAAACTAAGCTTAGTCGTTATTTAATAGTTGAATTCATGGTCGGCCGTTTTGTTTTAGTATAAGACTCCTCAGCAGTGCACATCCTCAGTTCCACTCTCAGGATTCGAACCCAGGTCCTTCGGTCTCGTGCGCTAATACCTGACTCATTGAAGACAGTGGTGGGCGGTGGAGAATTTTCTTAGAGTGGTTGAAGTCAGACATTAACACCACTGGATGTCGGCAAGTTCAGTGGTCTAGAAGTTAAACATTCACACACAAGACCAAAAAGTCCTGGTTTCGAATCTCGTGAGGCGAGATCGTGGATGTGCAATTCTCAGGAGTTCCATACTAGGACAAAACGACCATCCAACGTTTCCAGGTTTTTCATTACTACCTACCTCGAATCGATTCATGAATTCAACTATTAAACTCCTATAATATCTACAAACAACCCCTTTCTGATACTTTTGATAGATGAGATCATGAGTCAATTGAAACTAGATCACCATGAAAAACCTGAAAGTACTGGATGGCCTTTTCATCCTACTATGGAACTCTTCAGTAGTGCTCATTCACGATCCCGACTCACGAGATTCGAACCCAGAACCTATCAGTCTCACTTACGAGCGCTTAACCATTAGACCATTGAGCCGGCATTCAACTTCCTTATAGTTATTATACATATATAATTTATATTCAATTTTCATTTGCATCATGATTACTCAATTGGAAACAGACTATCATTGTTATTCATAACCAACGTTTACTTTATATTAGTTCACTAAGGTTTAATTAATTTAAAGAAAGATTTTTTTCCCTCAGAATTTTAATACTACTGAATATTTACTAATATGAATAGTCTAGTAAATAAATATAGAAAATTAATCCTATGTAAGGAAGTATATTATGTAACAGAGACTATTACTTCACTTAGTATTGTTTGGCTTGTATCTTCCCATTGAGGTTTAAGACTGCAATTGATCAGTCTATTATTGGCATATGTGCATACTGTGCGTATGCTTCGATATTGCCTTAATTCACAAGCTTTTTTGTAAGCATTGATAGATAGTGGCTAGCAGTAGAATCCAGGATGTGCGTCACTTCGTCCTATTTGGAACTTGTCAGATGGATGTACCTGCATCTCAGAGAGTTGATGTTCACTCTGGGACTTGAACCCATTACAATTCGCTTCAAACGCCATCGCATTATCCACCTAACTACTGAGTCCTGATAGCCATTTGCTTGTGCAATGGGTCGAAGTTTGTATCTTCCAAAAGTAGATTATTACTGGCTAATAATGTTAATGTTAATGGCAAAGATATTTGACGACTAATAATGGAATGTAAGACTTGTAAAACTTCGTCCTATTTAGGACTCGTCAATTGGATGTACATGTATCATAGAGTTGATGTTCACTTTGAGAAGACACAAGGCAAACAATACCAAATGGAGTTAGTGTTATCGTTATGAAATGAGTGTTTTAATTAGTATGTGTTAAACTGATATATCATTCTCCTTTTTTTTTATTGAGATCATGAACCGATTGATGTTAAATCGCTATTGAAATCCTGGAAGCACTGGACGAATGTTTCGTCTCAGTATGGGACTTCTCAGAAGTGCGCATGCGCAATCCTGCTCATAAGATTCAAATCCAGGATCTTCGGTCTCTAGATCACTGAGAAGGAATCCTGGAGTTCTAGAGGGAAGCCGTGACCAATGAAGTCCAATCCATGTCGGAATATATATATATATATATATATATATATATATATATATATATATATATATATATATATATATATATATATATATATATATATATATAGTTTTTACATATGATGTTTCTAAAGGCTTCTTCTTCAACAATCCACTAACGTTGTTTGATTTAGAAATATCAGTATAGGGTTACGGAGACTGTTAAGATTTTGGTTGAGATCATGATCCCATTGAGGTTAGACCACCATTAAAAACCTGGCAGCACTGGACAACCCTATACTGATAACTATATGTGCTCACTAGTAACTAACTGTGTGAGGGAATTCCTGAAGTTCTAGTAAGAAGCGATGACCAATGGAGCTAATCCATGTCAGGTAGAGACAGGTATCTACCTCAGTACAATGGAAAATGGCAGCACGATTTCATTGGTTGGTTGAAGATAGACATTAACACCTTTAGATGACGACCGGCTCAATGATCTAGAGGTTAATCATTCGCACGCAAAATTGAAGGCCTATGGGTTGGAATCCCATCGTGGTTGCACAATACTGAGGAGTCTCACAATAGAACGAAACGGCCATCCAGTGCTTCCAGTTAAGAAATAGTCATAATCCTACATGAAATATACTTAAATTCAATCCAATCTACATATATATCTCTCATTAGTAACAACTTTGTATTAAAAACTTTCTCTATATAATAAATGCCACATTATTCAAAAAGGCAACAACAATATAGGAAGGAAGGAGAAAAAACCTACTTTAGATAGTTGCTATACTAATAATCATAATAATATTATTATTATATATTTAATGTGTGAAAATGTCAGTTAACTACAAAAATCTTAGTTTAAAACAAAATGAAGTTTTTCGGGGGGTGAGGGTGGGGGTTACAGGTTTTGTAACTGAGATAAAAAATGAAAACTAAAATTGATTATTGAATTTTTCATTTAGTCACGATAAATAGTTAATCGATAAATTTTTTTTATCAGAAAAGAGGTTTTATGAAGATTTATTAGTTGAATTTATCGATCGATTAAAGTTAGACTGGAAGTATTAGATGATCATTTCGTTCTAGTATGGAACTCCTCAATAGTGCATATCCACGATCTATGGACTCGAACACAGGAGCTTAAAATTTAGACTACTGAAATTTGCAGGCATCTAATGATGTTAACTTCAACTAATCCATGATATTGTGCTACCGTCCACTATTGACTTCAGTGTGTTATTGACTCTACAGAAGACACGGTTGAATTTCATTGGTCACGGCTTTTCATTAGAACGTAAGGAAATACTTCTTGCAGCCAGTCATTAGTGAGCATATGAAAATTATTATCACCATTAGATGCCGACAAGTTCAGCTGCTTAGACGTTAAGCGTTTGCGGGTTTGAACGAAGGTCCTAAGTTCGAATCCCGCGAGTAGGATCGTGAATCAGCACTGCTGAGGAGTCCCATACTAGCACAAAACTGTTGTCCAATACTTTCAGGTTTTCCATGGTTGTCTAGCTTAGATCAACTAGTAAATTTAACTATTACATCAATCATTTGCTTGTGACATATTAGCATTCCCTCACTCTTATTTTTTTCTTCTTATCAAAAGAGTTGAAGTCAATCACTTCTTCAATATTTTAAATATAACATGTTAAGTCAATTACAGTTCAGTTAATCATTAGTGTAATGATGAATAGTGGCTAGCATTGGAATCCAGGATACGTCACACTTAGTTCTATTTAAGATTCGTCAGATGGATGTACCTGCAACTCAGAGTTGATGTTCTCACCTGAACTCGAATCAAGTACCATTCGTTTCAAACACCATTGTGTTATCCACTTAACTACTGAGTCGTGATAGCTACTTACTTGTTCGATGGGGTGAAGTTTAAATTACTTGAATCTTCCCATTGTTATTTTGGACTGTAATTGATCAGTCTCTTATTGGCATATGTGCATCCTGTGCGGATTGCCTTGAGTCACAAGCTTTTTGGGAGGATATGACCAAATAGAACAAAACACGCGTTCTGGATTCCACTCCTAGCCACTATCCAACTTTGCTTAAAAAACTTATGACTTATGGCTATATCGAAGCATTCCGCACAGGATGCACACATATGCCAACAAGACACGATCAATTACAGTCTTAAACAACAATCGGATGATACAAGTAAAACAACACTAAGTGAATTCATTAGTATAATATATACACGAATAATCAAATACAATATCTAACAACTTATACAGAAATCAATTATCTCCTTGACTAAGTATCAAAGTTTATAAGTAATCTTGTTAAGAATGTTCATATTCAGTATTAGATTTATCTAGTCACTATTCAATTATCAATTTCTTTGAAGAACTACAATTCTTGATATCCTTAATAGTTCATTATTTGAGTAAAATAGTTCAATAAAGGTTGGTAATGGTGGTGATGGTGTTGCTGTTGGTCATATTTGAATGCTTTTCCCTCTCCATTCAGTTCTTAAACAAGATTAGAATTGATAATCGGTTGAAATACGAATGATAAGGATCAGTATTCTTAGAATTCTTAATCCATGACCTTCCATCAATCATCTTCAAACAGATTACGTCATCTCTAATTATTTATAAGACAGTTATTCTATCTGATTACTATTGTACTGGATGAGAACAAAAGTGGGAACAATCGAATGTAATCACAATCGACTGATCACTGGATGGTGACCAATGTCATGTGTGTCAAGTAATTATTAGTGCGGGTCGAATACTATCGACCATGTTGGAATGCAGCCCGGATATTTCAGTGGTAAGATCTCTGACTGTGAAGTTGAGTGGCACGGGATCGAATCCATCGGGGAGCACTAGGTCCCTTACTGACAAGTGCTAAGTAGCACGAAACCCGGATCCAGGGTTTCCTGTCGACTACCTCCAACCACCATCCAATCACAATCGAATGTATTTAAATACAAAATTACAGAATCTTTTAGTAAGATTTCAGAACCATTCTTCATTTTTAGAATGTCAATCAATCATCTCAGACTTCATAGTTCTTTCGTTTCCATACCAATCATTCTCTGTTCTCGTTCCTTTACTTCAATCTTTTTTTATTACCTTCAGTTGCTAGACATTTCATTTTCGATTGATGATATATACATATAGTTATCACTAGCATACATCACAGTGATATATCGAATTCATTGTGAACATGATAAATTTTAATATAATAATGTTCAATTTAAAAACTTTAATGAAATCATTCATGATATAGTTAAGGATAATGTTTATTTGATAGTAAATTTAGTAATATCTTATATACTACTTATATCTATCAATATCAGTAGTACACACAACGCACTAAATTATTATAAATTAATCATTAAAATGCAATTAAAAAGAATTGTAATAAAATTTATAATGCTCATTAAAAATTAATTAATTAATTAATTAATTAATTGGAATAGAACAGTTTGGATTTCGTTTGATCCTCTCTCCCAGGCTCTCTCTCCCTCACCCTCTATCTCTCTCATCCTCTCTGTCTGTCTATCTTTTTTCTCTACTTAAACCAGCTAATCATAGTTATTCATAAAACGATAAGAGAATAACTATTACCTATTTAATGACAATATAAAAAATGAAATTATAATGTGATATAAATAATGAATATCAAGTGTATATAAGTATATAAGTAGTAAGGTAGGTTATAGAGAAAAGAAAAGACAGTTGAATAATGATAACTAAACACTAAAGTATAGAGAGATAGATAATAAGTAAGTAAGTAAGTAAGTAAGTAAGTAAGTAAGTAAGTAAGTAAGTAAGTAAGTAAGTAAGTAAGTAAGTAAGTAAGTAAGTAAGTAAGTAAGTAAGTAAGTAAGT
The DNA here is from genome assembly GCA_944470425.2 of Schistosoma bovis. Lineage (NCBI taxonomy): Eukaryota > Metazoa > Platyhelminthes > Trematoda > Strigeidida > Schistosomatidae > Schistosoma > Schistosoma bovis. Next base: position 1,781,309 of record OX103955.1, on the reverse strand, counting down.
AAGTAAGTAAGTAAGTAAGTAAGTAAGTAAGTAAGTAAGTAAGTAAGTAAGTAAGTAAGTAAGTAAGTAAGTAAGTAAGTAAGTAAGTAAGTAAGTAAGTAAGTAAGTAAGTAAGTAAGTAAGTAAGTAAGTAAGTAAGTAAGTAAGTAAGTAAGTAAGTAAGTAAGTAAGTAAGTAAGTAAGTAAGTAAGTAAGTAAGTAAGTAAGTAAGTAAGTAAGTAAGTAAGTAAGTAAGTAAGTAAGTAAGTAAGTAAGTAAGTAAGTAAGTAAGTAAGTAAGTAAGTAAGTAAGTAAGTAAGTAAGTAAGTAAGTAAGTAAGTAAGTAAGTAAGTAAGTAAGTAAGTAAGTAAGTAAGTAAGTAAGTAAGTAAGTAAGTAAGTAAGTAAGTAAGTAAGTAAGTAAGTAAGTAAGTAAGTAAGTAAGTAAGTAAGTAAGTAAGTAAGTAAGTAAGTAAGTAAGTAAGTAAGTAAGTAAGTAAGTAAGTAAGTAAGTAAGTAAGTAAGTAAGTAAGTAAGTAAGTAAGTAAGTAAGTAAGTAAGTAAGTAAGTAAGTAAGTAAGTAAGTAAGTAAGTAAGTAAGTAAGTAAGTAAGTAAGTAAGTAAGTAAGTAAGTAAGTAAGTAAGTAAGTAAGTAAGTAAGTAAGTAAGTAAGTAAGTAAGTAAGTAAGTAAGTAAGTAAGTAAGTAAGTAAGTCAGTAAGTAAGTAAGTAAGTAAGTAAGTAAGTAAGTAAGTAAGTAAGTAAGTAAGTAAGTAAGTAAGTAAGTAAGTAAGTAAGTAAGTAAGTAAGTAAGTAAGTAAGTAAGTAAGTAAGTAAGTAAGTAAGTAAGTAAGTAAGTAAGTAAGTAAGTAAGTAAGTAAGTAAGTAAGTAAGTAAGTAAGTAAGTAAGTAAGTAAGTAAGTAAGTAAGTAAGTAAGTAAGTAAGTAAGTAAGTAAGTAAGTAAGTAAGTAAGTAAGTAAGTAAGTAAGTAAGTAAGTAAGTAAGTAAGTAAGTAAGTAAGTAAGTAAGTAAGTAAGTAAGTAAGTAAGTAAGTAAGTAAGTAAGTAAGTAAGTAAGTAAGTAAGTAAGTAAGTAAGTAAGTAAGTAAGTAAGTAAGTAAGTAAGTAAGTAAGTAAGTAAGTAAGTAAGTAAGTAAGTAAGTAAGTAAGTAAGTAAGTAAGTAAGTAAGTAAGTAAGTAAGTAAGTAAGTAAGTAAGTAAGTAAGTAAGTAAGTAAGTAAGTAAGTAAGTAAGTAAGTAAGTAAGTAAGTAAGTAAGTAAGTAAGTAAGTAAGTAAGTAAGTAAGTAAGTAAGTAAGTAAGTAAGTAAGTAAGTAAGTAAGTAAGTAAGTAAGTAAGTAAGTAAGTAAGTAAGTAAGTAAGTAAGTAAGTAAGTAAGTAAGTAAGTAAGTAAGTAAGTAAGTAAGTAAGTAAGTAAGTAAGTAAGTAAGTAAGTAAGTAAGTAAGTAAGTAAGTAAGTAAGTAAGTAAGTAAGTAAGTAAGTAAGTAAGTAAGTAAGTAAGTAAGTAAGTAAGTAAGTAAGTAAGTAAGTAAGTAAGTAAGTAAGTAAGTAAGTAAGTAAGTAAGTAAGTAAGTAAGTAAGTAAGTAAGTAAGTAAGTAAGTAAGTAAGTAAGTAAGTAAGTAAGTAAGTAAGTAAGTAAGTAAGTAAGTAAGTAAGTAAGTAAGTAAGTAAGTAAGTAAGTAAGTAAGTAAGTAAGTAAGTAAGTAAGTAAGTAAGTAAGTAAGTAAGTAAGTAAGTCAGTAAGTAAGTAAGTAAGTAAGTAAGTAAGTAAGTAAGTAAGTAAGTAAGTAAGTAAGTAAGTAAGTAAGTAAGTAAGTAAGTAAGTAAGTAAGTAAGTAAGTAAGTAAGTAAGTAAGTAAGTAAGTAAGTAAGTAAGTAAGTAAGTAAGTAAGTAAGTAAGTAAGTAAGTAAGTAAGTAAGTAAGTAAGTAAGTAAGTAAGTAAGTAAGTAAGTAAGTAAGTAAGTAAGTAAGTAAGTAAGTAAGTAAGTAAGTAAGTAAGTAAGTAAGTAAGTAAGTAAGTAAGTAAGTAAGTAAGTAAGTAAGTAAGTAAGTAAGTAAGTAAGTAAGTAAGTAAGTAAGTAAGTAAGTAAGTAAGTAAGTAAGTAAGTAAGTAAGTAAGTAAGTAAGTAAGTAAGTAAGTAAGTAAGTAAGTAAGTAAGTAAGTAAGTAAGTAAGTAAGTAAGTAAGTAAGTAAGTAAGTAAGTAAGTAAGTAAGTAAGTAAGTAAGTAAGTAAGTAAGTAAGTAAGTAAGTAAGTAAGTAAGTAAGTAAGTAAGTAAGTAAGTAAGTAAGTAAGTAAGTAAGTAAGTAAGTAAGTAAGTAAGTAAGTAAGTAAGTAAGTAAGTAAGTAAGTAAGTAAGTAAGTAAGTAAGTAAGTAAGTAAGTAAGTAAGTAAGTAAGTAAGTAAGTAAGTAAGTAAGTAAGTAAGTAAGTAAGTAAGTAAGTAAGTAAGTAAGTAAGTAAGTAAGTAAGTAAGTAAGTAAGTAAGTAAGTAAGTAAGTAAGTAAGTAAGTAAGTAAGTAAGTAAGTAAGTAAGTAAGTAAGTAAGTAAGTAAGTAAGTAAGTAAGTAAGTAAGTAAGTAAGTAAGTAAGTAAGTAAGTAAGTAAGTAAGTAAGTAAGTAAGTAAGTAAGTAAGTAAGTAAGTAAGTAAGTAAGTAAGTAAGTAAGTAAGTAAGTAAGTAAGTAAGTAAGTAAGTAAGTAAGTAAGTAAGTAAGTAAGTAAGTAAGTAAGTAAGTAAGTAAGTAAGTAAGTAAGTAAGTAAGTAAGTAAGTAAGTAAGTAAGTAAGTAAGTAAGTAAGTAAGTAAGTAAGTAAGTAAGTAAGTAAGTAAGTAAGTAAGTAAGTAAGTAAGTAAGTAAGTAAGTAAGTAAGTAAGTAAGTAAGTAAGTAAGTAAGTAAGTAAGTAAGTAAGTAAGTAAGTAAGTAAGTAAGTAAGTAAGTAAGTAAGTAAGTAAGTAAGTAAGTAAGTAAGTAAGTAAGTAAGTAAGTAAGTAAGTAAGTAAGTAAGTAAGTAAGTAAGTAAGTAAGTAAGTAAGTAAGTAAGTAAGTAAGTAAGTAAGTAAGTAAGTAAGTAAGTAAGTAAGTAAGTAAGTAAGTAAGTAAGTAAGTAAGTAAGTAAGTAAGTAAGTAAGTAAGTAAGTAAGTAAGTAAGTAAGTAAGTAAGTAAGTAAGTAAGTAAGTAAGTAAGTAAGTAAGTAAGTAAGTAAGTAAGTAAGTAAGTAAGTAAGTAAGTAAGTAAGTAAGTAAGTAAGTAAGTAAGTAAGTAAGTAAGTAAGTAAGTAAGTAAGTAAGTAAGTAAGTAAGTAAGTAAGTAAGTAAGTAAGTAAGTAAGTAAGTAAGTAAGTAAGTAAGTAAGTAAGTAAGTAAGTAAGTAAGTAAGTAAGTAAGTAAGTAAGTAAGTAAGTAAGTAAGTAAGTAAGTAAGTAAGTAAGTAAGTAAGTAAGTAAGTAAGTAAGTAAGTAAGTAAGTAAGTAAGTAAGTAAGTAAGTAAGTAAGTAAGTAAGTAAGTAAGTAAGTAAGTAAGTAAGTAAGTAAGTAAGTAAGTAAGTAAGTAAGTAAGTAAGTAAGTAAGTAAGTAAGTAAGTAAGTAAGTAAGTAAGTAAGTAAGTAAGTAAGTAAGTAAGTAAGTAAGTAAGTAAGTAAGTAAGTAAGTAAGTAAGTAAGTAAGTAAGTAAGTAAGTAAGTAAGTAAGTAAGTAAGTAAGTAAGTAAGTAAGTAAGTAAGTAAGTAAGTAAGTAAGTAAGTAAGTAAGTAAGTAAGTAAGTAAGTAAGTAAGTAAGTAAGTAAGTAAGTAAGTAAGTAAGTAAGTAAGTAAGTAAGTAAGTAAGTAAGTAAGTAAGTAAGTAAGTAAGTAAGTAAGTAAGTAAGTAAGTAAGTAAGTAAGTAAGTAAGTAAGTAAGTAAGTAAGTAAGTAAGTAAGTAAGTAAGTAAGTAAGTAAGTAAGTAAGTAAGTAAGTAAGTAAGTAAGTAAGTAAGTAAGTAAGTAAGTAAGTAAGTAAGTAAGTAAGTAAGTAAGTAAGTAAGTAAGTAAGTAAGTAAGTAAGTAAGTAAGTAAGTAAGTAAGTAAGTAAGTAAGTAAGTAAGTAAGTAAGTAAGTAAGTAAGTAAGTAAGTAAGTAAGTAAGTAAGTAAGTAAGTAAGTAAGTAAGTAAGTAAGTAAGTAAGTAAGTAAGTAAGTAAGTAAGTAAGTAAGTAAGTAAGTAAGTAAGTAAGTAAGTAAGTAAGTAAGTAAGTAAGTAAGTAAGTAAGTAAGTAAGTAAGTAAGTAAGTAAGTAAGTAAGTAAGTAAGTAAGTAAGTAAGTAAGTAAGTAAGTAAGTAAGTAAGTAAGTAAGTAAGTAAGTAAGTAAGTAAGTAAGTAAGTAAGTAAGTAAGTAAGTAAGTAAGTAAGTAAGTAAGTAAGTAAGTAAGTAAGTAAGTAAGTAAGTAAGTAAGTAAGTAAGTAAGTAAGTAAGTAAGTAAGTAAGTAAGTAAGTAAGTAAGTAAGTAAGTAAGTAAGTAAGTAAGTAAGTAAGTAAGTAAGTAAGTAAGTAAGTAAGTAAGTAAGTAAGTAAGTAAGTAAGTAAGTAAGTAAGTAAGTAAGTAAGTAAGTAAGTAAGTAAGTAAGTAAGTAAGTAAGTAAGTAAGTAAGTAAGTAAGTAAGTAAGTAAGTAAGTAAGTAAGTAAGTAAGTAAGTAAGTAAGTAAGTAAGTAAGTAAGTAAGTAAGTAAGTAAGTAAGTAAGTAAGTAAGTAAGTAAGTAAGTAAGTAAGTAAGTAAGTAAGTAAGTAAGTAAGTAAGTAAGTAAGTAAGTAAGTAAGTAAGTAAGTAAGTAAGTAAGTAAGTAAGTAAGTAAGTAAGTAAGTAAGTAAGTAAGTAAGTAAGTAAGTAAGTAAGTAAGTAAGTAAGTAAGTAAGTAAGTAAGTAAGTAAGTAAGTAAGTAAGTAAGTAAGTAAGTAAGTAAGTAAGTAAGTAAGTAAGTAAGTAAGTAAGTAAGTAAGTAAGTAAGTAAGTAAGTAAGTAAGTAAGTAAGTAAGTAAGTAAGTAAGTAAGTAAGTAAGTAAGTAAGTAAGTAAGTAAGTAAGTAAGTAAGTAAGTAAGTAAGTAAGTAAGTAAGTAAGTAAGTAAGTAAGTAAGTAAGTAAGTAAGTAAGTAAGTAAGTAAGTAAGTAAGTAAGTAAGTAAGTAAGTAAGTAAGTAAGTAAGTAAGTAAGTAAGTAAGTAAGTAAGTAAGTAAGTAAGTAAGTAAGTAAGTAAGTAAGTAAGTAAGTAAGTAAGTAAGTAAGTAAGTAAGTAAGTAAGTAAGTAAGTAAGTAAGTAAGTAAGTAAGTAAGTAAGTAAGTAAGTAAGTAAGTAAGTAAGTAAGTAAGTAAGTAAGTAAGTAAGTAAGTAAGTAAGTAAGTAAGTAAGTAAGTAAGTAAGTAAGTAAGTAAGTAAGTAAGTAAGTAAGTAAGTAAGTAAGTAAGTAAGTAAGTAAGTAAGTAAGTAAGTAAGTAAGTAAGTAAGTAAGTAAGTAAGTAAGTAAGTAAGTAAGTAAGTAAGTAAGTAAGTAAGTAAGTAAGTAAGTAAGTAAGTAAGTAAGTAAGTAAGTAAGTAAGTAAGTAAGTAAGTAAGTAAGTAAGTAAGTAAGTAAGTAAGTAAGTAAGTAAGTAAGTAAGTAAGTAAGTAAGTAAGTAAGTAAGTAAGTAAGTAAGTAAGTAAGTAAGTAAGTAAGTAAGTAAGTAAGTAAGTAAGTAAGTAAGTAAGTAAGTAAGTAAGTAAGTAAGTAAGTAAGTAAGTAAGTAAGTAAGTAAGTAAGTAAGTAAGTAAGTAAGTAAGTAAGTAAGTAAGTAAGTAAGTAAGTAAGTAAGTAAGTAAGTAAGTAAGTAAGTAAGTAAGTAAGTAAGTAAGTAAGTAAGTAAGTAAGTAAGTAAGTAAGTAAGTAAGTAAGTAAGTAAGTAAGTAAGTAAGTAAGTAAGTAAGTAAGTAAGTAAGTAAGTAAGTAAGTAAGTAAGTAAGTAAGTAAGTAAGTAAGTAAGTAAGTAAGTAAGTAAGTAAGTAAGTAAGTAAGTAAGTAAGTAAGTAAGTAAGTAAGTAAGTAAGTAAGTAAGTAAGTAAGTAAGTAAGTAAGTAAGTAAGTAAGTAAGTAAGTAAGTAAGTAAGTAAGTAAGTAAGTAAGTAAGTAAGTAAGTAAGTAAGTAAGTAAGTAAGTAAGTAAGTAAGTAAGTAAGTAAGTAAGTAAGTAAGTAAGTAAGTAAGTAAGTAAGTAAGTAAGTAAGTAAGTAAGTAAGTAAGTAAGTAAGTAAGTAAGTAAGTAAGTAAGTAAGTAAGTAAGTAAGTAAGTAAGTAAGTAAGTAAGTAAGTAAGTAAGTAAGTAAGTAAGTAAGTAAGTAAGTAAGTAAGTAAGTAAGTAAGTAAGTAAGTAAGTAAGTAAGTAAGTAAGTAAGTAAGTAAGTAAGTAAGTAAGTAAGTAAGTAAGTAAGTAAGTAAGTAAGTAAGTAAGTAAGTAAGTAAGTAAGTAAGTAAGTAAGTAAGTAAGTAAGTAAGTAAGTAAGTAAGTAAGTAAGTAAGTAAGTAAGTAAGTAAGTAAGTAAGTAAGTAAGTAAGTAAGTAAGTAAGTAAGTAAGTAAGTAAGTAAGTAAGTAAGTAAGTAAGTAAGTAAGTAAGTAAGTAAGTAAGTAAGTAAGTAAGTAAGTAAGTAAGTAAGTAAGTAAGTAAGTAAGTAAGTAAGTAAGTAAGTAAGTAAGTAAGTAAGTAAGTAAGTAAGTAAGTAAGTAAGTAAGTAAGTAAGTAAGTAAGTAAGTAAGTAAGTAAGTAAGTAAGTAAGTAAGTAAGTAAGTAAGTAAGTAAGTAAGTAAGTAAGTAAGTAAGTAAGTAAGTAAGTAAGTAAGTAAGTAAGTAAGTAAGTAAGTCAGTAAGTAAGTAAGTAAGTAAGTAAGTAAGTAAGTAAGTAAGTAAGTAAGTAAGTAAGTAAGTAAGTAAGTAAGTAAGTAAGTAAGTAAGTAAGTAAGTAAGTAAGTAAGTAAGTAAGTAAGTAAGTAAGTAAGTAAGTAAGTAAGTAAGTAAGTAAGTAAGTAAGTAAGTAAGTAAGTAAGTAAGTAAGTAAGTAAGTAAGTAAGTAAGTAAGTAAGTAAGTAAGTAAGTAAGTAAGTAAGTAAGTAAGTAAGTAAGTAAGTAAGTAAGTAAGTAAGTAAGTAAGTAAGTAAGTAAGTAAGTAAGTAAGTAAGTAAGTAAGTAAGTAAGTAAGTAAGTAAGTAAGTAAGTAAGTAAGTAAGTAAGTAAGTAAGTAAGTAAGTAAGTAAGTAAGTAAGTAAGTAAGTAAGTAAGTAAGTAAGTAAGTAAGTAAGTAAGTAAGTAAGTAAGTAAGTAAGTAAGTAAGTAAGTAAGTAAGTAAGTAAGTAAGTAAGTAAGTAAGTAAGTAAGTAAGTAAGTAAGTAAGTAAGTAAGTAAGTAAGTAAGTAAGTAAGTAAGTAAGTAAGTAAGTAAGTAAGTAAGTAAGTAAGTAAGTAAGTAAGTAAGTAAGTAAGTAAGTAAGTAAGTAAGTAAAGTAAGTAAGTAAGTAAGTAAGTAAGTAAGTAAGTAAGTAAGTAAGTAAGTAAGTAAGTAAGTAAGTAAGTAAGTAAGTAAGTAAGTAAGTAAGTAAGTAAGTAAGTAAGTAAGTAAGTAAGTAAGTAAGTAAGTAAGTAAGTAAGTAAGTAAGTAAGTAAGTAAGTAAGTAAGTAAGTAAGTAAGTAAGTAAGTAAGTAAGTAAGTAAGTAAGTAAGTAAGTAAGTAAGTAAGTAAGTAAGTAAGTAAGTAAGTAAGTAAGTAAGTAAGTAAGTAAGTAAGTAAGTAAGTAAGTAAGTAAGTAAGTAAGTAAGTAAGTAAGTAAGTAAGTAAGTAAGTAAGTAAGTAAGTAAGTAAGTAAGTAAGTAAGTAAGTAAGTAAGTAAGTAAGTAAGTAAGTAAGTAAGTAAGTAAGTAAGTAAGTAAGTAAGTAAGTAAGTAAGTAAGTAAGTAAGTAAGTAAGTAAGTAAGTAAGTAAGTAAGTAAGTAAGTAAGTAAGTAAGTAAGTAAGTAAGTAAGTAAGTAAGTAAGTAAGTAAGTAAGTAAGTAAGTAAGTAAGTAAGTAAGTAAGTAAGTAAGTAAGTAAGTAAGTAAGTAAGTAAGTAAGTAAGTAAGTAAGTAAGTAAGTAAGTAAGTAAGTAAGTAAGTAAGTAAGTAAGTAAGTAAGTAAGTAAGTAAGTAAGTAAGTAAGTAAGTAAGTAAGTAAGTAAGTAAGTAAGTAAGTAAGTAAGTAAGTAAGTAAGTAAGTAAGTAAGTAAGTAAGTAAGTAAGTAAGTAAGTAAGTAAGTAAGTAAGTAAGTAAGTAAGTAAGTAAGTAAGTAAGTAAGTAAGTAAGTAAGTAAGTAAGTAAGTAAGTAAGTAAGTAAGTAAGTAAGTAAGTAAGTAAGTAAGTAAGTAAGTAAGTAAGTAAGTAAGTAAGTAAGTAAGTAAGTAAGTAAGTAAGTAAGTAAGTAAGTAAGTAAGTAAGTAAGTAAGTAAGTAAGTAAGTAAGTAAGTAAGTAAGTAAGTAAGTAAGTAAGTAAGTAAGTAAGTAAGTAAGTAAGTAAGTAAGTAAGTAAGTAAGTAAGTAAGTAAGTAAGTAAGTAAGTAAGTAAGTAAGTAAGTAAGTAAGTAAGTAAGTAAGTAAGTAAGTAAGTAAGTAAGTAAGTAAGTAAGTAAGTAAGTAAGTAAGTAAGTAAGTAAGTAAGTAAGTAAGTAAGTAAGTAAGTAAGTAAGTAAGTAAGTAAGTAAGTAAGTAAGTAAGTAAGTAAGTAAGTAAGTAAGTAAGTAAGTAAGTAAGTAAGTAAGTAAGTAAGTAAGTAAGTAAGTAAGTAAGTAAGTAAGTAAGTAAGTAAGTAAGTAAGTAAGTAAGTAAGTAAGTAAGTAAGTAAGTAAGTAAGTAAGTAAGTAAGTAAGTAAGTAAGTAAGTAAGTAAGTAAGTAAGTAAGTAAGTAAGTAAGTAAGTAAGTAAGTAAGTAAGTAAGTAAGTAAGTAAGTAAGTAAGTAAGTAAGTAAGTAAGTAAGTAAGTAAGTAAGTAAGTAAGTAAGTAAGTAAGTAAGTAAGTAAGTAAGTAAGTAAGTAAGTAAGTAAGTAAGTAAGTAAGTAAGTAAGTAAGTAAGTAAGTAAGTAAGTAAGTAAGTAAGTAAGTAAGTAAGTAAGTAAGTAAGTAAGTAAGTAAGTAAGTAAGTAAGTAAGTAAGTAAGTAAGTAAGTAAGTAAGTAAGTAAGTAAGTAAGTAAGTAAGTAAGTAAGTAAGTAAGTAAGTAAGTAAGTAAGTAAGTAAGTAAGTAAGTAAGTAAGTAAGTAAGTAAGTAAGTAAGTAAGTAAGTAAGTAAGTAAGTAAGTAAGTAAGTAAGTAAGTAAGTAAGTAAGTAAGTAAGTAAGTAAGTAAGTAAGTAAGTAAGTAAGTAAGTAAGTAAGTAAGTAAGTAAGTAAGTAAGTAAGTAAGTAAGTAAGTAAGTAAGTAAGTAAGTAAGTAAGTAAGTAAGTAAGTAAGTAAGTAAGTAAGTAAGTAAGTAAGTAAGTAAGTAAGTAAGTAAGTAAGTAAGTAAGTAAGTAAGTAAGTAAGTAAGTAAGTAAGTAAGTAAGTAAGTAAGTAAGTAAGTAAGTAAGTAAGTAAGTAAGTAAGTAAGTAAGTAAGTAAGTAAGTAAGTAAGTAAGTAAGTAAGTAAGTAAGTAAGTAAGTAAGTAAGTAAGTAAGTAAGTAAGTAAGTAAGTAAGTAAGTAAGTAAGTAAGTAAGTAAGTAAGTAAGTAAGTAAGTAAGTAAGTAAGTAAGTAAGTAAGTAAGTAAGTAAGTAAGTAAGTAAGTAAGTAAGTAAGTAAGTAAGTAAGTAAGTAAGTAAGTAAGTAAGTAAGTAAGTAAGTAAGTAAGTAAGTAAGTAAGTAAGTAAGTAAGTAAGTAAGTAAGTAAGTAAGTAAGTAAGTAAGTAAGTAAGTAAGTAAGTAAGTAAGTAAGTAAGTAAGTAAGTAAGTAAGTAAGTAAGTAAGTAAGTAAGTAAGTAAGTAAGTAAGTAAGTAAGTAAGTAAGTAAGTAAGTAAGTAAGTAAGTAAGTAAGTAAGTAAGTAAGTAAGTAAGTAAGTAAGTAAGTAAGTAAGTAAGTAAGTAAGTAAGTAAGTAAGTAAGTAAGTAAGTAAGTAAGTAAGTAAGTAAGTAAGTAAGTAAGTAAGTAAGTAAGTAAGTAAGTAAGTAAGTAAGTAAGTAAGTAAGTAAGTAAGTAAGTAAGTAAGTAAGTAAGTAAGTAAGTAAGTAAGTAAGTAAGTAAGTAAGTAAGTAAGTAAGTAAGTAAGTAAGTAAGTAAGTAAGTAAGTAAGTAAGTAAGTAAGTAAGTAAGTAAGTAAGTAAGTAAGTAAGTAAGTAAGTAAGTAAGTAAGTAAGTAAGTAAGTAAGTAAGTAAGTAAGTAAGTAAGTAAGTAAGTAAGTAAGTAAGTAAGTAAGTAAGTAAGTAAGTAAGTAAGTAAGTAAGTAAGTAAGTAAGTAAGTAAGTAAGTAAGTAAGTAGTAAGTAAGTAAGTAAGTAAGTAAGTAAGTAAGTAAGTAAGTAAGTAAGTAAGTAAGTAAGTAAGTAAGTAAGTAAGTAAGTAAGTAAGTAAGTAAGTAAGTAAGTAAGTAAGTAAGTAAGTAAGTAAGTAAGTAAGTAAGTAAGTAAGTAAGTAAGTAAGTAAGTAAGTAAGTAAGTAAGTAAGTAAGTAAGTAAGTAAGTAAGTAAGTAAGTAAGTAAGTAAGTAAGTAAGTAAGTAAGTAAGTAAGTAAGTAAGTAAGTAAGTAAGTAAGTAAGTAAGTAAGTAAGTAAGTAAGTAAGTAAGTAAGTAAGTAAGTAAGTAAGTAAGTAAGTAAGTAAGTAAGTAAGTAAGTAAGTAAGTAAGTAAGTAAGTAAGTAAGTAAGTAAGTAAGTAAGTAAGTAAGTAAGTAAGTAAGTAAGTAAGTAAGTAAGTAAGTAAGTAAGTAAGTAAGTAAGTAAGTAAGTAAGTAAGTAAGTAAGTAAGTAAGTAAGTAAGTAAGTAAGTAAGTAAGTAAGTAAGTAAGTAAGTAAGTAAGTAAGTAAGTAAGTAAGTAAGTAAGTAAGTAAGTAAGTAAGTAAGTAAGTAAGTAAGTAAGTAAGTAAGTAAGTAAGTAAGTAAGTAAGTAAGTAAGTAAGTAAGTAAGTAAGTAAGTAAGTAAGTAAGTAAGTAAGTAAGTAAGTAAGTAAGTAAGTAAGTAAGTAAGTAAGTAAGTAAGTAAGTAAGTAAGTAAGTAAGTAAGTAAGTAAGTAAGTAAGTAAGTAAGTAAGTAAGTAAGTAAGTAAGTAAGTAAGTAAGTAAGTAAGTAAGTAAGTAAGTAAGTAAGTAAGTAAGTAAGTAAGTAAGTAAGTAAGTAAGTAAGTAAGTAAGTAAGTAAGTAAGTAAGTAAGTAAGTAAGTAAGTAAGTAAGTAAGTAAGTAAGTAAGTAAGTAAGTAAGTAAGTAAGTAAGTAAGTAAGTAAGTAAGTAAGTAAGTAAGTAAGTAAGTAAGTAAGTAAGTAAGTAAGTAAGTAAGTAAGTAAGTAAGTAAGTAAGTAAGTAAGTAAGTAAGTAAGTAAGTAAGTAAGTAAGTAAGTAAGTAAGTAAGTAAGTAAGTAAGTAAGTAAGTAAGTAAGTAAGTAAGTAAGTAAGTAAGTAAGTAAGTAAGTAAGTAAGTAAGTAAGTAAGTAAGTAAGTAAGTAAGTAAGTAAGTAAGTAAGTAAGTAAGTAAGTAAGTAAGTAAGTAAGTAAGTAAGTAAGTAAGTAAGTAAGTAAGTAAGTAAGTAAGTAAGTAAGTAAGTAAGTAAGTAAGTAAGTAAGTAAGTAAGTAAGTAAGTAAGTAAGTAAGTAAGTAAGTAAGTAAGTAAGTAAGTAAGTAAGTAAGTAAGTAAGTAAGTAAGTAAGTAAGTAAGTAAGTAAGTAAGTAAGTAAGTAAGTAAGTAAGTAAGTAAGTAAGTAAGTAAGTAAGTAAGTAAGTAAGTAAGTAAGTAAGTAAGTAAGTAAGTAAGTAAGTAAGTAAGTAAGTAAGTAAGTAAGTAAGTAAGTAAGTAAGTAAGTAAGTAAGTAAGTAAGTAAGTAAGTAAGTAAGTAAGTAAGTAAGTAAGTAAGTAAGTAAGTAAGTAAGTAAGTAAGTAAGTAAGTAAGTAAGTAAGTAAGTAAGTAAGTAAGTAAGTAAGTAAGTAAGTAAGTAAGTAAGTAAGTAAGTAAGTAAGTAAGTAAGTAAGTAAGTAAGTAAGTAAGTAAGTAAGTAAGTAAGTAAGTAAGTAAGTAAGTAAGTAAGTAAGTAAGTAAGTAAGTAAGTAAGTAAGTAAGTAAGTAAGTAAGTAAGTAAGTAAGTAAGTAAGTAAGTAAGTAAGTAAGTAAGTAAGTAAGTAAGTAAGTAAGTAAGTAAGTAAGTAAGTAAGTAAGTAAGTAAGTAAGTAAGTAAGTAAGTAAGTAAGTAAGTAAGTAAGTAAGTAAGTAAGTAAGTAAGTAAGTAAGTAAGTAAGTAAGTAAGTAAGTAAGTAAGTAAGTAAGTAAGTAAGTAAGTAAGTAAGTAAGTAAGTAAGTAAGTAAGTAAGTAAGTAAGTAAGTAAGTAAGTAAGTAAGTAAGTAAGTAAGTAAGTAAGTAAGTAAGTAAGTAAGTAAGTAAGTAAGTAAGTAAGTAAGTAAGTAAGTAAGTAAGTAAGTAAGTAAGTAAGTAAGTAAGTAAGTAAGTAAGTAAGTAAGTAAGTAAGTAAGTAAGTAAGTAAGTAAGTAAGTAAGTAAGTAAGTAAGTAAGTAAGTAAGTAAGTAAGTAAGTAAGTAAGTAAGTAAGTAAGTAAGTAAGTAAGTAAGTAAGTAAGTAAGTAAGTAAGTAAGTAAGTAAGTAAGTAAGTAAGTAAGTAAGTAAGTAAGTAAGTAAGTAAGTAAGTAAGTAAGTAAGTAAGTAAGTAAGTAAGTAAGTAAGTAAGTAAGTAAGTAAGTAAGTAAGTAAGTAAGTAAGTAAGTAAGTAAGTAAGTAAGTAAGTAAGTAAGTAAGTAAGTAAGTAAGTAAGTAAGTAAGTAAGTAAGTAAGTAAGTAAGTAAGTAAGTAAGTAAGTAAGTAAGTAAGTAAGTAAGTAAGTAAGTAAGTAAGTAAGTAAGTAAGTAAGTAAGTAAGTAAGTAAGTAAGTAAGTAAGTAAGTAAGTAAGTAAGTAAGTAAGTAAGTAAGTAAGTAAGTAAGTAAGTAAGTAAGTAAGTAAGTAAGTAAGTAAGTAAGTAAGTAAGTAAGTAAGTAAGTAAGTAAGTAAGTAAGTAAGTAAGTAAGTAAGTAAGTAAGTAAGTAAGTAAGTAAGTAAGTAAGTAAGTAAGTAAGTAAGTAAGTAAGTAAGTAAGTAAGTAAGTAAGTAAGTAAGTAAGTAAGTAAGTAAGTAAGTAAGTAAGTAAGTAAGTAAGTAAGTAAGTAAGTAAGTAAGTAAGTAAGTAAGTAAGTAAGTAAGTAAGTAAGTAAGTAAGTAAGTAAGTAAGTAAGTAAGTAAGTAAGTAAGTAAGTAAGTAAGTAAGTAAGTAAGTAAGTAAGTAAGTAAGTAAGTAAGTAAGTAAGTAAGTAAGTAAGTAAGTAAGTAAGTAAGTAAGTAAGTAAGTAAGTAAGTAAGTAAGTAAGTAAGTAAGTAAGTAAGTAAGTAAGTAAGTAAGTAAGTAAGTAAGTAAGTAAGTAAGTAAGTAAGTAAGTAAGTAAGTAAGTAAGTAAGTAAGTAAGTAAGTAAGTAAGTAAGTAAGTAAGTAAGTAAGTAAGTAAGTAAGTAAGTAAGTAAGTAAGTAAGTAAGTAAGTAAGTAAGTAAGTAAGTAAGTAAGTAAGTAAGTAAGTAAGTAAGTAAGTAAGTAAGTAAGTAAGTAAGTAAGTAAGTAAGTAAGTAAGTAAGTAAGTAAGTAAGTAAGTAAGTAAGTAAGTAAGTAAGTAAGTAAGTAAGTAAGTAAGTAAGTAAGTAAGTAAGTAAGTAAGTAAGTAAGTAAGTAAGTAAGTAAGTAAGTAAGTAAGTAAGTAAGTAAGTAAGTAAGTAAGTAAGTAAGTAAGTAAGTAAGTAAGTAAGTAAGTAAGTAAGTAAGTAAGTAAGTAAGTAAGTAAGTAAGTAAGTAAGTAAGTAAGTAAGTAAGTAAGTAAGTAAGTAAGTAAGTAAGTAAGTAAGTAAGTAAGTAAGTAAGTAAGTAAGTAAGTAAGTAAGTAAGTAAGTAAGTAAGTAAGTAAGTAAGTAAGTAAGTAAGTAAGTAAGTAAGTAAGTAAGTAAGTAAGTAAGTAAGTAAGTAAGTAAGTAAGTAAGTAAGTAAGTAAGTAAGTAAGTAAGTAAGTAAGTAAGTAAGTAAGTAAGTAAGTAAGTAAGTAAGTAAGTAAGTAAGTAAGTAAGTAAGTAAGTAAGTAAGTAAGTAAGTAAGTAAGTAAGTAAGTAAGTAAGTAAGTAAGTAAGTAAGTAAGTAAGTAAGTAAGTAAGTAAGTAAGTAAGTAAGTAAGTAAGTAAGTAAGTAAGTAAGTAAGTAAGTAAGTAAGTAAGTAAGTAAGTAAGTAAGTAAGTAAGTAAGTAAGTAAGTAAGTAAGTAAGTAAGTAAGTAAGTAAGTAAGTAAGTAAGTAAGTAAGTAAGTAAGTAAGTAAGTAAGTAAGTAAGTAAGTAAGTAAGTAAGTAAGTAAGTAAGTAAGTAAGTAAGTAAGTAAGTAAGTAAGTAAGTAAGTAAGTAAGTAAGTAAGTAAGTAAGTAAGTAAGTAAGTAAGTAAGTAAGTAAGTAAGTAAGTAAGTAAGTAAGTAAGTAAGTAAGTAAGTAAGTAAGTAAGTAAGTAAGTAAGTAAGTAAGTAAGTAAGTAAGTAAGTAAGTAAGTAAGTAAGTAAGTAAGTAAGTAAGTAAGTAAGTAAGTAAGTAAGTAAGTAAGTAAGTAAGTAAGTAAGTAAGTAAGTAAGTAAGTAAGTAAGTAAGTAAGTAAGTAAGTAAGTAAGTAAGTAAGTAAGTAAGTAAGTAAGTAAGTAAGTAAGTAAGTAAGTAAGTAAGTAAGTAAGTAAGTAAGTAAGTAAGTAAGTAAGTAAGTAAGTAAGTAAGTAAGTAAGTAAGTAAGTAAGTAAGTAAGTAAGTAAGTAAGTAAGTAAGTAAGTAAGTAAGTAAGTAAGTAAGTAAGTAAGTAAGTAAGTAAGTAAGTAAGTAAGTAAGTAAGTAAGTAAGTAAGTAAGTAAGTAAGTAAGTAAGTAAGTAAGTAAGTAAGTAAGTAAGTAAGTAAGTAAGTAAGTAAGTAAGTAAGTAAGTAAGTAAGTAAGTAAGTAAGTAAGTAAGTAAGTAAGTAAGTAAGTAAGTAAGTAAGTAAGTAAGTAAGTAAGTAAGTAAGTAAGTAAGTAAGTAAGTAAGTAAGTAAGTAAGTAAGTAAGTAAGTAAGTAAGTAAGTAAGTAAGTAAGTAAGTAAGTAAGTAAGTAAGTAAGTAAGTAAGTAAGTAAGTAAGTAAGTAAGTAAGTAAGTAAGTAAGTAAGTAAGTAAGTAAGTAAGTAAGTAAGTAAGTAAGTAAGTAAGTAAGTAAGTAAGTAAGTAAGTAAGTAAGTAAGTAAGTAAGTAAGTAAGTAAGTAAGTAAGTAAGTAAGTAAGTAAGTAAGTAAGTAAGTAAGTAAGTAAGTAAGTAAGTAAGTAAGTAAGTAAGTAAGTAAGTAAGTAAGTAAGTAAGTAAGTAAGTAAGTAAGTAAGTAAGTAAGTAAGTAAGTAAGTAAGTAAGTAAGTAAGTAAGTAAGTAAGTAAGTAAGTAAGTAAGTAAGTAAGTAAGTAAGTAAGTAAGTAAGTAAGTAAGTAAGTAAGTAAGTAAGTAAGTAAGTAAGTAAGTAAGTAAGTAAGTAAGTAAGTAAGTAAGTAAGTAAGTAAGTAAGTAAGTAAGTAAGTAAGTAAGTAAGTAAGTAAGTAAGTAAGTAAGTAAGTAAGTAAGTAATACATTGAATTTTAACCCAATCTTTTTTCTTATTTCTTTGAATAGTTTGTTATTACAATCTACTTCCTCCTTTTTTTATGTCCTTCATGATACTCATTAAGTTGTCATGACTTTTACCTTCATTCATTCATTCATTCGTTTTATAGTTTTTATTGCTCAATTTGTTATGATAACTTAAACCTTTCTTTTTCTCTGCTTAACTTATACCTGTCGGATACTGATTTATTAACAAAACATAAAACAATCATTTGTATTTTTAAAATTAATTTTAATCATAAATCTCCCTTTAAATAAACAAACAAACAAACAATATAAAAATGAATTAAACCTTCACCCCCATTGTACAAGTTAGTTACTATTTGAACTTAGTAGCTGAATGGATGAAGTCATAGTGTTTGAATTGAATGGTGCTGTGTTCGAGTCCCGCAATGAATATCAACCCTAAGATGCAAAGATATCCAACTGACTAGTTCCAAAGTAAGATGAAATGTCACACGTTTTAGATTCTACTGTTAGTCATTATCTCTCCTTTCTTGTAATCATTTCAAGTGATGTTGTTGTACATTGTCTATTTGACAAATAATACAAGTTTGATCATAGTAATTATAATATTTTGTAATGTTTTATTCAAATAGTCAAAAACAATAAAGGTTTGAAGGTTCCACAAACGGTGAGAATACTTCACTAGACTTTGATTTGCAAAACTTATATGGCGTAAAGTCTATGTGTTGGTTGGCCAAACTAAAACGTGGCATCAATGCTTGAAGTCACTAACTTCTAGTCTTAGGTCTGTTGGTAGATGCAGACTATTTGGTTAGGATCCGCGTGACTATTGTAACCAATGGTTGGAGACTCTGAGTGACTTAGCTCAGAATTGATCACAATGGCGTAGGTGTATACACACACCCTCTCTCTTCCTTTAAACTATCAGATTAAAATCGCTTCATATCTTTCTTTTTACGAACTAATTCTTTCTTCCTGTACTATATCCTTATATGCAATCTTTCTTTTATATATTACCACCACTACTTCTATGAATCCGGTGTTCATCTTGCTGTACTAATGCGGTATGGCAACTTGGACCGCTGCATGAATGTGCCTTGTCCTACGTTGTAGCTGACTGACTGACTGACTGACTGACTGACTGACTGACTGACTGACTGACTGACTGACTGACTGACTGACTGACTGACTGACTGACTGACTGACTGACTGACTGACTGACTGACTGACTGACTGACTGACTGACTGACTGACTGACTGACTGACTGACTGACTGACTGACTGACTGAGGGTCGGGATACTACCCAAATACTCAAAAAGAAGCAGGTAGTTTTCTTAGTAGGTCTGGTCCTACATTATAACTGACTAATTTGAGTATATTCAAGTATCCTCATTTAGATTTTCATTCATTACAATACATTCTAATAAAGTGTAATTTATATCTATGATGAAACTATTTAAAAGTTATGTACACTTCATCAATCACAACTTTTCTTCATTGTTTCTTAATTTTGTTTAGATATATTCATGAATAATTTATATGAGAAACGTATTCATCATCTTTGAAAGAAAACTGATGGGTTTGTTATACAACAATCATTCTTTATAATAAAGAATATATAAATGAATAATAAATTATCAATCAATTAAGATTGATGACCCCCCTATTTTGTTGATCTTTGAATGAAGTAAATAGTCAATATGACAGAATGATGTTACTTTTGAAAGTTAAAACTTCTTAATCTAATAAAGATAAATAGCGGTTAACAATGGAATTCAATTTGACCAGAGTCACTTTGTCCTATTTAGAATTCGTCAGTTAGATGTACCGGTACATCATCGATGAACAAGGAGGTTCAGATGAAGACGTAAAGGCGAGGATTGGCAAAGCAAGGATCGCATTCCTACAATTGAAGAACATATGGAACTCAAAACAACTTTCAGCCAATATCAAAGTGAGAATCTTCAATACGAACGTCGAGGCAGTTCTACTATACGGAGCTGAAACTTGGAGAACTACAACAACCAACATCAAGAAGGTACAAGTATTTATATATAGCTGTCAACGCAGGATACTCAACATCCATTGGCCGGATACCATCAGCAACAGCCTTCTCTGGGAGAGAACTAACCAGTTTCCAGTTGAAGAAGAAATTAGCAAAAGATGATGGAAATAGTTAGGATATACATTACGCAAATCGTCAAACTGCATCACGAGGCAAGCCCTAACTTGGAATCCTGAAGGGAAGAGGAAAAGTGTAAGGCCAAAGAACACATTACGTCTTGAAATAGAAACAGATATGAAAAGGCTGAATAACAACTGGACGGAGCTGGAAAGGATTGCCCAGGACAGGGTTGGATGGCGAATGCTGGTGAGCGGCCTATGTTCCTTCACGAGGAGTAACAGGCGTAAGTAAGTAAGTAAGATGTACCGGTATCTCATTAAGTGAATTCTTAATCTAACATTCATGGATTGGTTGAGGTTGGACATTAACACCGTTGGATGCCAGCCAGCTCAATGGTTCAGTAGGTTAAGCGTTCGCGTGCGAGACCAATAGGTCCTGGGTTGGAATCCCGAGAGTGGGATAGTGAATGCTCACTGATGAGGAGTCATACAATAGGGCGAAACGGCCGTTCAGTGCTTCTAGGTCTAACATCAATCGGTTCATGATCTCAATCAATAGCATTTGTTTATTGATTTATATAAAAATGATTTTCAATTCACAGGATACCAATCAATCTGTTAAGTTAGATTGATATGATAAATGGATCAATATTAGACCACCATTAAAAACCTAGAAGCACTGGAAGTTCTCAGTGAGGCAATGACTTACTGAAGACAATGGAGGACGAGTCGTTTCATCCCAGTATGAGACTTGTTAGCAGTGCGAATCCAAACGGATTCGAACACAATACTTTCAGTCTGGTGTGAGAACGCCTAACCTCTAGACCACTGAACTTACCGGCATCCAATGGTGTTAATGTCTGACTTCAACCAATCCAAGATATTGCGTGACCATCTTTCATTGCCTCTGATCGGTAACTACCTCATACCAGACACGGTTGAACTCCACTGGTCATGATTGCGCAGTAGAACTCAGAGAATTATCTCTCGAAGCTAGTTACTAGTGAGCACATAATAATGATCAGTATAGGGATTTGTGGAAATTATAGTCCAGTGCATCCAGGTTTTCAATGGTTGTCTTATTTACTTAAACACATAAACATTGGTACAAGGAGGCACCAAATAGATATGCGCCACATAAATCATTCAGTTTATGTGAAGGCTTGGATACTGCCTGGGTGTCCAGACCGAAGTAGGTCGTTTTCTTATGGAGCCACACCCGGAGCCTTCGACCTAGAGGTTCAATCCACAACGCAATGTAGCAACGTTGGGGAATGCAGTTCGATGGTATTCGGTGACCAACAATCGGTTCATACGCCATTTGTTTCCTCAGGATACTGCACCATTGATTTGGAATCAGGATTTTCCAAACTCCCTAGGTAAACCCTCCATGTCCACTAACTTGCTTTTCATCCTCTCAATTTCGTAAACAACATCCGTGGTGTGAGAAGGCAGTGAGTAGGACTACTGAATTTAGTTCAAAATCATGAAGTTGATCTTCATTACATTTCAACTGACTAATTATATTGATGATGTTATAGGCAATTGAAATAGCGAGTGTTTTTCATTTATTAAGTTCATGAATCGATCTCATATAAGCTACGGCTCTAGAACCGCATCTCAATACTTAAACATTGTAATAACTTTAAAAATATAGCATCTGTAATTCCCTCCAACCAAGTCTTCAAACTCGAGCTCAATAGTTTCATCTCATCCGCGTTTTCTTTGAGATACAGTTGTTACAGAGTCCGTCTAGTCGTAAGTAAGTAAGCAGTGCGCATCCACAACCCCGCATCGTTGAATTCGAACACAGAACCTATCAGTCTCGCATGCGAGCGCCTAACCACTAGATCACTGGACTTGTCAGCATCCAACGATGCTAATGTCTAACTTCAACTAATCCACAAAACTGAGCCGCACATCCACCACTGTCATCAGTGAGTTACTGTCTCACAACAGACCCGGTTGAACTCTACTGGACAAGGTAGATGCCACTTTCATCTTCGCTAACATGAATATCAATTGGATGTTAAATGCCATGGTATTTCTTCCCTCATATCAATGCATCTGGACTATTGTGGACACATTCAATCAGAAAAGTGTTGAGATTTTTGGTAGAGGAAATGTTAAGAATTTCTAGGAGCTTAGCAGTCAGGTTAATTAGCGATTAACAAACACATTGAAATTATCCTAATCTATCAACCATTTAGAATATTCATGAACAAATATAGGACCGAAAATCAAATCAAAGGGAGATGTAATCAAAACAAAGAGGTAGACAATAACATGTTAAAGGTCAACAATAACTAGTCAAGATCGAGGTTGACAGGACAAGCTGTGATGTTGTCCAAAAGAACGATGAGAGCTCGACGACTAAACTATCCGGCTCCGAGATTATTACTCCACCTAGATCATTTACTTAAGCTAAAAATCTTCACCACTTCAAAGAAGTTAATGGAAATTTTTGATCCATTTGATTCAATAACTGCGGAAATAAATATCCCTTCTATACGTATATGAAACTTCGTTTAGACGATAAAAACATCTAGTTGCCATGAATTATACGTCAGAAGATCATTTAACAAGCAATGGCTCAATAAATGGGAAATAATAAAACGTTTGTGTAATGATCGTTTTAATGAACTAACTGTAGTTCAAAAGTTTCAAATTCTTTCAAAGGTCTTGAAAACTTGCCCTTGAAAGTTGAGTTCTGACGATTGTTCTCCAGTGAATATCCAAGTGAATCCGCTTGGTGCTTAATGTCGGAAATTGAATACAGTTCTTGATGTTGCTTAGAAATGAAATTAGATCAGGTTTCAGATCAATTAACTTCTGCATATAGTTCATAAACCAATTTCCCTTAAAATTATTTCCAAGTACCTCCGCATATGTTTTATCCGGTATCTTGGTAACCACTTACGAACAGTAGTCTCCATATTTCTGATCACAATGATTAAACGAGTGACAAAGCAACTTCATTGTTGAATATTTTCTATGAATAAAGTCAAACCTGAAATAAAATCTGGAAAATTCTATTCAACAATTTGAATATATATGATGAATATATGATTTACTCACTACACTCTGACATTTTATGAATACTAATTTATACTACTGACTAATAACCAGTAGTTTGATTATACCAACAACTTAAGTACCTCATCGGTTGCAATAAGTAATATTACTTCGTTGAAATGATCTACTTATCCCCATCCATTTGTGACCTCACTTCCATATTTTTATTTGTTTTTATAATTTAATGGTGTATTTTCCAACCTCAACCCTGATTCATTCTTTTTTCTCCATATCCTTTGAAAACTCCTGCTTAATTTACTATTTCAGTGCCTTAGTTGTTATCGTAAATTACCTGATACTCCTGTTAGACAGATACCCATTCTCCTCTTTGCTATTTATACTCCCTCTTTGTATGGTGGGCATATCACACAGACACCTCATAATACGATGCTTTGAAAGAGTTCGTTTTGCATGCAACTGTGTTATCAAATTAGAATCAAAGAACGAATTCCATAGTTTACTTCTAAACTGAAGGTGTCATTCCACAATGCACAAAACGGTGAAAATGCCAGAAACACCAAATTAGCATAATCTGTGTCTATGGAGACATGAGAAAAAAGAAAAAGATAGGTAGAAGTGAAGTATTTATCTTCTGCTGTCTTTAAAATGAGTTCATCCATCATTTTTTGGAATAAAACCCGGTCAATATAAATATTTTAGTGTTATCTATTTGTCTAGTTAGTTAAGTTCAGTAAAGACCGGATGGTTTTGGTTCGATTCCCAATCGCGGAGTCGTGGGTGTGCATTGTTGAAGTGTCCCATCGTAGGACGAAACGGTTGTTCAGTGTTTCTAGATAAGTTCGTGACCTCTACAAAATACAGAGACCTCCAAGATCGCATGCTGAAATATGGGTAGTTGTTACCTTATAAATGAAAAGTTCTTTTGAAACTTTTGGATTTTTTTAGTATAGATTTTAGAGTTTGACTTGATGTATTTTCTAATTGCCATTCGAAGGTATAATCTCTGCTGTTTTTAGATAGGATACAGCCTGGTCGAATGAAGTTCTGTCTAAAAATCACCTTACCTTTAACTGTATTTGACCACGATAAAAAGAAAGTGAATAGGTATATCACAGAACGAAAATAAAGCTGTTTTTAATTCATTTTTGTATTGGTTGTTTGAATCTTCCCATTGATGTTTAGGTATATAATTGATCAGTCCCTTAACTAAATGGATAACGTGATGGCGTTTGAAGTGAATGGTACTGGGTTCGAGTCTTGGGGTGAACATTATATCCATCTGACGAGTGCAAAATAGGACGAAACGCCCGTCCGGGAATCCACTACTAGCCACCATCCATCTCTTCTGAAAATAAAGCTGGTTAAAGATCTCGGAATATTTGGTTGGTAGCTGGCAGTGTAATCCAAATCGGTAAATCAGACACTATCAGTGCAGAGTCTTGCAAAGATGTCCGTTTGTCCAAGTTGTCACGCTATGAAATAATCAATTAAAGTGAGTGTAAACTAAATTAGTCATATTTTCTGAAGGTCAATGAAGTGGACGATGATGAACCAAGAGTGATGATAACGGCATAAAGATATGTGAATAAAAAACACAAAGACAATAATATTTGACTAAAAAAGATTATATGTATATCGGCTAATTAAGATTACTACTTTTTGATTGAGATCAGGAACCGATTGATATAAGACCAGCATTGAAATCCTGTAAGCACTGGACGGTCGTTTCGTCCTACTGTAGAGACAAGTAGAGACAGTACAATGGAAGATGGTCGCGCAATTTCGTGGATTGTTTCAGGTTAGACATTAACACTATTGGATGCCGGCCAGCTCAGTGGTCTCGAGGTTAAGCGTTCATGTGCGAGACCGATAGGTCCTGGGTTGGAATTACGCGAACGGTTCGCACACCGCTGAGGAGTTCCACAATAGGACGAAACGACCGTCCAGTGCTTCCAGGATTTTAATGCTGGTCTAACATCAATCGGTTCGTGATCTCAATCAAAAACTTAATAATCTCCACAACCCTATACTGATAAGATTACTATTGTTTTATTGGCCTGAAGTTACTCAACATAAGAGAAAGGGTTGAACATATTTCATATACACACATAGCTCCGACGTTTTTAATCCAAGTAGGTGTTGCCCCTGTAGTATGGAAGATTTTGAGTCGAACCGACTTTAATTTTTTAAAAATACTAACCTGATAAGCTGAGAATGACTGACTAGTCCTGGTACGATGACCAGTTTGCTTCAAATGAACTAGTATTGAATTGTTTACTGTCTTGACTACACTTTTACTTAGCCACCCTGGAAGTTGTTGATGAGCACAAAACTGTAAATTCTAATATAACTTGCTTCATTAGACGAGCTTTTATTCTTTTAGTGGAAACACTATTTACTCTGCAAGGTAAATTATAAGCTATTTCAATAAACTATCTATGATTACCTCGAATCCGTTGGTCAGACAATATCAGAAACAACTTACTGTGGAGGAGAACAAACCAGATTCTAACAGAGGAAGAAGCGATGGAAGTGAATAAGACACATATTGAGGAAAGCACCTAACTACATCACAAGGCAACCCCTTGTAGTGACCTACTTTTATCAAGAGAACGTGATTGGTGTAATGGAAACAATTATTATTATAACCAATTGTACCAGGGATTGTTTTACTGTACTTGTTTGTTTCACTGTACCAAAATACAAACATTCTTCCTTTGATTGTGACCTTGCACGAATTCGGTTACGCTCAGTAACCACACTTGTACTCCTTTGGTACGATCTTGGTATTCTTTCGATACCACGAGATCGCCAACAAATACTTCTTGACTACAGACATCAACTGCCGTCTGATATTTGGCCTACGGGGAATCTAATCGGTTAACTGGCACGTAGACTTCCTGTAGTGGTGATCATAATCAACTGCGACTCAACGCCAAACTACACCTTCATCACTTGGAATCCTCAAGGCCAAAGGAGGAGAGGAAGATCAAAGAGCATATTACACCGAGAAATGGAGACAGACATGAAAAGAATGAACAACAATTGGATAGAAATAGAAAAGAACGCCGAGGATAGAGTTGTTTGGAGAATGCTGCTTGGTGGCCTTTATTTCATTGTGAGTAATAGGCGTAAGTAAGTAAGTAATCTATAATACGGAGGCATTTATGCTCAAGGTCAAAACACAAAGTTAATACCGGACCTGTCCTATTAAAGCCAGGAATGTCCTGTCAGCTGGATTGTGGATTCGAGACATACTAACCAACGAAATTAATACTATAGTATAACTTAACATATTTATCATGAACTCACTAAAGTGATTGTATTAAAGAGTTAGAATATCTCCACTATCTAATAAACTATTTGTATATCCATTCAAAAACAACAAACAAAACATATACCATTGTGGTTTCCCCGCCTGGGTTCGAATCCCATTCCCGTAACCAGTTGTTATATCTAGAGCTTAGATTCTTAATATACCGCGTATAACTTGAGCAACTGAACGCTAGAATCCTCCCAAGTCACAAATCAGAAGACAGAAGACAACTGAAAGGAATGCTATTCCAAACAATATCAATGATGGTACAAAACTCTCAAGTATTTATAGTTTATAGTAGAAACAAGATCTTCATTATAATTATCCAATCCGTATGCAAGGGGTTATTAACATTAGTCTAATAGGGAAGTTACACATAGGGATTCTAGAATATTCTTCCAAAAAGATGATTGGACAGAATATCTTCAGCTCTTTCTAAACTTCTTAAAACTTTCTCTAGTTCCCCCCGTCAACCATCCTCATATATATCCATTCAAAAACAACAAACAAACAAATATACCCTATGATTTACACTAACACCCACTAGGTCATATGACTTGGTGATTTCTCATGAAAGTATGACCTTGAGATATTGATTATTTTTATATATTCAGTATATAGCATAGTTACAAATATAGTTTGTTTACTATTAAGAGGAACATATTACGTAATCATCATCATCATCATTATATTGCAATTCTATGAGCCATAGCAACATATTAGCTATTAAACATTCATGTTTCAATCATGAAAATAATCATGAAAATTATATATGTGTTATGAATAAAACTCCTGAAAAGTGTTTAAAATGTAATGAAACCTTAGAAAATGAAATGATTGCTCAATTGTTGCCACCCTATTCAAATGCACATCAATCAATATTGTTTACATCATATCCATTATCTAGGATTGCATTTATTTCATCAGATAGTAACAGTAATATTAGTAATAATAATGATAGTAGTAATGTACATTATCAACCAAATACAAATTTACATTGTGGTGTAGTTGATTCACAAGGTAAAGTTTATCATTATACAAATCAATATGGTATACAATATGATACAATTGGTTGGGAACAATCTATCATTATCAATGTATCCGAAGTTACTCAATCTCATAGTTTAACATCATTCAAATGGAATGAAATCATTTATAGTGTTGTGAATGATTTCAAACAATCTCATCCTAATAGAATGATACAGCACGATGATTATGATTGTTTAGATTTTGTTGTGGATATAATCAAATATGCTATTGATGATCAACAAATCAATCGTATCTTAATAGCACAATGGTTATCCATACACCTTGAATGGATTATATTATATGAGAATATAAGAAAACAATTAAAATCTGGTTCATTACAAGTGATTAGTAAACTTCATCATATTGTGTGACTTGTCATTTGTAATGTCACTTAATTATTGATCAATTGAATATATGGATCTATTTCATTACTCTGTGGTGGTCGGTATTCGATATAATCCTTAAACTTCGTATACAGTTCGTCTTGATAACCGTTCTATATAACGTTCCAACGGTATATTAATCAGAAGGTGAATATGAAGCGTTGATTATGTTTATTACGAGACCCGCACACATATATCCAAATGTATAGATGCGTTAAACAAGCATAGAAGAGTTGTGCCGAAAGGCAAGTAAGCGAGCGAGAACAAGAGCAAGAGCGAGACGAGAGTGTGAATATGAATAACATAGACATATATATACCATGTGAAATGAATGAGTAATCGAGTCAAATAAGCAGTTAGTAGTAAGACTAGCAGAGTGAATAAATGAGTAGGCCGTAAGCAATATTCAAGCATACGTATTTCATACGAGCACAATAATAATAAGGGTACAATAAATTGTTATAGTGCGGATGACTTTGACCGCTAAATAAGTTATCAAAAGGGCTTAACTGAGTTAAATGAGAATAAACTCAATTGCACGTGAGTCGCTATAACTCCTCATGAAGGAGTATAGGTCGCCAACTAACAGTATCCATCCAATTCTGTCCTGGACATCGGTTTACAGTTCTATCCCAGTTATTATTCAACTGCTTCTATTTCTCAATGGAATATATTCTTTGATCTTCCACCTTTCTATCGATTTCATATTGTCAGAACATTAGTGAAATTATGAAATGATTTAGGTGTGTGTGTGTGTGTGTAGAATAGAAATGAGTTTTCACTAATCAATAAAGTAATTTGATTATTGATTTTTATTTGGTGCTTTTCTAT
The DNA here is from genome assembly GCA_944470425.2 of Schistosoma bovis. Taxonomy (NCBI): domain Eukaryota; kingdom Metazoa; phylum Platyhelminthes; class Trematoda; order Strigeidida; family Schistosomatidae; genus Schistosoma; species Schistosoma bovis. The sequence goes on along the minus strand of OX103955.1, from coordinate 1,754,748 downwards.
ACACAATTAATTATAGTAATTAACTATTCATCTTTAAATTCTAACCTGGATACAAAATTTATTTACTTAGACCTGTTACCTTTTATGGAGAAGCATAATCCGCTCATTATAGTCTTTTCCTAATTTCCTATTCAACTGGAACTTGGTTTGTCTTCTCCCACAGTGGGCTATTTCTGATGGTATAAGATAATGGACATTCGGTATCATACGTACACAATTGTTTATAAATATTTATGCCAGAAAGGGGTTTTGTGGAGATTTGTTTTTAGAAATTTCAATAGTTGAAATCATGAGTCAATTGAAGCTAGACCACCATGGAAACCTGGAAGTATTGGACGGCCGTTTCATCCTGGACAATGGTGACAGTGGCACAATTTTGTGGATTGGTTAAAGTTAGACATTAATATCGTTAGATGCCAGCCGGCTCATTGGTCTAATGGTTAAGCGCTCGCGCGTGAGACTGATAGATCCTAGGTTCGAATCTCGCGGGGGGGCCGGATCGTGGATGCGCACTGCTGAGGAGTCCTATACTAATACTTCCATGTTTTCCATGATGGTCTAACTTCAAATGACTCATGATTTCAACTATTGAAATACTTATACCTTTATGATGACAGTTTTGGCACAAAAGTAACCAACGATATTCCCAATACTTTGATATCAGTTATATGAATGACTACATAGATTGAATTTCATCGGTTTACAAGTCATATATTCGTTATAACTGAATCAAACGTATTAGTTGGAATACCAAATGTAATGTAAAATACAAAAGAATTTCTATTTGTCATGGTGTAACACTGATATATGTACCCCATTTGTATGGTTATAATAATACAATATTAAAATGAGCACTTGATCGATACGCCAGATACCATAAACTAAATCACGTTACATATCAATTATTAATTGACTATGAATTGTTGATTACAGGCTAAACAATAGTTTTATTAGTACAATTATAATTGATTCACACAATGTAACCAGTTAGTGAAATGGTAGTGTGTGCTACTGATGTCAAATAGATAATAAGTAGTATGTATCATCAGTTGAAAGTGAAATGCCTAGAAGTAGAATGTTGTGAAGATTGAAGAGAAGAGAATGAGAACAATGAATGATTGATATGGAAACAAAAGAATGATCAAGTCTGAGATGATTGATTGGTATTTTGCAAATGAATTATTTACCGTTTGTTATAAGCAAAGATGGATAGTGGCTAACAGTGGAATCCAGTTTGACGCGCGTTTCGTCCTATTTGGGACTCGTCAGCTGGATATACCTGCATCTCACTCTGGGACTATCCATCCATTAACCATCTTTGCTTATAAAAAAGCTTGTGAATTAATGCAATATCAAGGCATACGCACAGTTGGCACATATGCCAATAACCGACTGATCAATTGCAGTCTTAAATCTCAATGGGAAGATATAAGCCAAACAATACCAAGTGTATTTACAGATTGGTTCTCAGATATTTCGTAATTTTGTGTTGTAATACATTCGATTGTATCCATTTGTGTTATCGTTCACTATACTACAGAACTTTTGTTTTCTGAACTGAACAAAACTTCACCTAAGCTACAAATCTTCTCCACTAGAGATAATAAGTACTTGGGTGAGAATCATTTAAATCTTCTGTCAGTAAATATTCTCATTGTCATAGAGTTGTGTAAATTTGCAACTTCGTGGATTGGTTGATGCTAGACACTATCACCATTGGATGCCGGCTCAGTGATCCAGTAGGTTAGGCGTTCGTGCGTGAGACCGAAGGCCCTGGGTTCGAATCCCGAGGGCGGAATCGTGGATGCGCACTGCTGAGGAGTCCCACACTAGGATGAAACGGCCATCCAGTGCTTCCAGGTTTCCAAAGGTGTTCTAACATCAATCGGTTCATGATCTCAATCAATAAATTTGAAGTAGTTAACCCATGTTTTGTCCCCAAAAAAACCTTATTTTTCAATGAGTATGATTAATTGTATACCTTTTATAGTCTCTCTGAATATTGTAGGCTCAATTTAGGACAACAGTTGTGTATGTTAACTCGTATTAACTAGCCTGATGCTTTACTAACACAGATCTAGTATTATTTATTAGCAGAGATACATGGTGGCTAACAGTGGAATCTAGGATGTGTAACACTTCGTTCTATTTAGGACTCGTCAGCTGAATGTATCTGCAGCCTTAAGTTGGTGTTTACTCGGAAACTCCAGCTCAAATAACGTTCACTTTATACACCATCACACTATCCACTTAACAACTGAGTCCAATTAGTCACTAGATTCAAACAACCAATACAAGTATGAACTAGTACCATTTAAATTCATTTCATTATAAGAAATATATCATTTGATGTTATCTAATATAAAACACTTTAGGATTATAATTCAACATTTCTCTATTTAATTTGCCCTTAAAACATGGAAAATCAGTGAAATCACTCATTGTGTATTGATCTCAGAGGAATATCTTAAACCAATGAAGGGTTATAATAACTTCTTTGTTACTGTACTTCTTCTAAGTCCTTGTTCTCCTCATCATCATCATCAACATCATCATCATATCTGTTGAATTATGGTCACCACAGTCTATCCATTTATGGTTCTAGACGGTTTATTTAGATGTTTATTCATGTACAACTTGTTTATAAATACATTGTAGCGGTAAATAAATCCCCAAAATAAATAGCTCTAAGTTTTCGACATTGGATGCTGACCATATGTTTTAGTGGACTCATCTAGCTGAAGGCGCTCGGTCAGGCATTCGCACCAGATCACGTGTGGTAACGCCGTGCTCAACATCAACCGCAATCGCTAGCCAGATTAGATCAGAGAATTCCGATATATTGGTCATCGCCAAATACACTCTTCCGATCTCCTCGACTCTGTCTTTTGATTTCTCTGGGTGGGAACGAAATATATTAGAAGGTGTTACTGGTAAAAGCGTTGTCAAACACTGAATACCTGTGACATCATCAACATTTTGTGAGATGAACATTTCAGATTTTACTATCAAATACATGATCAACTACACATGTAGCTAAAATTATTCTTAATATTTGAATTCATAGGTCAATTTAAACTAGACCACCTTGGAAAATCTAGAAGCACTGTACGGTCACTTCATCCTAGTGTGGGACTCTTCAGCAGTGCTCATCCATAACTCCACACACGGGATTCGAACCCAGGACCTTTGGTCTTTTATGAGAATGCTTAACCATTGACTTACTACAATTTCCACAAGCCCCTATTCAAATAACTAAATTTGTATTTTAATATCACACAGAATATAAAATAAATCAAAAGCATTATGAGGGTAAAAATTAACGACATGATGTATTATACACACTGTGGAGGACTACTACAACTATCATCAAAAATGTACAAGTAGTTATAAACAATCGTCTACACAAGATACTCAATATTTGTTAGTCGGATACCATCAGCGACAGCCTACTGTGAGAGAGAAAAAGCCAGCTTCCAACTGAAGAGGAAATTAAGAAAAGACGTTGGAAGTGGATAGGACATACATTACAGAAATCACTAAAATGCATCACGAGATAAGCGCTAACTTGGAATTTTCAAAGGGAAACGAAAAAGAGGAAAACTGAAGAGCTCACATCGGGAAATGCAAGCAAACATGAATAAGATGAATAGCAACTGGAAGGGAATACTTAGGACAGATTTAGATGGAAAACGCTGGTGAGCGTCCTATACTCCTCCACGTGAGGTAACAGGCGTAAGTAAGTAAGTATTATACACAAAACATCTAAACAGGAACATAACAACTAGTGATCAATCTCCTACGAATGCAGACAAATGGTTTGATCAAAACATTTTGTTTCATGAATGTTTAAATATAACCGTTTAACCTCATGTAAAATGGTTTAGGCGACATTCATCCAACCACATTTCTACTAAGCATTTTTGTCTTGTAGTTGATGTCATCCGTGATTAAAGAGTTAACTTTGAACCCACGAGTTTAGCCCTGAAGACCTAATTCTATTTAAGAACAGTTGGGGAACTCTTCAAAATCCATTTAGGTTTTTTTAAGGGTTCGAGAATATAGACAAACCATATCCCCTAGGTTGAGTTCATATACCGCTACGCTTTTTGACTTACGGGAAGAGCAATCCAAAAAAAGACATAAGAAGATTTATTAGCTGTTTTAGAACTGCTTACTTTAGGCAATATTATTATTTTCTCTTCCACAAACTATCCATTTACAGAATCTGTCTTCTAACTGGTTATAAACTAGATGTAAGTTAATCGCAGTTGTTTTAAGCTCTACCCCATACCATACTTCCTCCTGGATCAACTCTACATGTATATACTGTAATGAACTACTTTCATCAAGAGAACGTGATTGGTGTAATGGAAACAATTATTATTATTATAACCAATTGTACCAGGGATTGTTTTACTGTACTTGTTTGTCTCACTGTATCAAAATACAAACATTCTTCCTTTGATTGTGACCTTGCACGAATTCGGTTACGCTCAGTAACCACACTTGTACTCCTTTGGCACGATCTCGGTATTCTTTCGATACCACGAGATCGCCAACAAATACACCTCGACTACGGACATCAACTGCCCTCTGATATTTGGCCTACGAGGAATCTAATCGGTTAACTGGCACGTAGACTTCCTGTAGTGGTGATCATTGTCAAGCGCGACTCGATGCCACACTACAATACAGTGACCAAGCATGACTCTGAGATACGAGAGTGTTAACCAACTAAAAATGGTAACAATTAATCAGAATAAAAAGCAACCATCTTTCAAAAATACTAATTAGAAAACTTGTGCTCAAGGAAAATGCAGTGGGAGTTTTAAAGAAGAAACAATGATGTGTTTTATACATTAACCATCATAATAACACTATTAACACCTCTCTCATTTATCATAAGTAGAGAGGATATTAGACAAAAATTCATGTCGGGTAGAGACAGGTATTTACTTCAGTACAATGGAAGACGGTCGCAAAATTTCGTGGCTTAGTTGCCGGCCAGCTCAGTGGCTTGAAGTTTAGGCGTTTGCGCGCGAGACCGAAACTTCTAGGTTTGAATCTCGCAAGCAGGATCGTGGATGCAAACTGCCGAGGAGTCCCACGATAGGACTAAATGGTCGTCCAGAAATTCACATGTTCAGTTTTCAACATACCCATTACCATTCGTGGAGCCTTTGTTTTACAAACATTACTATCTGATATTTCACCTCGTAGGACAACACATGGCCGAAAATTTTCCGGTAGGGAAGAATTTGATAGGGTTATGATGATACTTCAAAACTCAACTCCGCCTGTAGCTCTTATAGGGTTGCTGCCGGTCCCAAGCCCGGGTAAAGGAGGAGGGTTGGGCATGGGGTTAGCGTCCCCATCCCGTAGAAAACTAGCTCGCTAAAAAAACGCTTACCAGAAAAAATAATCCAAACCATTTTAACTCTGCCCTGGGAGTTAGAAGGTCTTCATTTAGAAGAATTATGACGCTTCATGGTGAAAGCCGAGTTCCTTCGGAAGCCACGAGGTCGATGCCCCTTCTAACAACCAGAGCAAAAATTTTTATAGGTACATGGAACGTTCGAACAATGTGGGAAACCGGGAAGACCAGTCAAATATCAATGGAAATGAGGAGATACAACTTAGCAGTACTGGGAATCAGCGAAAGCCACTGGACTCAAGCTGGACAGAAAAGGCTAGCTACGGGAGAGATGCTGCTATATTCCGGTCACAAAGAGGACAATGCTCCACACACTCAGGGAGTCGCTCTTATGCTGTCCAAAGTAGCACGAAACGCACTTGTAGGATGGGAATCTCACGGATCCAGAATCATCAAAGCATCATTCAAAACAAAGAAGGAGGGGATCTTAATGAATATTATCCAATATTATGCACCCACCAATGAGAGCAACGACGACATTAAAGATCAGTTCTACGAGCGGCTGCAGTCAATCATTGAGAAATGCCCAAGAAAGGACCTAACTATTCTGATGGGAGATTTAAATGCCAAAGTCGGAATAGACAACACTGGATATGAAGATATTATGGGACGACACGGACTTGGAGAAAGAAACGAAAATGGAGAAAGATTTGCAAATCTATGTGCATTCAACAAATTGGTCATAGGAGGCACAATATTTCCACACAAGCGTATACACAAGGCTACATGGATCTCACCGGACCACACTACAGAGAACCAGATAGATCATATTTGCATCAACAAAAATTCCGAAGGACAATGGAAGATGTGAGAACCAGGAGAGGTGCTGAGATAGCTTCAGATCACCACCTAGTTGTGGCCAATTTAAAACTGAAGCTAAAAAAGAACTGGACAAGTGGACAAACAGCACTACAAAGGTTCAATACAGCCTTTCTTCGAGATACTGTCAAACTCAATGAATTCAAGATAGCTCTCAACAACAGGTTCCAAGCCTTACGAGATCTACTGAAAGAAGAAGAAACTACTATGGAGGACAACTGGAAAGGCATCAAGGAAGCATTAACTTCAACGTGTCAAGAGGTTCTCGGTCTAAACAAATACCATCATAAGGAATGGATCTCTACAGAAACGGTGGACAAGATCAAAGAAAGGAAGAACAAGAAGGCAGCAATAAACAACAGCCGAACACGAGCAGAGAAAGTCCAAGCACAAGCTGAATACATAGAAGCAAACAAACAAGTGAAGAGGAGCATTAGAGCCGACAAGAAGAAATACGTGGAAGAACTAGCAACGACGGCAGAAAAAGCTGCTAGAGAAGGAAATATGAAACAGCTTTACGATACAACGAAGAAACTATCAGGGAAATACAGTAAACCAGAGAGGCCGGTCAAAGACAAAGAAGGCAAGCCAATCAATGAAATTCAACAACAGCGTAACAGATGGGTAGAATACTTCGAAGAGCTCCTGAATAGGCCGGCTCCAATGAATCCACCGGACATCGAGGCAGCACACATAGATCTTCCTATAGATGTCAATCCACCAACTACGGAAGAAATTAGAATGGCCGTCAGACAAATCAAGAACGGGAAAGCAGCGGGACCCGACAACATAGCAGCTGAAGCACTGAAATCAGACATCGAAGCAACCACAAGCATGCTTTATCTTCTATTCAAAAAGATTTGGGAGGAGGAACAAGTGCCGATGGACTGGAAAGAAGGACACCTCGTCAAGATTCCAAAGAAAGGAGATTTGAGCAAGTGTGAAAACTACAGAGGCATTACACTACTGTCAATACCAGGGAAAGTCTTCAACAGAGTGTTGCTGACCTGGATGAAGGATGGAGTAGACGCCCAACTTCGAGATCAACAAGCTGAATTCCGTAAGGATCGGTTGTGCGCAGACCAAATTGCAACATTACGGATCATCGTCGAACAATCAGTTGAGTGGAACTCATCACTATACATCAACTTCTTTGATTATGAAAAGGCATTCGACAGTGTAGATAGGAGGACATTATGGAAACTTCTTCGACACTACGGAGTCCCTGAGAAAATTGTCAATATTATCCGGAACTCATACGACGGACTACAGTGCAAAGTAGTGCATGGAGGACAGCTGACAGATGCATTCCAAGTAAGGACCGGAGTCAGACAAGGCTGTTTACTCTCTCCCTTCCTCTTTCTTCTGGTGGTCGACTGGATTATGAAGACCTCGACATCTGAGGGAAAACACGGAATACAATGGACAGCTCAGAATCAATTAGACGATTTGGACTTCGCAGATGACCTAGCCCTCCTATCTCATACACATGAACAGATGCAGATGAAGACAGCCAGTGTAGCAGCAGTCTCTGCATCAGTAGGCCTCAGCATACACAAAGGGAAAACTAAGGTCCTCAAATTCAAAGCGGAGAACAGCAATCCAATCACACTTGATGGTGAAACTCTGGAAGATGTAGAGTCCTTCACATACCTGGGAAGCATCATCGATGAACACGGAGGATCAGATCCAGACGTAAAGGCGAGGATCGGCAAAGCAAGGGTCGCATTCCTACAATTGAAGAACATATGGAACTCAAAACAACTCTCAACCGATATCAAAGTCAGAATCTTCAATACGAACGTCAAGGCAGTTCTACTATACGGAGCTGAAACTTGGAGAACTACAACAACCAACATCAAGAACATACAAATATTTATATATAGCTGTCTACGCAGGATACTCAACATCCATTGGCCGGATACCATCAGCAACAGCCTTCTCTGGGAGAGAACAAACCAGTTTCCAGCTGAAGAAGAAATTAGGAAAAGACGATGGAAATGGATAGGACATACATTACGCAAATCGTCAAACTACATCACGAGGCAAGCCCTAACTTGGAATCCTGAAGGGAAGAGGAAAAGTGTAAGGCCAAAGAACACATTACGTCTTGAAATAGAAACAGATATGAAAAGGCTGAATAACAACTGGACGGAGCTGGAAAGGATTGCCCAGGACAGGGTTGGATGGCGAATGATGGTAAGCAGCCTATGTTCCTTCACGAGGAGTAACGGGCGTAAGTAAGTAAGTCAAAACTCAAGTCAAGTCTAATGTAAATTCAAACGATCAGTTCCTACTATACCCCTTTTCAAAGTCATGGAAAGCATAAGGTAATATAGAAATGTGTATTTTGATTTTCAAACGTGCATTTGGAAGGAACTGGATATGTCATCAGATAGGAGTTTCAAAAGGAACCGTTAAAATTCTAAATTTTAATTTACATTTTAGCCCAAAGTTTTCCGACCATTAGTAAATGCCTTGTCAATTCTTAGTTAGACAAAAACCCCATTAAATTTTTCAGGATCCGTCATATTTATATTAGTTTGTGGATGACTAAACGTCTATATATCAAGAAACTTTTAGCTAGGAATGGAAATTTCGGGTCAGTATTAGAACAGTCATCAACGTCAAATGAAGGAATTTGCCAGTAAAGAAAAAGCCAGCAACATCGACAAAACTCGGAAACCCTAAGTCTTTATCGGAAAATATGTACCATCATATGCTCGGGTTAAAGCACACACTTGTAAGTCTCTAGCATGGCGGGGCAGAATGAAGAACTTCGGGAGTATTGTAGTGACTCACTTTTATCACGAGAACACGACTGGTTTAATAAAAACAATTATTATTATAACCAACTGTACCAGTGCTTGTTTTAATGTGCTTTTGTTTAACTGTGCTAATTACAGCCATTTTGTGCTTCCATTACCCTCCATCATTGTTCCGCGATTTTTGGTACGGTACACACGTACTCCACCTGTACCATTCCTGGCACGATCTCGGTATCCTTTCGATACCACGAGATCGCCAGCAAATATATCTCGACTTGTTCCATTAACTGCCTCCTTATATTTGGCTTCCGGGGGATTTTATGGATATTTTGGCACGTGCTTTTTGGTGGCGGTGTTCATAGTCAATCACGACTCGACGCCACACTACAGTATTATCAACGATGCTGTCGGGTTAACGACGCTATTGACAGTTGTTTGACCACACCGAAACTCCGCTGGTCCTGCACTCACACGTTAGCCATAGTTAGATACGAATACGGTGTTCGAAAGAGATAAATAAAATGTTCTGTTAACGGACTGCCAGGGACTACACCTTGAAACATTAAAATGCTGGTGGCAGTGCATGTCATTTCAGCTTCACAATACTTGTTGATAATTATCATTCTGTTACTGCATGGTATTTGTACTAACTGATGATTCCTTTGTACTTGAACGAGAGCTTATTACGAAATTCAAATATAATATGTCCAGTTGTGCTCATCTAGCTTTACCTGCCTTAAACTGTGCCATTTCGTGGATTCTCAGTTATTAGTCACTAAATTATCTTGTCTTGTTCGGATACTTATCGCGTCTCAGTAGTGCTATTCTTTCATGAATTTTCATGCCTTTCTTGCACTCATTAACATATGTCCGGAACTTGGAAAATTATATATTCTTATCTGTCAACCTTGTTTGGTTAGATTTTTTACTTGATTCGGGTTAAGAATTGTTTTGAGTGTTTCATCTGGTTAGTATGTGGTGCCAAACTTTGATAATAAGCTCTTGACTAACTGAATTAAGGTGATGACGTCGAGTAGTTGCTTACGGCCGCCTTTTGGTCGTTTACTGAAAGTGTCTACTGAGTCAAAGTAACGTACGAAAGAAATAGTCAATAAACAGGAGTTCGATATCTGAGAGTCGAAAAAATATTTCTAACAAGGATTCCAGCAACCCTGCATGCAGACAGTCAAACGTTAACGATCATGCACTGAACTACGCGATCTATTGTCAATGGCCCGGCAACATGCAACAGTAAAACTAAGTAATGAGATAAATCTCCAGCCAACGTCAAGTGATAAGGTGCAGACAGGAAAGTTTGGGAAACATGTGCGCTTAAAAGGGACCTAAATCAGGGTTAGAATACAAGGTAGAGAAAAAGAACAAATAAATATGAATACCACCAAAAAATGTTTCGAAGGGATTTTCAGTGTGTTATTTCAGTTACAGTCATTGTGCGAAGTCATTTGGCTCTAACGATTGCAGTTACTTCTGGAATCTGAAGTACCAATTTCGCCGATATTCTTGTATCGTGTTACTGATTCCAACCACACTCCATATAAAGTAAACCTTCCGTTGGTATTTACCGTATAATGAAGTGATAGGTCCAAAATGGCCGCGGAAAATTGAGAGTAGTTTTTCATTGTGTCGCTAAGTTCTCATGAATTGCCCCGAATTATGTGATTTATCAAAGGTCAGACACCATTGCCGGGTTAGTGTGTATTTCGTTACGTTTACGCAAGGAATAATTTGCAACCTCTGCAAATGTTGAGTAAATGTTTGCTCAACTGGAAGTGCCTGAGTTTGATCGTGGGGCCTTGGGGTTTCTATAATGGGCGATAGCTGATATATCAGGCAAGTCAATCGAAATTCACATGACCCTCCATCCAATCGGGGTCACATGTCGCCATTTTGTGCGGACTTTGCTATGGAGACAGCCCGAAAATTCTCTGCTGGTTACGACAATTTCGTCGCAGATGCTATCAAAATTAGTCTCTATATAAGTGATTGCTTGATATCCTCTTCCTCCCATGAATAGGTTAGGAAGTTTGTTGTGTAGATAAATGAATTATTATTAATAGGTTTCAAGTTGAAGAAATGGATAACCAGCTCAGAGGAAATGAAGGCCTTCTTGTTCGGTGTTTGTGAAGACGTAGTAGTAGTATTGGTCTTAACCAAACAATCCTCGAAGTCGAACATAAAATAACTGAGAAAATTCACATTTAACATTTAACGCAGAGAAAATATCAGTAGTGATGAAAGCGGTACTAATTGACCAGTATGGCATGACTCAACCTTCCAGACGTGGTCATTCTGCGTGATTTATCCTCGTTCATACCAAATACACTATCCTATCTCCAACCCCATTGTGTTGTTCGGAGGCGCTAAACATAATATTGCTGATGATTATGTAAGACAAGTCAGTATAGATAATGATAAAAAGTCCACGTAAAGTCTTGTGGATTAGGTAATCACATAATGACAAATCTGGAATTTTAGGATTAGGTCTATTATTGTAATAACAAAGATAGATGTACTAATACTAACTTAGAATCCTGAAGGGAAATGGGAAAATGAAATGTCAAAGAACACACCTCATCGAGAATTGGAAGCAGAAATGAAAAGGATGAATAGCAACTGTAAACGATTGTCTAGGACAGAGTTGAAAGGAGAATGTTGGTGGGCGACCTATGCTTCTCCACAAGGGTTAACAGGCGTAAGTAAATAGGTATGAAATAGCTTTTATTTCGTATAGATATACTGAATATAGGTGATAAGATACATGACCAATCAGCTGATAGAAGCAGAAATCACGTATATTTATGGACACCTAAGTATAAATAACATTCTCATTTATGTGTGTGCAGAATACCTTGGAGATTGGTATGGTTTTTTCGTTTAAAAGTTCAAATAAATCACGTAGGCGTTGAGAGTTTACACAAGTTACTAGTGTTACAGACATTAAAAGCTCTTAAACCTTGGAAATGTTTGTAGGATGGATTGAATTTCCTTGATAGGAATAGAAATATTTCCGATATACCGCTGATCGTGAAATCTAGGGGTCGAATTGAGTTTGTTTTCGCTAAGTTCAGCTATTTTAGAGCTATATTTAAATGAAAATTTGATATTTTAACGTAGGCTGTCTCATAATATGCTCGCGACTCATACACAAGCGAATTCATACAGTAGCTTCCCCAGCAGTTGGCAAGGTCAGTATCAGTGTTGAATATTTACATAGCCATGTATTTAGTAAGTTATTTGCGGTTATACTGGCATTCCATATTTCAATAGCATAATGTGTTTGTTCCTCTAAGACCTAAAGATCGCACGACAATTCGGAGTTTGACAAATCCTTTATACTTTACACTCAGATAATCAAGATATACCAGTCCAGTCGAATCAACAGTCAGAAGAGAGAGTATTGTGAAACAGTTGGTTTAACCCTGGTCTGTCGGTTAGGTCTCCACCCTTAAGGATAGCCATCTTCAACGTGTCGTAAATTCTCGAAAACCCACTAGTAAACATACTAGGTGTGACGTGCCTGCTAAGATCGCGCGACAGTGCTTTCACTACTGCGAACTGTGCACGTGCGTCTTCCATGCCGCGCTCGTAGAAGTCAGCTTCTAAATATCAAAACCGGGCTTCTACATTGTTGGGCTAGAATGACACTACACTTTACGCCTATATAACAAAAAGATACGAACCCAGTAAAACCAAAAATTAGGAATGAGGGGGTTCGAAGACATATTTGGAATGCTATCCTCATGTCGTGAACCGTTTGGCCAAAGCTGGATAACAGTTGCAAGAGATACGCCGCATGCAATACACACTCGAGACCTGGTGTGGATGTGTGACCGGGCGTTTTCATCTAGGTATGTCCAGTAATACTAGTAAGGTCAGCATTGATTTCAAAGACTTACAGGAATATTTATTTTGGGGACCAATTTACCGCTACAGACCTATGGTCTCCTAAATAAAAGGATGCAAGGACCACCATCGAATTGATTCACTTAGTAATACTGTTTTCCTCATTAAGCGGTAAACGCAGAGACCTAGAACCGCACTGCAATAACAAGAAGCGGGTTGAGGGAATTTAGTCAGTTTTTATCAGCTCATCACATTAGATATTGGAATGTGCCTCCCGAGCAAGTAGCATTCGTCTGATCAATGAATCTTCCTAGGTAAAACCTGGTCTCTACATAGATAAATGAGGGACTTAAGACTGATCATCAAATCTACTAATTATACCATTTACGTAAAAAAATATTGACTATGACTACCGCCGGTGACCCTTCTCTCTATAGCTTCAGAAATAATGGAGTCCCTGATATGCGATGACATACATGATTGTTTTTTATCCTCAAACTTCTTTTCATCCCAACAGCACGGTTTCAGGAAGGGTCATTCTTGTACAACTAACCTACTGACTGTGGTGAATAGATGGTCAACCATCCTTGATTGCAAGAGGAAGGTTGATGCCATTTACCTCGACTTCTCAAAAGCTTTTGATAGGGTCAACCATATATGCCGTACCAATGAGCTCAAACGATTTGGTATTAAACCACTTCTAACTGACTGGCTCACTTCATATCTAAAAAATCGACATTTTAAGGTCAGGGTTAATTTCATTTTCTCTCGGGATATGGAATGTCCTAGTGGGGTCCCCCAGGGTTCAGTACTACAGCCTCTTCTTTTCTTGATTTGTACAAACGATCTTCAACAACAGGTATCGTCTGACTTATTACTTTTTACTGATGACGCGAAAATTTGGAGAGAGATACTCAACCAAGAGGATATACTGGCACTTGAGGAGGATCTGACTCGACTTCAAAGTTGAGCAGATGACAACGGACATACCTTTAACACTTCAAAGTGTAAAGTAGTCTATCTGAGACATGTTGCAGACTGCAGTTGCAACTTGGCAAACTCCTCTCTAGAAGTATCCCAGGTTAAAAAACATTTAGGAGTACTGGTACCCTACGACTTGAAGTCTTACGCAGTGACAAAAACGTCTTTCGAGCAATCTTTGCACTGGTAACACTGAAGCGCATTTTTGGTTAGTTTGACGGAAGAGCTTTCCACATAATCTTAAACAGTTTTATTCGACCCCATTTACAGTACGGAAACAGTATTTCCTTCCTCACACTAGGACGAGCCACGAAATCAGTCCGGAGACTCAAATCCAAGCCTTATGAAGAGCTTCCTCAATCACTAAACCTTTACCCATTAGATTGCAGGCATCCTAGAGGTGACCTTCTAATAGCTTACGGTATTCTCAACACTTCTGGACATCCTCTTAAACACCTACTTAAGTTTAGCTCCAACACAAACCTAAGAGGTAATACCCAGAAACTGGAGACACAACACAGCAGAACGGGCTGTAGACAAAACTTCAACTCCTAAGAGTTGTTAAATGCTGTAATTCGTTGCCAATTAAGCTAGTCCAAGCGACTTCCCAGGAGTCTTTTAAGAGGTAACTTACCTATTCTTGAGGACAAAGGATAATATCCTACTATGATATACCTATTTCTTTTTCTTCTATTATCGTTAATATACCTAGGTTCCTGTCTGGAGGTATTGGTGGTCCACTGCTACTAGACACAGAAGTCTGTTAAGCGAAAGCTTCTTCTATTCAGTCCACAACCTTTTGAACCAATTTGAACCATTTGTATATTGAATAACTACAGTGCTAACTTTGGGTTTTGTGCGCTACCTTGTTGTGTTATGGATTCCTATGATGTTATAACAAACCAGCCTGTAGTTATAGATATAGTGAGTAAAACCAGTTTTTGTAATCATCTCTTTCCCTGCTATTTATTAACTAATTTTGACCTAGTGGATATCTGCTTGGTAGTTAAGGTGAAGTTAATTTCAGCGTTACTACGTAGAATTTACATTTAAGTTAAAAAAGCATATACTGTTCCTGGCCAAATTATCAGTGTATAAACAACAGTCCTTACCAGAAAAGTCTGATCCATTATGTTTGAAACAACCATCTAACTAAGCGACTAGTTTGATGTAAAGTACATCAATGAGTAAGCTACACGCAGCCATAACGACGATTATTAATATCCAAGAATCAAAGTTGCATGAGGCCAGTTTATATTCCTCCCCAAAACTTCCACGATCGGAAGAGATAACCGTGTTTCTAAGCTTACTATTCTCCGCAACATATTTCCAGTTTGTGCTTCATGTAATACAAATTTACGGCAGAATCACAGCAAAAACACAACCCTCAGAAGCCTTTTATGTTAAGAGTCTCGTGTGCAGCAGTTTTGAGCTTCAGGTCAATGAGTCCTCCAAAATTGGACCTACAACTTTCACGTTTTGTAGTTATTATCGTACTAATTCTTTGTGAAAAGTAGTAAGCATGTATATGTCTTCACAAAAGTCCCTGTTAACATCCACTGTCAGAATTACTATCGCGACCAAACACCAGTGCAACATAAATAGTTTTCACTTCCATTTCATAAGTAAAAACAAACCAGACATGGATTACCAACCTAGCGAGTAATGCCATCAATATACATGTAATAAATCAGAAATTATACTTAGAAGCCTGACTCCTTATAAATCTCTAGACCTCAAAGTATAACTTTCATTCTAATAGCTGGCCTGTACCGTTTTACTTCACAAACTTCTGCTTAGTGACTAGATACTGAAAAGTTGAAATTCCGAGTCTGGTTATGTCAGCATAATCAAGGAGACGTATTCTGAATAAGACCATGGTTTTCTAACCAACCATGACTTACATTTAGTTTCAGATAGTTACCTAAAAGCATTAAATCAGGATTCAGTATATACCACTAAATACCAATCTTTTAATGATCAATTTCAAAGACATTATAAATTGTGCGTTTAGCTGATAAGAGGGCAGGTTTATTGCGTCTTCATAGGACAGAAATGACTTAATGTTAATTTAAATACACAACGCTTAATTGTTGTATCAACGGTGTGTACTTTGTAATTTAGTAAAGACTCGTTCCTTTTAGTTCGTTGGGAAATAAATTTCGGGGAAATTATGCCATTATAATTGCAATGGATTATTGTCAGTCAGTCACGACGTAGAATTTGGTATGTATGTACATCGGCTCAAGTTAGCGTACCTTATTAGCATAGCGAGACAAAATTTTCAGACCGAATCCCAGAATAGTAGAGAATTATATGTAATTTTATAATGTTCAGATATCCACGAAGTTTAATTTTGATTACTAAGTCGTTGTCCATCAAGACCAGCTCGTTTGGTAGTCAACAAGTGTCGATAACACAGAAACTATGTGAAGTTGTTTAAGGGGTTATTTGTGTCTCTGCCCCAGAGGGGAATAATTCTCAAATTATTTAGTCTTTAATTTAATACCAAATGACCGATTAAAAGGCTTAAACAATTCACAAGCGACTCTACGAATACTTACACCTTTTGGTTTAATTAACTTGTAACACCTGATTCCTTACGTGTAATCTGTTTTCGTTTACTATTCTTGGTAAGAAAATTCTTCGAGTCGTTTTTAAAGCGACTGAAGTAATGTGGTCTTAGCATTTTATATATGTCAAACTAAGGGACTCACTGACAAACTTCATTCTTTCTATAATTTTTAGAACACTTCGAAAAGGTATTTTCACTTATTCAAATTAAGGTAGGAGCCATACGATGAGGTTTTATTTTCTTAAATTACACAATATTAGAACTAATTAATCAGTCATAAGAGCTTTTCTTAAAACTTTTCCCACAATTCTTGTGAGAACTAAGGATAATATCCCGTTGCTCGGAATAAAGCAGGTGTGATGGTGTTCAACCTAGATTTTAAATAGTTCAGCATATTGACGAAAATAGTTTTTAAAAGGTAAGTTATTGTAGGTTTGCTCTATTCTCAAACGAATGCAATCCTCAGATCCTAGATCAAAAAACCACTCTGGTGTGGTACGCTAACTCGAGCAACAAATACAACACGTTTCTCGTGGTACCGTTCTACCCAAAAGACCTTCGGTGGCAACTCGATCAACGATCGCTTCCTGTTGTGCCAACCCTTTCGTCCTACAGTCGCACATCTGCCGATCAGTCCCACGAACAAAATCGCTACGTATCAAAGGAGAAATCCCTTTCTAGCAAGGGGCTCCTGTAGTGACCTCCGTTTATGAAAAGAACGTAATTGGTATAATAGAAACAATTATTATTATAACCAATTGTACCAGTAATTGTTTTACTGTACCTGTTTTTTTAAGTGTGCTAAAAGCACACATTCTTCCGTTGTTTTTGGCGTTTCACGAACTCGGTTACGCTCAGTAATCCCACTTGTATACTTTGGCACAATCTCGGTATTATTTCGATACCACGAGATCGCCAACAAATACATCCTACTACAACATCCAATTACTTTCTGATATTTGGCCTACGGAGGGATCTAACCTAGTAACTGCCATGGAGTCTTCCTGTAGTGGTGATCACAGTCAACCGCGACTCGACGCCTACTACATCTGGTGAACCAAAACTGCAAACACATTTTAACCGCTAGAAAACCTCCCAAACAACACTGTCACGGCGAGTCTATTAACTATCTATCCACTCTTGTTGCACATTTTCGTATTGATATTTTTCAATATATAAAATCCGGGCAACAACTTGATATGGTGGATAACGATAAGAGTGGTATTAATATAATAGACTCCGAGGTACAGGTCATCAATTTCCGACCTGTCTCTTTTATTCCCCATGATCCAGAAGTTTGGTTCGCGGCTCTGGAGTCTCAATTTGAAATCCGCCGCATAACGAATCAACGGCAGAAATATGCTTACGCTCTGAAAACGTCACCCGGGGATCACATCACTGCTGTTCGTATTTTTTTATTTGAACACATGAATATTGGTACAAGAGGGCACCAAATATATATGCGCCACACTTTGTGTGAGGGCTGTGGTACTGCCCGGGTGCTCAGACCGAAACAGGTGGTTTTCTTAGGGGGCCACACCCCGAGCCTTTGATCTAAAGGTCTAACCCACAAGGCAGTAGAGCATCGTGAGGAGATGGAGTCCCATGGTAGCCGGCGACCAACGATTGGTTCATATGCCATTTGTTCCCCCAGGATACTGGAGCCCATGTGCACCATTGGTTTGGTTTGGGATCCGGTTAAAGGGCCGGACATTCATTTTTCGTAAACAACACCCCCGCCACGAGAAAGCAGTGAGTAGGACTTCCCTTGCAGAGGCTGTGTACGCGTGGTCATGTAAGAGCATTTCAAGAGTGAGGACAGGCCCACCCCACTTTCGGCCATACCAGGGCATTTGGGGGCTGTTCGTAAGATTGTCCTCAACCCGAATGTACCTAACGTTTATGATCGTCTCAAGGAGGCGATCCTCAGACATTTCCTCCCATCGAGGGAGGAACGCTCGAGGACACTATTAGCACGTTACCTCCTGGGTGACGCTAAACCGAGCCATCACCTCACGTGCCTGCAATCTCTCACAGGACCTACGACAGCGGATTCCGAAATCGTTAAAGAATTATGGCTTGAACCTCTTCCAGTACATATACAACCAATGATTACGGCTCTGCTCGAGGATACACCACTTAACCAGGTGGCCCTTATGGTAGATAAGATATTGGCAAGGACTAACACCCGAGACGACTATGTAGTTGCCTCAACATCACGCTCGAACGTAGATCTCGACGCTAGTCGCCTTTCGGCTCAGGGTGATAGGGGTAGCTGTATTCATACCCGTCTCAATTTTCGAAACAGCTCCAATATACCAGAACCTTGCGTCCCCCGAGTCAGGTCACGCTCCCGTAAAGCCGACTTCCATGGGACTGCATCTCCTTACGATGCTCCACTGCCTTGTGGATTAGGCCTTCAGGTCGAAGGCTCGGGGAGTGGCCCCCTAAGAAAACCACCTGCTTCGGTTTGGGCACCCAGGCAGTATCACAGCCCTATTGTTTTATTTATTTATTTTAACACAGATATTGGTATAAGGAGGCACCAAATACATATGCGCTACACAAATCTCGTTCGATATGTGTGAGGGCCCTCATAGATATCGAATGAGATTTGTGTGGCGCATATGTATTTGGTGCCTCCTTGTACCAATATCTATGTGTTAAATAATAAATAAATAAAGCCGTAACTACTCGCCCTAAGCGGGCATCTCCCAAGCCACGCCAAAAAGACGGCTTCAGAAATGAGTACGGGTTGGTGCTGGTTCCGCCGTGCCTTCGGGTCCGGTGCCCACCGCTGTCGAGACCCCTGCTCATACAAGGCGGGAAACTCCCAAACCGGCGAGTAAATGTGGCCGAACTCGCCTGCCCTTCGCCTCAGGTTGGCCGTTTATTTTGTATGCACGATTATCGCACTAACGCTAGGTACCTAGTAGATACATGTTCCCAAGTTTCTGTCGTACCTATCAGTAACAGTAAGTCTGAAGCTACGATGCTTCGACTACGCGCTGCGGATGACTCAGTCATTCCTACCTATGGTACACGACAGCTTACGGTCAACCTGGACAACCGACGACAGTATCCTTGGGCGTTCATCATTGCCGATGTTCCCACAGCCATGCTCGTGTAACGTGCGAACCATATGAGATGGTAAGGCCCAGCGACTGTGAGAAGGACGAATAATACCAGTAGTTTGTAAATTGTCAAACTCACGTTTAGCGAAAGCTAATTTGTCCGGTGCGCAAAGGATGGTGTTAGTTGGAGACCATACGGCGACTACAGAGCATTAAACGTAGTTACACGTTTTGATATCTAACCCATCCCCCACATACACGACATCACTCAAGGGCATGACTACTTTTTCTAAGATCGATCTGGTACGAGCATATCATCAGATCCCAGTCGCTCTTAAAGATATCGAGAAAACCGCTATCACGACTCCTATCGACCTGTTTGAGTTTCTACGAATGCCATTTGGATTACGAAATGCTAGTAGCTAGTAAATTGTCAAACTCCCGTTTAGAGAAAGCTAATTTGTCCGGTGCCAGTCGGCGAGGTTTTGTCATGACTGGGGGTCAGCGGGTGACTATGTGGTATACCACACGTTAGACACGTACCCACCACCCCGCTTGGGTGGAAAAAAGGGCAAAAGAACCAGAAGGAAACACTAAGGAGTGAGATCTTTCGATTTAAAGATTGTGTGAGGAAACGTGCAGGCTACTTATCAAGGCTTTCAAAGGAATGAGAATTATTAATTAGCTTATACCTATTCACTTTCCAGCTCTTCTTGACATATTTGGATTTCTTTTGTATCATCGTTTTTATGTGTGGTGTTCAGTTGTGTAGTAATTTGACTCTTCACACCTTGTCCAAGTAAGAAAAAATACCCAAAAACATTCTTATTCAAATAACATCATTTTCAACTCAGAATGCTTGTCTTACATCAGTACGACAAAACTCAAGTGTTGAACTGCACTATATTCTTATCCTTGGATTAGAAACCAACAGTTTACACAGCTCTGTATTGTCCATGTCAATTAAATCGGATAACTGACCTCCATCATCGCAAAAATCACTCGACATTTGATCAATAACAAACTTAAAACCCACTTTTTTGTAACTTTTACCAATAAGAACATTATTGCTCTATTAATTGAAGCTGTTAAATAGAAGACCTATATATTGACTATTACTCTGATTAACAATTTAATGTGCATTAGAATTCGTAACAAATCTAATCTATCTTCTTCGATCAGTACTACATATTTCAGTAATTGACCACCACCTATATGTGTTTCATATTATCTAAAAGTTCACGTTGAACTTTTATTATTTCTCTACTTTTAGGGTACAGGTATATTGAAAGCAGGTTTCGCAGGTGATCAAGTACCAAAGTACCGATTTCCAAATTAGTAAGTTAATTAGTTGGTTTACATCTAATGTCCCCCCCTTCCCTCTTTAAAGTATTGGCCGTCCAAAACATGTTAGAGTTATGGCAGGTGCTCTTGAAGGTGATGATTTTATTGGTCCTAAAGCAGAGGAACATCGTGGTTTATTAAGTATACGATATCCTATTGAACATGGTATTATTCGTGACTGGAATGATATGGAACGTATTTGGGCTTATATATATGGCAAAGATCAATTGATGGTCAATAGTGAAGAACATCCAGTTTTATTGACAGAAGCTCCACATAATCCAAAAAGAAATAGAGAGAAAATGGCAGAAATATTCTTTGAAACTTTTAGTGTACCTGCGCTTTACATTTCAATGCAAGCGGTATTAAGTTTGTAAGTCATCGATTTTATATAGACGATTATATGATACATTGTTTCTCTAACTATAATTGCTTACGACCGTAATTATTTTCAATTGTAGTAGTTTCCTTAAAAATAACTACCAACGATATCAAACTTAAATAGAATTCTCTAAACTTGATTTTTGTAGACCGTAACCTAGTTTTAATATCATCTCACGAGACTTCAAGGCAAAAGTGGTGCCAAATGATCAGGTCCCTATTACCAGTCCTTTACTTTTAGTCACTGTCAAAATTAACCGACAAGAAACATGTGTTTTCACTACTTATTCTCACTCTTTGAAGAATTACAGCTCTGATACAGTAAAGAACGAGTTTTATTGCCAATAAAGTGATTTTTACTACAAAACTCATTCGAAAAATATTGTGGTTCCAGTTGCAGACTTGAATATCCAGACTGGGTGTTCGAATATATATTTATTAATTATTATTTATTTAAACATATAAACATTGGTACAAAGGTACACTGAATACATATGCTCTACATAAGTCACTTGATTTGTGTGTGGGGTGTGATACTGCTCGGGTGCCCAAACCGAAGCAGGTGGTTTTCTTAGGGGGTCACTCCCCGGACCTTTGACCTGAAGGTCTAATCCACAAGGCAGTGGAGCATCGTAAGGAGATGCAATTTCATGGTAGCCGGTGGCCAACAATAGGTCCATACGCCATCTGTTCCCTCAAGACCCTGGAGCCCATGTGTACCATTGGTTTGTAATCAGGGTTCTCCAACTCCCGGTTAAAGAGCCAGACACTCGCTTTTCATCCTCTAAATCTGGTAAACGACGCTCTCGACGCGAGAAGGCAGTGGGTGGGACTTCCCCAACAGTGGCTGTATATCCGTGAGTATGTGAGAGCTGACTCTCCCCACCCTCGACCATACCAGGGCATTTGGGAGTGAATACATACTCAGTTTGGAACTACACTCTAGGTCCAAGAACTAGTGATACTACCTGACCGCTTAAACTGAGATGGATAAAGTAACACAATTTAGACTCAAGATTTATTGGTTGAAAGTCAAGTACTTCAATCACTAAGTCTAAGCCATGACTCCAGTATTAAGTGTTGACTTGGTACTTTGTGTGCCCAAAGTGTGAACGACCAATCCAACTCGGTAATCAAATAAAAATTCGCTTATTAAATTGTTCAATTATGTAGATAAAATAGGATTTCACTGCTTCAGTCAATTTCAATACTATTGTAGGTGGAAGAGTCCTTGCTATCCCTTGACTATTACTGAATATGTTTATCAATTCAACTCAGTAGCCAAGTTGAAATGCTACTTGATTTTCAACCAAACTTTTAAAGCACTTAATCTACAATCACTGTGTTGTAGAATAATTACATTAACCATCCTAAATACCACCACGCCTAAAACTATTAACAAAATAAGTATCTATTTGGCATACCCAGGTTTTTATCGACTATTCGTCTGTAATAAATACATGACTAATTTCCTGTTAAAATTAATTAAATTCTTTATGATTTATAGAGGTGAGGCATAGATTAACTTATCTTTTTTTTCAATAGTTGAGATCATCAGTCAATTGAAACTAGAACACCATGGAAAATCTGGAAGCACTTCAACTAGTTGAAGTTAGACATTAACACCGTTGGATGCCGGCAAGTTCAGTGGTCTAGTGGTTAAGCGCTCACACGCGAGACCGATAGGTCCTGGGTCCGAATCCCGAGAGGCAGGGTCGTGCATGCGCACTGCCGAGGAGTCCCACAATAGGACGAAATGGCCATTCAGTGCTTCCAGGTTTTCCATGGCGGTCTAGCTTGAATTGACTCTTGATCTCAACTATTGAAATTACTACAATCTCTACAAAACCCCTTCTGATACTTATCTTTTTTCTCGTTTTAAAAACATAAAAATCAGATATTCCACTGGACGAACTACAGGTGTTGTATTAGATTCAGGTGATGGTGTAACTCATGCTGTACCTATCTATGAAGGTTATGCTCTTCCACATGCTATTGAACGTACAGATTTAGCTGGTCGAGATGTAACACGTTTTTTACGTTTATTATTACGTAAAGAAGGTGCTGACTTTCATACAACATCAGAATTTGAAATTGTTCGCCAAATAAAGGTAAATAAGTTCATGGATGTTTAACCGTAGAAAATTAGTTTCTTATTCTGTCAAGTGATTTTATGAGTGTTGTATATGGTTCAATAGAGAGATCTGTTTTACAATTTTAATAATTAATCAGAGCTGTCTTTCATGAAGGACCGGTGTCGGACGAGGCTGCTTACTCTCCCCCTTTCCCTTATTTCTGATGGTTGACTGAATTATGAATATCTTCACAACTCAGGGGTAGCTTGGAATACAATGGACAGGTCGGATGCAACTAGACAATTTGAACTTGATAGATGAATCAGCTCTTCTATTCTATACACACGAACATATGTGGATGAAGACAACCAGTGTAACAGCAATCTCTGCATCAGTAGTCCTCAATATGCGTAAGGGAAAAGCCAAGATCATCAAATACAGCACGGAGAGCACCAAGTTAATCACACTTGATGGAGAAACTCTGGAAGACGTGGAAACTTTCATGTATCTAGTCAGTATCATCGGTGAACAGGGAGGGTCTGATGCAGATTTGAAGGCAAAGACTGGCAAGTAAGGGTGGCATTCCTACAGTTGAAGAACATATGGAACTCAAAACAACTGTCACAATCTTCAATATGAACGTCAAGACAGTTCTACTGTAAGGAGCTGAAACTTCGAGAACTACCACGACTATAATCAAAAAATGTACAAGTATTTATGAACATTTGTCTACACAAAACACTCGATGTCTGTTGACCGGATACTATTACCGACAGTCTACTATGTGAGAGAATAAACCAGCTTCCAACTGAAGAGGAAATTGAGAAAAGACGTTAGAAGTGGATAGGATACACATTGAGGAAATCATCAAACTGCATCACGAAGCAAGTGATAACTTAGAATCTTGAAGGCATACGGAAAAAATGAAGATCAAAGAACACACTGCATCAAGAATTGGAAATGGATGAATAGCAACTGGAAACAACTGAAAAGGATTGTCCAGAATAGAGTTGAATGGAGAACGGTAGTGGGCGACCTATGCGCCTCCACGAGGGTTAACAGACGTAGGTAAGTAAATCCTTTCATGAAGAAATGATAGACAACAACGAATGTGTATGATTATAATATTTTACAGAATATGCAAATACTGCGATTAATTTCAAGGACCAGAGCATAAAGACAGCTAAAATGTCGTTTTATATGTAAGAAAAAATTTTATATCAATAGAATGCTGGATAGTTTATTGATAAGGTGACTTAAATCATTATTGATCCCTAGTTGACGTTAGATATTTCCTAAAGTAATCCTAATTTGTAATTGAATTATTTATTTATTTAAACACATAAACATTCGTACAAGGAGGCACCAAATAGATGTGCGCCACTTAAGTCACTTGATTTGTATGAGGATTGGGATACTGCCTGGGTGCCCAAACCGAAACAGATGGTTTCCTTAGGGAGGCACACCCGGAGCCTTCAACCTGGAGGTCTAGTCCACAAGACAGTGGAGCAACGTCAGGAGATACAGTCCCATGGTAGCCGGTGACTAACAGTAGGTTCATACGCAATTTGTTTCCTCAGGGTCCTGGAACCAGCCCAATGTGCACCGCTGGTTTGGAATCAGGGTTTCCCAACTCCCCTAGGTGGACCCTCTGTGTCCACCAACCAGGTTAAAGCGCCGGAATTTCAATTTCGTAAACAACACAATGAGTAGGACTTCCCTGTCAGAGGCTATATACGTGTGTCTATGTGAGAGCATTTGAAGAAGGAGATCTGACTCTCCTCACTCTCGATTGTACCAGGGTATTTGGGGGCCATAAGGTATGTGTATCGTTTAGGCGAATAATATGTGACTGTTAAAAATGATTCAACGATTACCACTATTGATAAGAGAAAAGGCTGAATAAGGTTTTTCTTTTCCAATCTTCACTTATTTAGGTTATATCAATCCACTAAAAGATATAAACACCATGTTCAGTTCATTTTGTATTGTTTGTTTGAATCTTCCCATTGGTGTTTAGGATTGCGATCGATCAGTCTCTTATTGGCACATGTGCATCTTGTGAGGATTGCCTTCGTTCTATTTTAGACTTGTCAGCCGAATTTAACTGCATACTTATGACTTAAGGCAATCCACTTAGGATGTACATATGCCAATAAGAGACTGATTGATTGCAGTCCTGAACACCGATGAGAAGATTCAAACAAACAATATCAAGTGAATTTAAACTTCACCTCATTTCACAAGCAAGTGGCTATCTGAACTCAGTAGCTAAGTGAATAACACGGTGGCGTTTGAAGCGAACGGTACTAGGTTCGAGTCATGGAGTGAACATCAACTCTGAGATGCAGGTACATCCAGCTGTGACGAGTCCCAAATAGGACGAAATGACGCGCGTCCTGGATTCCACTGCTAGCCACTATCCATCTTTGCTTATAATCATATTCAGTGTTATGAACAGACCTAGTCTAAGACGATAACAGGAATTCCTAAGTCTGATTGATTCTTCCTAGTTGATTCAAGTTAGTGACATGAAGTATTTTAAAAAAGTGTTTGAATAAATTTACATTAAAGAAATGCTCCTTAACTAAACTATTTTTTTATAACCATAACTAATTATCAGAAGAGGTTTTTGTGGATATTATAGTAATTTCAATAGTTGAGATCATGAGTCAATTGAAGCTAGACCACCATGGAAAACCTGGAAGCACTGGACGACCGTTTCGTCATAGTATAGAACTCCTCAGCAGTTCACATCCACGATCCAGCCTCGCGAGATTCAAACTGAGGACCTATCGGTCTTGCGCTCGAAATTGAGCAACATATCCATTTTTGTCTTCAGTGAGTTACTATCTCACAGTAGTTAAATCTTTTAATTTCCAACCAGTGAGTCATACATTCAAGTCGGTCTGTATTTACTTCGGTTTGGAGTAAGGAAAGATACATCAAATGTAACTCATAGTCAAGAATACTAACATGTACATCTACATAATTTATTTAATTCTCTCTTCACTTTTCTTTTCTTAATTTTTGATAATAATTAGGAACGTGCATGTTTTATCAGTTTAAATCCAAGTAAAGTTGAAGCAATGGAAGCATTAGCTTCATATCCATTACCAGATGGTTCTACATTAGAAATTGGTCCAGCACGTTTTCGTGCACCAGAATTATTATTTCGACCAGATTTAATGGGTCAAGAATATTTTGGTATTCATCAAGTAAATTTGATTTATAATTAATTTTTATACTTTTTACACCATTAATGGTAGTATCCGTTTAGTTAACTCTTTATAAGCATTTCATGTTTCTTACCCTTATAATTTGTATGAGTATTATTAATTTAAAACAGTGGAAATGTGTAACCATGTTACGTTCTAAGAGATGACGATATCATCTAAACCGGTGAACGGAAGGAATAGTCAGCAACACAATAGGACAAGTTAGACTCTTCCACTGCTCCTCAGTTCTGCTAACTAGAAGGGGAAGATCAGATTCAGCCAAGGGAAATGTATATTCCACGAACAGTCGGAAGCACAAACGAACAAGTACACAACTAATGCGTATATATATACAGTACTACAGTATTCTTGAAAAGCGTCATAAGATAGCGTAGTAAAAGAAGAGCAAACAAGTCAATGATATTTAAGATCCTTCCAAGTTGAAAATGTAAACTGATGGTAAAAATGAGCGCTTTTATTGCAAAAATGAAACATTTACCAAATGAGTTCTGAGAATCTAGCATCCCTAACAAGTCATTCAAAATGAAAAGAATCCAAAAGATACTAAAATGAAACAATCGCCAAAGGCTTCGTGTTTATTAATAATGGTTATCCTAGCCTAAGTCAATTAGTGATATGTAACTTAATATTCAATAATCTCTACAACACTCTATGATTACTAAAAAGAAGTATAATACATAATTAATTCACATTGGTAAACTTAGCAAAAATCAAAATATTCAATTCAATACTCCTCTCAGTTCATATGATCCATGATTGTTTTAAAAAAGATAATACTATTACATATCTTTGTGTACCACTTTAACATTCCATCATGGATATGATGTAACCATTAAGTGAATAATTTCAATATTAAGATCCATTGATTGATTGTATATACTCTTATCGGTATGTATGGTTCAATACCTTCTATGATGTAAAATCTAGGTTATGTGTTACGAACAATTTGAATGATGTCTCCATTCAGGAAGTTGATATAGTGAACCAATTAGAAGTAGCTGAATGTAAAAGTCACTTTTCCTAAATAACAAATAAATTCCATTAGCTGAGAAATGGATTGATTTTCTAAGGAGTAGAAATATATATATACATATATATAATTTGGTACCCCAAAAGACTTTCCCCTCCACTCTTGTCTTCTTGCTCAGTAGTTAATCGGGTGGGGAGGTTAATACGTATGACATTGTGTATCAGTATCAGATCTCGAATACCACACTTCATTACAGAGGTCATTAACTGTTAGTTGAAGCCGTGGACAGAACTACAGATTAATTGTCATCTTTTCCACTACAATACAATCAAAACGGTGCTACAACAGGTTACCAAGAGATACACTCCGACAAGAAAATCATACTTACTTACTTACTTACTTACTTACTTACTTACTTACTTACTTACTTACTTACTTACTTACTTACTTACTTACTTACTTACTTACTTACTTACTTACTTACTTACTTACTTACTTACTTACTTACTTACTTACTTACTTACTTACTTACTTACTTACTTACTTACTTACTTACTTACTTACTTACTTACTTACTTACTTACTTACTTACTTACTTACTTACTTACTTACTTACTTACTTACTTACTTACTTACTTACTTACTTACTTACTTACTTACTTACTTACTTACTTACTTACTTACTTACTTACTTACTTACTTACTTACTTACTTACTTACTTACTTACTTACTTACTTACTTACTTACTTACTTACTTACTTACTTACTTACTTACTTACTTACTTACTTACTTACTTACTTACTTACTTACTTACTTACTTACTTACTTACTTACTTACTTACTTACTTACTTACTTACTTACTTACTTACTTACTTACTTACTTACTTACTTACTTACTTACTTACTTACTTACTTACTTACTTACTTACTTACTTACTTACTTACTTACTTACTTACTTACTTACTTACTTACTTACTTACGCCTGTTACTCCCAATGGAGCATAGGCCGCAGACCAGCATTCTCCAGCCCACTCTGTCTTGGGCTTCCCTTTCCAGTTTTGTTCATTTCTCTCATATCTATCTCCATTACTCGGTGTAATGTGTTCTTTGGTCTTCCTCTTTTCCGTGGGCCTTGAGGACTCCGAGTGATGAGGGCTTGCCTTGTAACGCAGTTAAGTGCTTTCCTCAATGTGTGTCCTATCCACTTCCAGCGCTTCTTCCTAATTTCTTCCTCCGTTGGGATTTGGTTTGTTTTCTCCTACATTAGGTTGTTGCTGATAGTGTCCGGCCAACGAATCCGAAGTATTTTGCGTAGACAGCTGTTAATAAACACTTGTATCTTCTGGATGATGGTATTTCATTTAAATCACCATAAATAGTATACATTTTTTTAAATAAAAAAGCAGCCTAAATACAATCAAAACGGATTTTGGTGAGACTATAATTTACGGAGGACCTTTGAGCAACGTTAAAGTGACCCTAAGAATATCCACCTACTAACTAGGGCTAAATAGGAGTTATAAACCTGTGTGAAGAATAAGGATTATGATTTACAATTGATGGCTAGAGTTAAGAATTAGATTTAGGCTTTTCATCACGAACCAACATCAGTTAAAATGCCATGACGCTATTTAGCCAAATGGATGAATGAATTTGACGACAAAAATCCGAGATCTGTTCTCCTAAATTTGATTGGTTATTTCATAAATTATAGTCTCGCTAATAACGTGAAGTATGAAAACTTCTGGAATTACATGTGTAAACTGCCTTCCATTTATAAAAATATCATCATTACTATACCCAAATACATGTTCTTGGATTTTGGAGTTCCCTATACAATAGCGTCATTAAACATGAGTACTCATTGTCAGGCAACTATTATCTAACACAGAAACTCTTCTCATACTCTGTGCTCAAAGTAGTCACATTTGATGAATTAGTAACAAAAGTGCTCTCACTAATGTATTGTACTCCAAGATGGTAACTATGACCTTCACAATACGTAGAATTATCTGCCATAGCATTTACACAAATATATAAACTTCAAGACTACCTTCAAAGATTTATCCCTTATGGTAGATGCAGGTACATCTTTCAGTCAGTCATATAAAACTAATTTGCGTTTTAATAACCGAACGTACGGTTTAGCTGGTGTGTATATTATTGAAGTGTAATAAAACATTGTCCATTTACTTAAAGTTCGAAAGTATTTTCTCAAGTCAACAGATATATAATGATTATGAACTGGATGCTTTCGTTAAGCCATATGAAACTTCACTTTCTACTTTCATGACTTCTTGCTAATGTAACCGATGTTCATTTACTCTTTTCAGCAAATTAAGTGCTAAATAATTCACTTACATTCATTTACTGACCATGGAAATGTAGCATGAGTTCGGTACATTACAAAGCTTGGCCGAAATTTCAATAGGTACTTTAAAAAGAACCGTGGTTCTGTTCCTATTTACCTCATCGATGATTGATTACAATATGATCTATCTAAAACCATGCTTAGGTTTCAAAGGGAGGACTTCAAAAACGCATTAGCAATAGCCATCAATAAGGAAAAACTGGTCAAGAATATCCTCCGTTATTCGTTCTCTTTAAACACCCAAACAACTATTCTCTATACCTTAACTCTTGATTTGCACACACTCAAGCTATCAATTGACATCACAATATCTATCGAACGAAGAAAAAAAAGCGAAATTGTTGTGTTCCCTTTGTAATCAATCTATAAGTTATGAGTTTGAATATTGATTCCGTTCATAAAATCAGATAGTATCTCTATGTCTCATGCAGTAATTGTTATTAGAAACCTTTATACTTTATGATCAAGTTTTGTTAGCTTTTTCAAATCTTCAACCTTCGTTGCACAAACTATTCAGCTGAACATCGTTTCATTTCATTAGTAGTATTATTGGTTGTTTAAATGTCAGTAAGGAGGTGTAGAGACTGTTGAACTTCACTGAACTCATGCAACGATCTAAGTTGGACCGGCATTGAAAACGTGGAGGCACTAGACAGCTGTTTTGTCTCAGTATGGTATCCTTCGGCAATGCATATCTACGACATTCCACCGAAGGGAATAGGACTCGAAACTTTCGGTCTCGCGTGAGAAATCTTGACCACTGGATTGGCATCCAACGGTGTTAATGTCTAGCATCTAGAAGTTAAGTGTTCTCTCGTGAGACCGAAAGCCCTGGGTTTGATTCCCGCGCTCAGGGTACCCACCCCTGAAGAGTCCAAGACTAGGATGAGATGGCCCTCCAGGTTCTCAATGGTGGTCTGATCCAAACCAATTCATGATCTCAATAAGATTGTTTATCTATTGGAAACATTGTATGAATGTAACAATGTGCACATGTATAAATCTGTAATGTTCTGCTTTCAGGTATTAGCTTATGCCATTCAAAAATCTGATATGGATTTAAGACGTATGTTATATGAAAATATTGTACTGTCAGGCGGTTCGACGCTTTTCAAAGGTGAGTAAGTTTTCCATGTTTTATACCACGTATAGAACAGGCATTACTCTTAATATGTTATGTAACACTAAATTCCAACATATTTAGTTTGAATATTCTTCACGAAAGAAGAACTTAGTTTGATGCATTTTATTCAGTATCAGAAGATTTACAACTATCTAGTTGAAAGTTCGAGCCCAGAATAGTACCGCTAGGCTTCACATAAAACATGTGGTTGAAATCCAGGTAGAGGAAATGTATAACTGGTTATTGACTTAAGTCTATACAATACTCTAACCAGATGTATCCAGGATGTGTTTCATCATATTTAATCCTTATAAGCTTAAGACGTGGATGTGTCTCGCCTAAATATTGTTGACTCATTAACGGAGTCGTAAGATAGTTGATGGTTGACACCATTTGATGAAACTGATTAGCTGCACTATCATATTTTAAGTTTTTTTCTAAATTTCACAGGTTGAAATCATGAGTCAGTTGAAGCTAGACCACCATTGAAAACCTGGAAGCACTGGACGGCCGTTTCGTCCTGGTATGGGACTCCTCAGCAGTGCGCATCCACGATCCCGCACCACGCGGGGCTCGAACCCGGGACCTACTGGCTTCGCGCGCAAGCACTTAACCACTAGACCACTGAGCCGGCATCCAACGGTGTTAATGTCTAACTTCTAAACTTTGCCAGTATCATCTAATTTGTATTTGTTATGAATGATTACTTTCGATAATGCAATGAGAAGACGTAGTTTATCAGAATTATGTGATGATATATTTGAGCAATACATTTCGAACAATCTGATCACACATCATCTACTTGTTAAGAACATTTATATATGAAAAATTAAAAGGTCAACTAGACAGGTTAAGGGTAAGTCATAACAAAGGAAATCAGTGCTTACACTTAACCTACACTGGTAGTACTGATTTACTATCCAGAGTGATAATCATATTTGTTTTTGTGTACTTTATTATTTTTTCCTTTGTTGTTATGACTTACCCTTAACCTGTCTAGTTGACCTTTTAATTTTCATATATAAATGTCCTTAACAAGTATATTAGGGGTGGTCAGATTGTTCGAAATGCATTGCTCAAATATATCATCACATAATTCTGATAAACTACGTCTTCTCATTGCATTATCGAAATTTATCAAAGGGACTAATTGTTTTAAATTTATGAATGATTAGTTAGCTACAAATTTGTATATTGCGCAGCAGCAGTCCACTCTGTTCTTCTTTATGTTTGTAGAACATGGTCTATGATAGTAGAAGATATGCGTAAGCCGAAGGCTTTTAATCGTCGATGTCTTTGATACATTGCTCGCATTTTATGGAATGACCGAGTGAGCAATGTTAAGGTATAGGTATATGGTACTTGTCATAAATGCCAAATCTTTCTCTGATGTAGCAAATTTTCATCCATTGAGATGGTTAGGACATATATTACTGATGCCTAGCCAGTGCCTCGTTGACCGAGTAATACTTATTCAGGAGTAGGTTAAAAGAAAGATAGGAGCGGTCAATCCTAAATATGTGGCATCAGTCTATAAAGTCATTAACTGTTGGTCTTAACCATGTAAGTAGGTCCAGCCTATCTGGTTGGATTCTACGTGATTCTTGTGACCAGTATTTGGAGGAGCCTTTGAGGGATATAACTCAGAAGCGCTCATTTTCTTGTCTCCCCTTAGATTTTGAGTTTTAAGATTATTTCATCCCCTTTATTTCGCAAATTAATTCTACTTAATTTCTGTACTATCACTGACACTACCACTTGGATACTGATTTCAGTGGTGCTGATTTGGTGCGGTAACTTGTATGTTTCAGGTTCTACGTTGCTTTTGACTAAACGTTTTAATTATTATCTGATAGGTCGATTTCCCATGAACGGGATGCATTTTTAAAATAAAATTCATTTACGAAACACAGGTTGGTGTATGCCATCAGGTTTGAGTCACAACATATATGAGAGCTGCCCCCAAATGCCCTGGTACGGCCAAGAGTGGGGAGAGTCCGCTCTCCCTCTCGAAATCCTCCCACATAGCCACGCGTATATGGCCTCTGACAGGGAAGTCCTACTCACTCCCTTCTCACACCACGGGTGTTGTTTACGAAATTGTGAGGACGAAAAGCGAATGTCTGGCGCTTTAACCGGGTTGGTGGATATGGAGAGTCCACCTAGGGGAGTTGGAAAATCCTGATTCCAAACTAATGATACACATGGGCTGACTCCAGTATCCTGAGGGAACACATGGCGTATGGACCTATTGTTGGTCACCGGCTACCATGGGATTGCATCTCCTTACGATGCTCCACTGCCTTGTGGATCAGACCTTCAGGTCGAAGGCTCCGAGTGTGGACCCCTAAGGAAACCACCTGGTTGGGTTTGGGCACCTTGGCAGTATTACAGCCCTCACACAAATCAAATGAGATTTGTGTGGCGCATATATATTTGGTGCCTCCTTGTACCAATATCTGTGTTAAAATAAATAAAATGAGAGTTGATAAATTCTTACCCAACCACTTGAACTTAACTCAAACTTATTATGAACTTCAGTCCGATATATATCCACTTAATCGCGTCAATTGATGAAATAAAAAGTCCACTAATTACAAGTTTTCCCATGCTCCTGTCAGACTGGTAACCTCTTCAGTCAATAATAAAAACGTCAGTATAGGGGTATAAAGATTATTAAATTTTCGATTGAGATCATAAACCGATTGATGTTAGAAGATGGTCGCACAATTTCGCGGATTAGCTGAGGTTAGACAGTAACCCCGTTGGATACCGACACAGTGGTCTAGAGGTTAAGCGTTCACACGCGAGACTGAAGGCCCTGGTTTTGAGTCCCTTTGGTTCGGGATCGCAGATGCGCACTGCTGGGGAGTCCCACAATGGGACGAAACGGCTGTCTAGTGCTTCCAGGTTTTCAATAGTAGTCTAACATCACTCGGTTCCTGATCCCAATCAAATATAAAAACGACCGGAAAATCGCAATTTATAGACAACAAAGTCAGTAACTGATACAAAACTGAATAACAGAGGTTGATCTCTTGTTGCTAGGACAATATAAAAAGGTCACAAACCAATTATTCAATAATAGTTTTAAAGATTTTATCTTTTTCAAACATCCTCTCTAATCTGACACTGGAATAAATAACCTGATGGTTTGAAGTCAAGTATTTTCAGAACCATCATTTTTCACTCAGTCAGTCACAACATAGGCCCTGGTAAGTATGTACATCGGTTCAAGTTGTCATACCCGATTAGCACAGCGAGATGACGTTGTCAGATCAGATCTCAGAATAGTAGAGATTGCAACAATATGACTGGTGATAAGAACAAATTAACCATCAAAGATACGATTCAAGAAAATATAAATTAGTGAACTAAAAGAAATTATGAGGAATTCAAAGGTTTTACTTATTTGAACACATAGATATTGGTACAAGGAGGCACCAAATATATATGCGCCACACAAATCTCATTTGATTTGTGTGAGGGCTGTAATACTGCCAAGGTGCCCAAACCCAACCAGGTGGTTTCCTTAGGAGGCCACACTCGGAGCCTTCGACCTGAAGGTCTGATCCACAAGGCAGTGGAGCATCGTAAGGAGATGCAATCCCATGGTAGCCGGTGACCAAAGATTGGTTCATACGCCATGTGTTCCCTCAGGATACTGGGGCCAGCCCATGTGTATCATTAGTTTGGAATCAGGATTTTCCAACTCCCCTAGGTGGACTCTCCATATCCACCAACCCGGTTATAGTGCCAGACATTCGCTTTTCGTCCTCACAATTTCGTAAACAACACCCGTGGTGTGAGAAGGGAGTGAGTAGGACTTCCCTGTCAGAGGCTATATACTCGTGTCCATGTGAGAGCATTTGGAGAGGGAGAGTTGACTCTCCCTACTCTCGGCCGTACCAGGGCATTTGGGGGCATTCAAAAGTTTAGAATTTGAAGGAAGACTGAGAATAGATGCACCTGAGCTATTGCAAATAATTTTGAGTCATTTCATTTAGAGTCTCTAACCACTAGTTGCAATAATCATACAGACTTCAAACAGGATAGTCTACACTTATTAACACATAATCTAGTTCAATGACTTCATGGACAACAACTACTACCAACTACAATTTTACATTTCAATGATTTTTTTCTGGTTAACGTTTTTTTAACGAGTTAGTTTTCTCCGGGATGGGGTCGTCAACCCTATGCCCAACCCTCCTCCTTTATCCAGTCTTGAGACCGGCATTAACCCTAGAGGTGGCTCCAGGTGGGGTTATTTTAATGTTTAATAATCATTAAAGTGATGACATTCTCATTATCTTCTTTATATTTACTTTATTTAGGTTTTGGTGATCGTCTTGTTTTAGAATTAAAACGTTTAGCTCCAAAAGATGCACATTTACGAATATCTGCACCACAAGAACGTTTATATTCTACATGGATTGGTGGTTCTATTCTAGCATCATTAGATACATTTAAACGTATGTGGATATCTAAAAGAGAATATGACAGTGAAGGTGCACGTGTTCTACATCGTAAACTTCTTTAAATGATAAAGAAAATACAATTATACATTCTTTCTTTCTTTTTAATTGATCATCTCAATTGGGAACCACAACAACAACTACAAAAGTATTACTAACTCAAAGGAAAATGGTTCTATGTGTTGTGTATATTCATGAATATAGGATCTGTATTTTCATTGAACACATGCATACACACACACACAAACACACTGACGTATAATCTTTCTTGTTCTTCTCTTATTTACT
This sequence comes from Schistosoma bovis, assembly GCA_944470425.2. NCBI lineage: Eukaryota > Metazoa > Platyhelminthes > Trematoda > Strigeidida > Schistosomatidae > Schistosoma > Schistosoma bovis. Next base: position 1,718,957 of record OX103955.1, on the reverse strand, counting down.
TTGACCTATCCTACTTGTAAAACAACCATATTTGTCGTCATCATAATGATAGTTGGATTATTTGTCATTCCTTTTAATTGTGCGTGTGTGCGGGAGGGGTGTTTGTTTTTCTCTATTTTTTTGAAGCGATGTCCCAGTTTTTACACCAAGATCATAAACACCGTACGTATGTTCGTGTGTGTGTGTGCGTATGTATCCGTCCATATCTCTCACATGTTGTTTTCTATATTTTTTTTTCCTTTCCTTAACTAACAGTCACCTCCATATGTACTTCCATCTGAAAAAGTGAGAGAATTTCGGTTCTTCTCATTTTATTCTGTTCTATTTTTTATTTATTAAAGGATCATTTTAATTAAGAGAAAAAAGAGAAAAAAAATTAAAGAAACACTCTACTTAACCTTATCTTCTTCATCTATTGGTTAGTAACCATGGTGACTATTTCACTGTGTTTATTTATGAGTTGATTGTTTTTATTCTATAAATTAATACACACTTTATTCCATTTTAATTTTCGAAGTTATTGTTTCTATATGAGAAAATGTTCAGTATTATACTTAATTCATTTATATAGTTGTTGTTTTCTCTTTTCTTTTTTTTCTTCTTGGGCTTGTCATGTCTCTGTTTTCTTTTCTTTTTTTCTTCTTTTCTATTTATAAAGGTTTCAATGGAAATATATATATGTTCTCCGGTGTTGTGTTACCCCCCCCCTGGTTGTTTATCCTTTTCTCGTTCTTCTTTTTCTTTGTTAGTTTTGTCTACCGCAACATATGAATTGCTTATTGAAATCGCTCGCACACACATACACACAAACAAACAAACAAACAAAAGAAAACAATATGCTTTAAATAGTGTGACGGATTTACTTACTCTTGGGTAATTCTATTTTATGTATATTCGTCTATATGGATGAATTAGCTTTTATTTCATTATTACATAATCATCATAATCTGATCTTTGCATATCTCTGTTTAATGTCGAAAACAGTAACAACAAACAGTCTCCCTTAAACATATTCTCATTTCATTATATGTATATGTAGGTTATGTGTGTAATGAAATATATATGGGTTTGATGAGTAAATGAGATTGTGTTCCTTTCAAGTTTGAAGAGTTAGAGGGTAGGGAAGTTTCTAGAAGACTTTATTTCGATAATACAATAAAAGAAGATGAAGTTTATCAGAAGGCGTTTTTGTGTAGATTGTAGTTCATTTCAATAGTCAATTGAAGGCTAGACCACTATTGAAAACTTGAAAGCACTGGATGACCATCTTGTCCTATTGTGGGACTCCTCAGCATTGTGCACATCCATCAACATGTTCACAGGATTCGAACCCAGGGCCTTTAGTTTCGTGCGCGAACGTTTAACCTCTAGACCCCTGAACCTTTCAGCATCCAACGGTGTTAATGTCCAGCTTCAACCAATCCACGTAATTGCGCGACCATCTTCCATTGTACTGAGGTAGATACCTGTCTCTACTCGACACGGATTATCTCCACTGGTCATGGCTTCTTACTAGAACTCCGAGAATTCCCTCACGAAGCTAGTCACTAGTGAGCACATGGTAATTATCAATATAGGTTCGTGGAGATTATTAAGTTATTGATTGAAATCAGGAACCGATTGATGTTAGACTACCATTGAAAACGCTAGACGATCGTTTCGTCCCATTGTGGGCCTCGTCAGCAGTGCGCATCTACGATCCCGCACCAAAGGAACTCGAAAATAGGGCCTTCAGTCTCGCGTGCGAAAGCTTGACCTCTAGACCACTGAGAAATCAACATCCCTTCAAATCATTTATTTAGTGATGCTGGACGTCTGACGATTTTGTTTAAAATTGCACAAATTCTAATAAACAAGGCATCAACATTTACAGATATCATTCGTTTCTCGTTTTGAATCATCTGACTAAATTTCAAAAACTCAACGATATTTGAGTATGAATATAAAAACGGAAACTACTGATGAATTGACTCAAGAAAAAAAATGGAAACAGGAAGATAATTACTCCAACTATTCATGATTCACTTCAACTCTATGAGATCAGACACATCACTACTCTATGGTTTACTCAAAACTCACACGTCAGGACTTCCTCTTTGTGGATTTTTAGGTATGCATAACTCTCCATACCACAGAACTGCAAAGTGGCTAGTTAGAACCCTAGATCCCCTATATGAACTGGTCGTCGACAAAAGCGTCTTAGATGTTCTCGACTTCATCTGAGAGGTGTAACGTAAGATTTTTAATGAAAAGTAGATGATATTTCTAGGTGATGCTTCCTTGTCTACCAATCTACTGTTAACTGAGTTAATTGACTACTTGAAAACCAGATCTTCAATAAAAAATGACAGACAAATTGATGGCTTCACCTCTAGGTCCTATTCTAACTAACTTGTCCTTACAAATGTAGAGAACAAACCTCTATTTATTACATGAGAAATCTAGGTAGATGCCTTTCAAGTAGAACTAGAAAGATATGCTCAAATAACACTATGAATAAGTATAATTTATTGATTTTAATGGGTTACTCACAAGGTTTTCTGAAGAAATACTGGTATATAGTGAACAGTAAAGTAATTACATAGACGTGTTGTAAGAAACCTTTCATCGTGAAGCTAAAATTCAACGTAGATAAAGCTATTGACTTACTACGAGATAGACTAAATGAGTGAAGAGGACATTTAATGGACTTAACCCCTTTCTATCGTTTTCTAGCTGACCTGTGGAGGTCCTTCTACTTAATGCTACGTTTTCCAGTTCTGCCACATCCATGTAGATCTACAAATTCACCTGCCTTTACATTGAAAGCGAAATAGGATGTACAATCAGACAACTGACCCAATGAGTTAGTGGACAGTTCCTTTAATATTTAGGAAAGGGTATGATCAAAATAAAGTGCAGTTCCATTCTATCACAATTGACTGATAATGGCCATATAGTAAATAGTAATAAACTGTCTAATATAATTTATTGTATACCTATTATATTTCCTTATGGGTAAGATTTCATCTCTTACATATATCAGAAACTATAACGATTCGAGATAACAACCAATATCTTTGTGAGCAAAGATGGATGGTGGCTGGCGTTTAGATTCAGGACGCGCGTCTCGACCTATTTGGGACTCGTCAGCTGGACGTACCTGCATCCTAGAGTTGATGTTCACTGTGGGACTTGAACCCAATATCGTTCAGCTTCAAACACCATCGTGTTATCCACTTAACTACTGAGTTCAGATATCCACTTGCTTGTGTAATGGGGTGAAGCTTAAATTCACTTACTGTCGTCTTACTTTTATCTTCCCATTGTTATTTATAACTGCAATTGATCAGTCTCATGTTGGCATATGTGCATCCTGTATGTATTGACTCAAAATTGCCTTAATTCACAAGCTTTTTAAACAAAGATGGATAGTGGATAGTAGTGGAATCCAGGATGTGCATCACATAGTCCTATTTACAACTCATTAGCTACATATACCTACACCTCATAGTTAATGTTCACTCTAGTTTATGTATTTATTTTAACACATAGGTATTGGTAAAAGGAGGCACCAAATACATATGCGCCACACAAATCTCATTTGATTTGTGTGAGGGCTGTGATATACTGCCCAGGTGCCCAAACCGAGTTAGGTGGTTTCCTTAGTAGGCCACACACGGAGCCTTCGACCTAAAGGTCTGATGCACAAGGCAGTGGAGCATCGTAAGGAGATGCAGTCGCATGGAAGCCGGTGACGAACGATAGGTTCATACGCCATCATACTCCATGTCCACTAACCCGGTTAAAGCGCCAGAGATTGGCTCTTCGTCCTCTCAATTGCGTAAAGAACACTCCTGGTGTGAGTAGGCAGTGAGTAAAACTTCCCTGTCGGAGGCTATATACGCGTGTCCATGTGAGAGCATTTGGAGCGAGAGAGAGTTGACTCTCCCCAATCTCGGCCATACCAGGGCATTTGAGGGCTCGAACCCAATACTGTTCTCTTCAAACACTATCACAATTGATTGATCACTGGGTGGTGATCAATGTCATGCTTGTCTAGTGCAGATCGAATGGGCTCCAGTTCCCTCAAGATTACTGGTACACCTTGTTGACGAGTGCCAAGTAGCACGAAACCCGGGTCCAAGGTTTCCTGTTGACTACCTCCAACCACCATCTAACTATCACATTATCCATTTAGTTACTAAGTTCTGATAACCACTTGCTTACTATTACTAACCATTATCTATCTTTGCTTATAATACTTGTTTGTTTGTCTGTTTTGTTTTTTCTTAATCATGAGTATTTCCATTTGATTATTGATTGTCGATATACATATTCTCTCTTCTTTATAAATCAATACAATTTTCATTGGTGTCATTCTTTAAAGAAGAAGAAGAACAAGAATAAGAAAATCAATTATTTCTTACATTATACATTCATATTCAACAAAGAATACAATAGCACACATGATATATATATATATTAATGATTACCACACCTAATCTTTTAGGTTAATTGTCCTGAAAACATTCTATACTTTCTATACTGATATACATATAGCGACTCATTTATTGAATATAGAACGATATTATGATATTGAAGTAATAGTATTTTCTAATGAAAATCATTCAATAACTAATTCTTAATCCATAATTAGTTAACATCAATGTGAGGACAATCTACATGTGAACTCGAATAAGTTCAGAAAGCGTTGAAGATATTCCATCCAATCATCTTTTGGAAGAATATCCCAAAATCTCTACTTGTATTTTCCCTATCGGATAAATGTTAAAACTTCCTGTATGCAGATTAGCTGACTATATAATGATAATTTCGTTTTTACTGGATGGTTGTTTCGTCCTATTATAGGATTCTTTAGCTCACTAGTGACTAGCTTCGTGAGGGAATTCTCGGAGTTCTAGTAAGAAGCCGTGACCAGTGGAGCTAATCTGTGTCAGGTATCTACCTCAGTACAATGGAAGATGGTCGCGTGATTACGTGGATTGGTTGAAGCTAGACATTAACACCTCAGTGGTCTAGAGGTTAAGCGTTCGCACGCGATATTGAAGGCCTTGGGTTCGAATCCTGTGAGCAGGATGATGGATGCGCATTTCTGAGGAGTCCCACAATAGGATGAAATGGTCATCTATTCATTTCAGGTTTTCAATGGTGTTCTAACACTAATCGGTTCATGATTTCAGTCAAAAAAATTTATATAGAGGTCATATCGTAGTATGTGCTACTGATGTCGACAGTTGGAAGTAGTATATATCACCAATCGAAAGTGGAATGACTGAAGGCAGAAAGTTCAGAAGATTAAAGAGAAGAGAACAGGAACAGAATATGATCGCTGTGAAAATGAAGGAACAGTAAAATCTGAGACAATTGATTGACCTTTTTAAAATGAAGTATTCACTGTATATTTCTCAGATTTTACTAAGAGACTGTAATTTTGTATTCGAATACATTCAGTTGCCCCCACTGATGTTCTTATTCACTCAAATATGTCACATATTACAGGATAGGGTTACTGACGGTCCAAAGTTCAGATAAAGGAGAAGAGTTGGACATGGCGTCAACAACCTTATACTGTAGAAAACAACCTTTCAAAAAACACTAACCAGAACAAACAATTTAAACCATTCAAACTATGACCTCCGAGTTGGAGGATCATCATTCAGAAGAATTATAACGCCTTATGGTGAAAACCGATATTCTTCGGAGGTCACAAGGCTAATACCCCTTCTAACAACCAGATCAACAATTTTCATAGGTACATGGAGTGTTCGGACAATGTGGGAGTCTAGAAGAACCAACAGAATAGCTGAGGAAATGTAAAGACACAACTTGACGGTGCAGAGAATAAGTGAATCTGATTGGAACCAACCTGGACAGAAAAGATTCGATTCGAGATAGATGCTGCTGTACTCCGGTCACGAAGAAGAAAGTGCTACACATACTCAGGGAGTTTCTCTCATGCTGCCCAAAGAAGCACGTGAAGCACTTATAGGATGATAATCTCATGGATCCAGGATCATTCAAGCATCCTTCAAAACAAAGAAGGAGGGGATCACAATGAATGTTATCTAGTGTTATGCACCCACCAACGATAATAATGACGACGATAAATATCAGTTTTACGAGAGGCTGCAATCGATCATAGCGAAGTGCTCAGGAAAGGACCTGACCATCCTGATGGGAGATCTAAACACCAAAGTCTGAATGGACAACACCGGATATGAAGATATCATGGGACGACATGAACTGACTGAGAGAAAGGAAAGAAAATGGTGAGGGCTTAGCAAATTTATGTGTATTTAACAAATTGGTTATAGGTGGCACAATATTCCTCCACAAGTGCACACGCTAAGCTACACGGGTCTCACCGGATCATACTACAGGGAATCAGATCGATCATATCTGCATCCGCAAAAAAAGTTTGGGTCAATGGAAGATGTGAAAACCAGGAGTGGAGCTGACATAGCTTCAGATCACCATCTGATTGTGGTTGTCAAGATGAAACTGAAGCTAAAGAAGGATTGGACAACTGGAGAAATTGCATTACAAAGGTCCAATGAAGCCTCCCTTCGAAATACCAACAAACTTAACGAACTCAAGATAGCTCTCAACAACTGGATCTCTATGGAAACCCTGAACAGGATACAAAAATGGAAGAACAAGAAAACAGTAACTAGCAACACTCGAACAAGAACAGAGAAATCCAAGGTATAAACTGAAGCAAACAAGCATATGAAGGGGAACATTAGAGCTGACAAGTAGAAATATGTGGGAGATCTACCAACGACAGAGGAAATAGCTGCAAGCGAAGGAAATATGAGACGACAATATAACACGAAGAAGAAACTAACAGGGAAGTATAGTAAACCAGAGAGACCGGTCAAGGACCAAGAATGCAAGCCGATCACTGAGATTCAGGAACAACAGAATTAGTAGGCAGAACACTTGAATAGACCATCCACACTGGACCCGTTGGACATCGAAGCAGTACACACAGACCTTCCTATAACTGTCACTCCACGAAGGGTCGAAAAAACCAGGATTACCATCAGAAAAATCAAATGTGAAAGATCAGTAGGACCTGACAATACACTATCTGAAGCATTGAAGTCAGACACAGAAGCGACTGCAAACATGCTTCATCTTCTATTCAAAAAGATTTGGGAGGAGGAAGAAGTGCCGAAATAGAGATTGGAAACAAGAATACCTCATCAACATTACTAAAGAAAGGATATCTGGGCAAATGTGAGAACTCAGCTACAGAGGCATCACACAACCGTCAGTGTCAAGAAAAATTTTCAACAGAGTGTTATTGAATCACATGAAAAATTCAGTAGATTTCCATCGTCGAGATCAACAGACCGGATTCCGTAAGGATAGGTTGCGCACATACAAAATGCGACACTACAGATCATTGTTCAACAATCAGTTGAATGGAACCCGTCACAATACATCAAATTCATTGACTACAAGAAGACGTTTGGACAGAATGACCCAATGGAACCTTCTTTGACACTAAGATGTGCATGAGCAGATTGTCAACATCATACGGAATTCATACGATGGACTACATGAAGCTGTCGAAACAGCTGATAGACGCATTCCAAATGAGGACCGCAGTCAGACAAAGCTGTTTACTCTCCCACTTTCTCTTTTGTCTGTTGGTTGACTGGATTATGAAGACCTCGACATCTGAGGAGAATTACGGAATACAATGGACAGGTTGGATGCAACTAGACGATTTGGACTTTGCATATGAACCAGCTCTTTTATTCTATATACACCAACAAACACAGATGAAGACAGTCAGTGTAGCGGCAGCCTCTAAGGCAGTAAACCTCAATGTACGCAAGACAAAATCGTGATCCTGAAATACAATATGGAGAACACCAACAAAATCACACATGGTGGAAAAACTATCGAACAGATGGAAGAACTTAAGTACATGAGTAGCATAATTGACAAACAAGGAGGATCCAATGCAGATGTTAGGATATCGATTGGCAAATCAAGGACAGCATTTCTACAATCGAAGAGCATATGGAGCTCAAATCAACTCTCAGTCAACATCAAAGTCAGAATATTCAATACGAATATCAACACAGTTAGTTCTATTGTACGGTGCTGAAATGTGGAGAACTACCACAAACATCATTAAGAATGTTCAGGTATTTCTAAACACTCGTCTACACAAGATGTTCCATATCCACTGTTGAAAGGCCATGAGGAATAATCGACTATGGTAGAGAACGAATCAGATATCTGTCGAGGAGGAAGTTATGAAAAGATTTCGGAGGTGAGTAAAACACACATTGAGGAACTGATCAGACCACATCACAAGGACAGCACTAATTTGTAACGTTCAAGTCAAAAGTGGTAGGGGCAGACCAAGGATACACCTTGATGACAAGTGCCAAATAACAAGAAACCTAGGTCTAGGGCTTTCTATAGGCTACCTTCAACCGTCACCTTATATCTCAACGTAGTGTATGCGATATCAAGTTGCCTAGACAAGTAGCCAAATTACAACTTGATCGATAGAATTCGATCTACACTAAAAAATGACCTGACATATAACATAATATTAGTCAATAACCAATCATCGATCAACTGTTAATACATTAGACAGTTGTTTGAAAATTCCTGGCTGCCGACGCATGCCCCAAGAAGCTTAGTAAACTTAACTGAATTGACTGGCTGACTTCGATCTGACAACTCATTCCTCTGACTTATGTTAATGAAGGAACGTCCATAAAGTGTTTATTTTTGGCTAATGGTTTACCACATACTATAGAGATTTAAGAAAGCACCCAACTGCGTCACAAGACAAGCCCTCACATGGAATCCTCAATGCCAAAGGAAAAGAGGAAGACCAAAGAACACATTACGCTGGGAAATGGAAACAGACATGAGAAAAATGAACAAGAATTGGATGGAACTAGAAATGAAAGCCCAGGACAGAATGGGTTAGAGAATGCTGGTCGGTGGCCTATTCTCCATTGGGAGTAACAGGCGTAAGTAAGTAAGTAATAAAGATTTAGCTCTAGGAGAAATCAGTTAGTAGGTCAGACTGTCTAAATTATATTCAGTTATATCATAGAATTCAGGATGTTTATGTTATTCTTCTATGAAACTTCTCCATGAATTAGAATCTGGTGGTCTAAATTTTCAACATTATTTGGAGTTGAAGTGATATGGAATATATTCGTCGAATATCCGAATATTACTTATTAAATTAGCAGTAGTTCAACCATATTTTGAGAATTAACTAATTATGATTACTATCAGAAAAGGGTTTTGTGGAAATTGTAGTAATTTAATAGAGGAGTTCATGAATCAATTAAAGCTAGACCACCATAGAAAACCTGGAAGCACTGGATGGTCATTTAGTCTTGGTATGGGACTCGTGGATTTAAGTTGAAATTAGACATTAACACCGTTGGATACTGGCAGGTTCAATGGTCTAGAGGTTAAGCGTTCGCGCGCGAAATCCATAGGTCCTGGGTTTGAATCCCGTAGGCCGGATCGTGGATATGCACTGCTTAGGAGTGTAAGAATATTCTAGAAAAAAACAACTAAAAGCATAGAAACAGAATAAATAGGAATATAGGAACAATAACGGGTTCCGATTTGCATACATATAGTATACAATTCTCTTTGAACCTAGCATACAACAATAGCATCATACGTTGTCCCATCACCCTTGGCAGATCAAGCAACTCGAATGTTACGAGAACACTATCATAGTATACGACAGGTTAGACACCACAGAAACAGAATAACTTATCAGTAAAATACTAATCATGTAGTTATGTAACTCTTAAAACACAATCTTTCCAAATGGGTACAGATCATATAACAAGCGAGAATTTATAATAAGTGTTATGAAAGGAAGAATTGAATCACGAATATTTATGAATGAGATCACTATGGGAAACCAACATTGACGACTGTATCTAGAAAGATACATAAGTTTCAGCATAGGTTTTATGATGGAAATTGCTTCGGCAAACTGTAGAAAAATTCAGGTTCTTTGTTCATTAATTATCATGAACGACTTGAAGACATTAATAACCATGATCACTGTCAAGCAGATAGTATGCGATCACAGAGATGAAAATGTATTGTTCTCTCAGTTTAAACTATTGTTGAATGTACTCAGTGATACAGACTCTAAAACTCTCCTTTCTCTTCTTCTGGTGTCTGTACTTTGTCACGTACATGTAAACTGGTAGATACAACTGGAGTTGAGTATAAAGTGGGAATTTGTCCACATATGACAGTTTTAATGATCACATAGTTTGAAACAGCTGAACAGCTGGATAAATTCGTTCTGAATTCCATCTTTCCAGATGCTTCGAAAGCTTAGTCCATAACACATGACCACTGAACAGAAAAATGAAAGGACAATTCTCGGTGAATATCAATGCTTATCGACTAGTAAAAATTCAACAATCAATCACGATTTCATTTTCAAATGACTTTGCTTAAATTATCACTTAATAGATTAGTATCAGAAGGGGTTTTGTGGAGATTGTACTAAATTCAACAGTTGAGATCATGAGTCTAGTCGGTTAAGCGCCTGGTGCAAGACTGACAGGTCCTGAGCTCGAACCCCGCGAGGCGGGGTTGTGGATGCGCACTGCTGAGGAGTCCCACAATAAGATGAAACGGCCGTCCAGTGCTTCCAGGTTCTCCATGGTGGTCTAGCTTCAATTGACTCATGATCTCAACTGTTGAAACTTAATAGATTTTCGATTGTGAAAATAGTGTAGTTCTGAGTTTCTGTTGTGGAACATTGAAAGTTTTTGTCTTCTTCACCTTCCTTTAGCTTATACCTATTTATTTACTTACTTACGCTTGTTACCCTTAATGGAAGATCATGAGGTCGCTCACATACATTCACCATCCAACTATGTACTGGACAAATCCTGACATTTACTTCCAGTTGATATTCATCCTTTTCAGGTCTACTTCCAATTCCCGACGAACAGTGTTTTTTTCAGTCTTCCACTTTTACATATCACTTCACGATTCCAAGTTAGCACTCGCTTCATGATGCAGTTTCATTATTTCATCAGTCTACATCACATCCACTTACATCGTCTTTTCCTAATTTACTCTACAACTCGAAACTCGTTTACTCTCACACAGCAGACTGTTCCTGTTCAAATTATTCACATGCATTATGCATAACTTGAAACATTCCGATTAACTTTTCAGTCTAAAATCTCTATTCCTGTTTTCAAAAACAGTCATTCAAGCATCAAACGTTGATGACTGCCTCGAGTTCTTCATTTCGTAATGAAAACACTTCGTTCGAATGCTACACATCAAACAGATCGCTAAATCATTGGGTGAATGAAACTGAGTATAATTTCCATCCACAATGTTTCCTAACTGAAAATTACATACTGAATTACACACACACACACACACCTTGTATTTGTCTATAGAGAATAATCTACTAACTATTATTAAGTAGTTTATATGAATATGGAGCATAGAGGAAATTCTCATCATCTGTTCAATCGTATGTAGCATTATTACTTAAACCAAATCACTCATAACAACAAGTTGCCTTTACTGACTGGAGGATCCTCGGTATTTCTTATTCCAATTAGGAATCAATTTGCATAGATGATCCCATCATCAAATGATGCACAACAACTCAATGAAGAGTAGGAATGTGTCAGTTGAACAACAGCTTTACAATATTCAAAAGCTTGAGAAATACTCTTTCAAACACATACACAATCGAGAATTTCCTAATTATATCTCTAATGATCCATTGTGTTCAATGAATATTCAGTTAATGTCAGTAGGCAACAAATACTATCTGCAAGTTGAATCCATTTCTGAAAGTCAACCGATTCTACAATAATCCACAGATAATTCAGTAGAACCTCCTTCTACATATGGTTTCATGTTCATCCCTATCGTGCTGGCAGCCGAATAGTTTAAAAATGCAAACAGTGGATAAATATCACGTCGAACAGTCCATATTCTCTTAGAGATTGTTTCAATTGAACTCTGAATATCAACATTAATGACATACAAGCTATTGTAGAGATTCTTCAGTTTCATACTTGACATCATCAACTGACCTTACACAAATATGGGAAAATAGAAACCACCATACTGTTGTATGTTTATCCTATAATATTCCTCAACAATCCACACACAACATTATCAAGCATCAAAACCAAGAAATTCATAGCTCTCCAAAACCACATAACCTTAGAATCAATGAGTTCACCATAATAAGCTCACATTTCCAATATTAGACAATCCACAATATACAGTGAATACCATACGATGGTGTAAATGGGTAACCGCCTCGTTCCTAACATACTTACACTTCACTGATCACTTGATCTCCTGCAATACGAAACATATTTATTTATTTAGACACAAACATTTGTACAAGGAGGCACCAAATAGATATGCACCACATAAATCATTCGATTTGTGCGAAGGCTGTGATACTGCCCGGGTGCCCAAACCAAAGCAGGTGGTTTTCTTAGGGGGCCACACCCCGAGCCTTTGACCTAAAGGTCGGACCCACAAGACAGTGGAGCATCGTAAGGAGATGCAGTCCCATGGTAGCCGATGACCAACGATCGGTTCATACGCCATTTGTTCCCTCAGGATACTGAAGCCAGCCCATGTGTACCATTGGTTTGGAATCCGGTTAAAGCGCCGGACATTCGCTTTTCGTCCTCTCAATTTCGTAAACAACACCCCCGCCATGAGAAGGAAGTGAGTAGAACTTCCCTGGCAGAGACTAAAACACGTGTAACTAGTGCTTACTGGTTTTCACAATTTGCATAATGATCATCTCTTAATTGAACATATTTATGCCCAACATCATTCAACAAACGACATGATATTAGTCATAATGTTTCAATCAATGACTAATGAGAACAATACTCAATATGAACATTAGCAACAGAAACAACAACACAGCAACACAACAATATCCAACTATCGAATTCCACATACAACAAAATCAATCATCTGTTGTTCGACAATTTCCAATTGAGAGTTTTCTTGGCTTAATAGTTTCACACAAACAACTCAATGTTTCTCTTTCAATCATTTCAATCAAACTCAAATAGATCACTCGATTTCATTCTATTCTATTCTATTCTATTCACCATTGATCTTCACATGTAAACAATTAACAAGTTGTGCAGAATTATTCACACACACACACACAGAAACAGACACTTGTCATGTTATACATAAAAAGTGATGTATGTGTATGTGTGTGTGTGTGTTGAATAGTTTCACATTAAATTACTCTCTTCTTCTTCATCATCATCATCATTCACAAATGGTGTATCACTTCATCGATTCTCATGAAACATCATCAATATCACAATCAATCACAACAACAACAACAGCAACACCACCACCATTATCATCATCATTATCACCACACAACAACAACACTGAGTCAATCAAAATAGTTCTGCTTTGATTACATGTTAACCAATTTCACACTATTAATCTGTACATGTAATTCAAGTGTATAAAATTACACTTGAATGTTGATAATAATTATGATTATGGATTTAGGTGTATTACACTTATTATTCATTATCGATAGATAGATAGATAGATAGATAGATCAGATATGTAACTGACCTCAAGTTAATTACCTTCTAGATTGCTACCGCATTATATGAGTCTTACATTGTCATAGATTGAATAGATTAATAATAATAATGATGATGAAAACATGTTTATAAACATGAATTAGTTTATATCATGAATTTGACACTGAATTAGAATTGAATAATAGAAGATAAGAGATTAAAAAGGTATAAGAATCTTATCTAAGTAATTGTGTAAATCATCTAAATTATGAAGAGAAATAACGAACGAATCCGTTTATCAACTGTCTTACATGTACGACTTTGAGATGGTGGAGAAGATTTGTAGCTCAGGTGGACAAAGCGGACGCCCCCTTCACCTTCGCCTACATGAACATCAATTAGCAGTCAAACGGCATGATATCTCTTCACTTATTTCAATACACGTGGATAACTACGGACACTCATTCGATTGGGAAAATGTAGAAATCTTAGACAGAGGAAACTCCAAAAACATCAGAGAATTTTTAGAAGCCTGGCACTCAGATCAATCAGCAATCAACAAACATATTGAAATCAATCCAATTTATCAACCAATCAGGAAAATCATGCACAAATATAGGAACAAAAATCAAACCAATGAAAGACACAACCAAAACAAAGAAGTAAACAATGATAAATTTACGGTAAATAAGAAACAATCAACGTCGAGGTGTACAGAACAAGCTGTGAAACACATATGGAGAAAATCGAACACTTCACTTCTATCTGAAGTTTGTGCTGATGATGTCGTTCAGAAGAACGATGAAAGCTCCACAACCAAACCATCCAGCTCAGAGAACAAAACTCCATCAAAATTACATGTACGACTTTATAGTGTAGTCTGTTGTATGAATTCTCATTGATGTTGATAATCTTTTCAGGTACATCATACTGTTGAAAAACGTTTCATAACGTTCTCCTATGCACACTATCAATCACTTTCTCATAGTCAAATACACCGGATTTAGTAAGGATCGGTAGTGCACAAACAAACTGTGAAACCACGAATCATCGTTGAATAATCAATCGAATGGTTATTTAGGCTCTCCCGGTGTCCCACATTGTACGAACATTCCATGTATCTAAACAAATGGTCTCTCTGGTTGTCAGAAGGGGCATCAGCCTCGTAACTTCCGAAGGAATTCGGCTTTCATCATAAGGCGTCATAATTCTTCTAAATGAAGACCTTCTGACTCCCAGGGCAGAGTTTAAAAGGTTTGAATAATTTTTTTCTGGTTAGCGTTTTTTTAGCGAGTTAGTTTTCTACGGGATGGGGACGCTAATCCCATGCCCAACCCTCCTCCTTTATCCGGGCTTGGGACCGGCAGTAGCCCCCCGGAGGGACTCCAGGCGGAGTTAATCGAATGGTACTCATCACTATATATCATAATCTATACAATCATGATTGTAATTGACTTTAAAAATGGTTTTCAATTGTTTATGCTTTATATTAGCCAATGAATAAACATACAAGTGTATATAGTGACTTTACGTCATAAGATTTATAGTTCAATTACTTCGTCTAAAAACATACTATTTCTGCTAAAAAGACTTATTCACGTGAGATTAGTTCGACCTTTGTATTTGACGCTTTATCCGGTGATAAACATTTGTAAGAACAATTTCTGATGATTTTCATAACACTTGTGTAAAAACTCCAAAAGATTAACTAAGTAATCCTTTGATATCACACTCTAGGAGACATAACAATCAAAATTTTGGTAACTTCAAGTATCTATGTGACACGCAAACATAATTACTCACTTACGCCTGTTACTCTTAATGGAGCATAAGCCGCCGACCAGCATTCTCCAACACATTCCGGCTCCGTTTCTCCGCGTAATGTATTCTTTGGTCTATCTATTCTCCTTTGGCATTGAGAATTCCAAGTGATGAGGGATTGACTTGTGACACAGTTCGGTGATTTTCCTCAATGTGTATCCAATCCACTTCCAACACTTCTTCCTCATTTATTCCTCCACTGGTTTATTCTCTCACACAGTGGGTTATTAGTAACAGTGTAGTGTCTGGTCAACGGATGCAAAGCATTTTGCGTAGACATTTGTGAATAAACACTTGTATGTTGTGGATGATGGTTTTCGTCGTCCTCCATATTTCCACCCCATACAGTGGAACTGTGTTGACATTTGCATTGGAAATTGTGAGTTTGGTGCTGGTTGATAGGCATTCGTTTTGAGTTACAGATGTTCTTCACTTGTAGATATGCTTCTCTTGCTTCACCGATTTGCGCTTTCACATGTGTATCAGATCCACCGTGTTCATCAATGATGCTGCGGAGATAAGTAAATGTTTTTACATCTTTGAAAGCTTCTCCGTCAAGTGTGATTGGATTGGTGAATGCTGCGTTGTATAGGAGAATCTTGCTTTGCCCTTTGTGTATATTGAGACCTACTACTGTAGAGGCTGCTGCTACACTAGTCGTCTTCTCCTGTATTTGTTGTTGCGATTGCGATAGGAGGGCCAGATCATCTGCGAAGTCTAGATCGTCCAGCTTCATCCTAGCTATCCACTGTATCCGATGCTTCCCTCCTGATGTTGACGTTCTCGTGATCCAATCAATCACCAGGAGAAATAGAAAGCGTAAGAGTAAGAAACTTTGCCTGACACCGGTCTTCACTTCTAACGAGTCCGTCAGTTGTCGCTTACTCTTATGATGATATTCCAATCTGATCGATAGAATTCAGAAATGTTGTTAACAATGATTGATCATTGGTGGTCTAGCTTCAAATGACTAATGAACTCAACTATTGAAACTACTATAATCTCAACAAAAACTTTTTTCTGATAATAATCAACATATGTTCACTACTAACTGGCTTCGAGATGTCTTTCCTGGAGTTCTAGTAAGAGGCAGTGACCAGTGGAATTCATCCGGGTTTGTTGTGACATAGTAACTCACAGATGACAATGGTAGATGTGTCACTCAATCTTGTGGTTTAGTTGAATTTACACATTAACACCATTGGATGCCTACCAGATCAGTGGTCTAGAGGTTAAGCGTTCGCTCGCGAGACTGATATGTCCTGGAAACAAGTCCCTTGTGCAGGACCATGGATGCGCACTACTGAAGAGTTCTACAACAGGACGAAACAGTCATCCAGTGCATCCAGGTTTTTGATGATCGTCTAACTTCAATTGACTCATGAATTCAATTATTGAAATGACTATAATATCCACAAAAATCTCTTTCTGATAATGACTGATCAATCTAATTTATTTTGGTGGTGTTTTGTTCTCTGAGCTGGATGGTTTGGTCGTGGAGCTTTCATCCTCCTTCTGAACGATATCATCATCAGCACAAACTTCAGGTAGAAGTGAAGTGTTCGAAGTTTGTTCTGATGACGTCGTTCAGAAGAACGATGAAAGCTCCACGACCAAACCATCCAGCTCAGAGAACAAAACACCACCAAACTCATCCACCTGAGCTACAAATCTTCTCCACCATCTCAAAATCTAATTTATGTATAACTTAAATTATATAAATGAACTACTTACTTTCTATAATCCAATTGACAGTTTACTTGTTACTGTATATTATTATCTAAACAATATCATCTTAACTGTATACTACAAATCACTGTGACATAATCGATAAAATACAACCCCCTGTCTTAACAACAACAACAACAACGAAAAATCTTGAAATGTTGACTTAGCTGAGTGGGGGGGATGGGGAAGGTGGTTTCTTTCTTCTTTGTAATTTAGAAAAACAAACAAACAATATGATCTTGAGAAAAATGAGTAGTATCTAATGTAGTAACTAAATAATAACCGAATCATTTACGTAAATCAAATATAGTCATTTTACAATGATAGAGATTAAGTAATTATAAGATGACAGTATGTGTGTGTGTGCGTGTGTGTGTGAAATTTGATTTTGATTTTTCATAATGATAAAATTAACAATTATTGATAATAGTGAAGTTCATGAGTGAATGTAAGTTAGATCACTAGTGAAAATCTAAGAAGATTGAGTGGACATTTCGTCCTAATATGGGATTCTTTAACAGCGTTTATTAACAGTTGTCTATGCAAAATACGTCGGATCCGTTGAGACTAGACACTACACTGTTAGTAACAACCTACTATGGGAGAGAATAAACCAGAACAAACCAGTGGAGGAATAAATCGGGAAGAAGTTCTGGTAGTGGATAGGATACACATTGAGGAAAATCACCGAACTGCGTCACAAGGCAATCCCTCATCACTTGGAATCCTCAATGCTAAAGGAGAAGAGGAAGACCAAAGAACACATTTCGCCGAGAAATGAAGACAGACAAGAGAAGAATGAACAACGGGTTGATAGAACAGGAAAGGAAGGCCCAAGACAGATTGGGTTGGAGAATGCTGGTTGGCGGCCTATGCTCCATTGGGAGTAACAGGAGTAAGTAACTAACTAACTAAGTAAGTAACAGTGCGCACCCACGATCTCTCATCAAACGAATTAGAAACTAGAACCTTCGGTCTTGAGCGCGAATGCCTAACCTCTAGTCCATTTAGCCGGCATGCGACGGAGTTAATCTCTCATTTCAATTAATCCATTATCTTAAGCAACCGTTCATACTGATAATAATCATGTGCTCACTAGTGACTAGTTTTAAAATGGATTTCTTAGAGTCCTATTGAGAAGCCGTCACCAGTGGAGTCAAATCCGTGTCGTATGTGAGAATGCTATCTACCTCAGACAATAGATGAAAAGTTGAGCAAGATCATGGAAGTTAGACATTAACACTGATGTATACCGGTTGACTCAATAGTCTAGAGATTAAGAATTCGCGCGTGAGACCGAAGGTCCTGGTTTCGAGTCTATTTGGTGCGAGATCATGGACGTGCGCCACTGACGAGTACGATACTAGGACGAAACAACAGTTCAATGTTACCAGGCCCCAATGATGGTCTAGTTTAGACTGACTCGTGAACTCAATTATTAAAATACTACAATCTCCACAAATCCCCATAATTAAGAATAAGTAAATAAATAAGTAAGAAGATAATTGATTAACAGTTGACCACCCCAGAGTAGTAGTTGAAGAAAAGGGTCAATTACTCATAGGCTAAACTGGTGTACATCTTGAATTTCAACGGGTTTTATTGAAGCTTTGGTAAACACTTTCATATACAGAGTTCAATTCATAGTTCTTTTACTCCATAACCTGGAATCATTTAGGAAACAAATTGTATTGGACAGTTCAGAATTTTCAGAACTACAAACACACAATTTCATAGAGAACCTATTCTATGATATTCATTTCTTAGAGTGATAGAGACACATTTATACCACTTATACACAATATAGTGATCTAAATTTGCTTCATATGTGAAAATGTCGAAAATAAAAACTACGATATGGATTTCTGAGTAATCATCAGTCAGTCAGTAACAACGTAGAACTTCGTACGTACGTACATCAGTACGAGTTGCCATACCACATTAGCACAGAGATGCAGTTGCCGATCCAAATCACGTAGTGCTAGAGATGGTAAAAGTATAAGCAGTAATCGGAAACATTAGGGTTTGAAGATGTGGTTTAGGGAGTATAATACAGTGAAATAAATTTGGAAAGAAAATAAGGGACAAGAAGAATTCAGAAGATTAGAATTTGGGAGAGCACAAAGAGTGGATGCACATGCGCCATTGCAAACGATTTTGAGCCATGTCATTCAAATTCACTAACCATCGGTTGCTATCATCTCGCGGACCCCAACCAGGTAGTCTACACCTACCAACATGACTCAGTTCACTTGTCAATGACTTCATGGACTTGTGCCATGTTTTGATCTGGCCGCCCCTAGCTTTCTTCCAACCTACTCCTATACCACTGAACATAGCACGTCGAGGCAGTCGGTCGTTGGGCATACGTAACACGTGTCCCAGCCATCTCAACTGGTGAAGTTTCATTACTTCATCAATTGATTTGCCATTCTTACCTAGTACCCGTTTCCTAACAACTGCGTTACTTACTCGATGGTCCCATGATATACGAGCAATGTTTCGAAGACACTTATGATCAAACACTAGTAACCTACAAATATCCTCTACTCATACCGGCCATGTTTCACTGCCATAAAGAGTAATCCTATACTAGGATGAAATAGTTACACAGTGCTTAGAAGTTTCTAGTGATGGTCTAGTTAAGGTGAAGTCACATTCTTTCCTTATAATCTATCTATCAACTATCTTGAATCATTGTTTCCTGCGTGATTTGAACTAACGATCAAAGATTTATATGACACCTCTAATCATTTCACATTAAGCCAAATGAACTGCAAATGTTGAATCCTCTAGACTATAATGACCATAATACAATTCGATCATTCGAATTTAGTTAATAAGATCTAAAGAATAAGTAGTATGATACACATTACATTTAAGTACTATAACTAGGTCATAAACTAGGACAAATCTATGGTATAAGAAGTGAATGATTTATATCATATTACAGTATGTTAATCTGTCTGAATTGATAAACAAATGATATATTACATCATATACATTGAAAAAATACATTAGTCGTAACTTTACTTATAAATAGATATATAGACCAATTGTGACTTCGAAATGTGACAAACACGGTTAACTAATTTCTTGATAGTTGAATTCATGAGTCGATGTAAGCTAGATTACTATTGTAAACCTGAAAGTATTACGTGATCGTTTCGTCTTACTATGAAATTCCTCAGCGAAGCGCATCCACAATTCCGGGATTCGAATCCAGGACCTTCAGTCTTTGCACGCGAACGCTTAAACTCTAATCCACTGAGCTGGCATCCACCGATGTTAAGGTCTAATTTCAATCGATCCATGAAAGACTGTGCAGCCATTCATTACTTTTCTGAGATAACTAGCTTCAAGATAGATTTTCTGAATTTCTAATGAGAAATCATGACCATCGGAGTCAAGTCCGTGTTGGGTGTGAGACAGTTATCTACCTCAGACAATGGATGAAAGGTTGAGCAAGATCATGGATCGATGGAAGTCGGTTGGCACGATGGCCTACTAGTGGCCCTGAATCTGAATCCAGTTTGATTGTTTCTCATTATTTGTTATTGGATAATAGACATATCGCCAATTCTTGTATACAATTATCGACTTAACTGGTGTTGGTCAATAACAGAATTGAATAAGTCAAATACGAGGATGGATTTCGAATTCGTGTGTTTCATATAATCATTGATCCAGACAAACGATCAAAGAAATTAAGCGAATGAAGCGAAGAGAAGAGAACGAAGCGAAATGGCGCGCGGTGGAAAAGGCATGTGAGCCAATGCCATTTAATTCACAGTTAACCGATACTTATAGTCACACAAAAATAAGCTAGAATAAACTATATGGGCTTAACATAGTAATTAACACTATAGTCTAGAAATTAAGAGTACGCAAGAGACCGAGTTTATTTAGTGCGGAATCGTGGACACGTACTACTGAATAGTCCGATACTAGGATGAAACGATCTCGCAATACTTCTAGGTTTTCACTGGTGGTTTCAACTTACATAGACTCATGAATCCAACTATTAAAATTACTATAATATTCACAAGACCCTTCTCTGATTACAATCATCATATGCTCATTAGCGACTGGCTTTAATAGGTATTTCCTGGAGTTCTAGTAAGAAGCAGTGACCAATGGAGTTCATTAAGGTCCATTGTGTGACAGTAAGTCACTGGAGACAATGGTGGATGTGTCACACAATTTCACGGATTAGTTGGAGTTATACATTAACAACGTTGAATACTGGCAGGTTCAATGGCCTAGAGGTTTAAGCGCTCGCTGTTGAGACCAATAGATCCTGGATTCGTATCTCGCGAGACGGAATCGTGAATGCGCACTACTAAGGAATCCCACAATAGGACGAAACAGTTGTCCAATGCTTCCAACTATTAAAATTACTACAATCTTCACAAAACTTCATTCTGATTAGAATAATTCAGTCATATGGTGAATGAAATGAACGGAACTGTCATGTTCATTCATGAAGTTACACATGTTAATCTGTATCTCAAGTATACAAATATGATATAGAACGATTGGCCAATATTCATTATTATTGCCTTATTAACCAATCAAAATCTATAGTAAGGTCATAATTGATCTCTTTTACATTGACCTTAAAAACTTATTAGGATAGATATCCGTTATTAGATCTATAATAATCATATTGTACCAGAATAATGTTTGATTAATGTAAATGAACTCAACTTATAAAGTATAATTTGTGCAATTATTGATTAGATTGATTGATTAATAAATAGGGTCAAAGCATCACAATTGATTGATCACTGGGTGGTGATCAATGTCATGTGTGTCAAGTCCTTATTTAGTGCAAATCGAATGCTATCGATCATGTTGCAATGTGACCACCAGTCTAGGTGACTCGACACTGCGTACACTATATATTGGGATTAGATGGTGGTTGGAGGTAGTCGACAGGAAACCCTGGACCCGGGTTTCGTGCTACTTGGCACTCGTCAGCAAGATGTACCTGAAATCTTGAGGGAACTGGTGCTCCCTGGCGGATTCGATCCCGTGTCACCCAACTTCACAGTCAGAGACGTTACCACTGAGCTATCCGGGCCGGGTCAAAGCATCCTAAAATTATGTTGTAGCTTATGGATCATCTCTGGGGCTACTGCTGGCCCCAAACTCGGATAAAGAAGGAAGGTTGGGCATGGGGTCAGCGACCCCATCCCGTAGGAAACTAACTCGTTAAAAAGACGCTAACCAGGAAAAAATAATTCATTTAGAAATGAGATTCATCTCACCTATACTGATTTTGGGCTATTAAACAGTAGTTCTAGTTTATTTATAAAAGGTAATACCCTACTTGTAGTCTATTCTGAAATTGAGAAAGTGAACTATATAAGGTTTTGGTAATAAAATCCTGATATATTAATGAGTTCATTCAATTTTGTCGTTGAATTATTTCATTAAGATCCACACTACTGATTCAGTGATCCTGAGTGCTGTTAGTGATAGATACCGACTGCTTGGTTACTGTTCGGGTGACTATTGTAACCGATGGTTGGAGACTCTGTATGACATGGCTCGGAATCGATCACAATGTCGTAGGTGTATACACTCTCTGTCTTCCCTTAAACTATGAGATTAAAATTACTTCATATCTTTCTACGAACTAATTCTTTCTTCCTATACTCTATCCTTATATGCAATCTTTCTTTTATACATTATTACCATTGAAGCGACTACTTCTATGAATCCAGTGTTCATCTTGTTGTGCTAATAAGGTATGGCAACTTGTCATCTTACTTCATTAAACCAAGTTTCATACTAAATCGGTCTACGTCTATAAACACTGTTACTCGGAATGATATTCAGTGGCACCGTGTTTCCTTATGAACCACAGTGAGGTCAGTTGTTAAGTGACTTTACAACGGATTGTATTTATAGACATGTGGGCAATTCATCCAGTGTATGGCATCCATCGACTACAAATTACTTAGTCACCATGTCATATGGATATCCTTTAGTATATGTTTGAAGTAGCTGCCAAATTGTGCTCATTTCTGACTCGTAAAATATGCCTCCTGAACTGTACTATTAATCGATCACTGAAAGTGTCATGTTATTTTATCACAGTCAAATCTACCAAAATACTATTTATTCATTATTTATTTGAACAGATAAACATTGGTACAGTGTGGCACCGAATACATATGCACCACACAAGTCACTTGATTTATATGTGGGCTGTGTTACCGCCCAGGAGCCCAGACCGAATCAGGTGCGTTTCCTACAGGGCCACTCCCCGAACCTTTGACCTAAAGGTCTAATCCATAAGGCAGTGGAGCAACGTCAGGAGATGAAGTTCGATGGTAGCCGGTGACCAACAATAGGTTTATACCCCATTTGTTTCCTTAAGATCCTGGAGCCCATATGCATCATTGATTTGGATTCAGGGTTTTCTAACTCTAGATGGATGCCCCGTATCCGCCAAGCCAGTTAATGCTCCGGGCATTGGCCTTTCGTCCTCTAAATTTGGTAAACGACACCCTCACCACAAGAAGGTAGTGAGTAGTACTTCCCTGGCAGTGGTTGTATGCACATGACCGTTTGACAGCATTTCGAGAGGGTAAGCTGATTTTACCCACTCTTGGCCGTACCAGGTCATACGGGGCACCAGAATACTACATCAAACTAGCAAAACTAAAGTAGATATTATGAGGTTGATGTAATTTATTCAATAGTTGAATAATGAAAGAATCTAACTCTATCTTACATTACAAGATTAATTACCATGTCCTTCGATGTTAAGGATTGCAAAATGGCTAGTGACTAGCAGTGGCATGCAAGTGAATATCAGGACTTAGTAGCTAATTGGATAACCTGATGGCATTTGAACCGAGCGACACTGAGTTCGAGTCCCTAAATGAACATCAACTCTGGGATGCAGGTACATTCAGTTGGTGAGTCCCAAATAGGACGAGACGTGAGTTACGGATTTTACTGCTAGCCACTATCTATCTTTACTTAATTATTGTGTATTCGTAAAGAAAATTTCCAGATTTGAGATCCTTTATTATGTATGATTCCCATTACTGTTAGACTAGTTTATCAATCTAAAAAAATTAATTCAGTAATAACAAATTTTCAAAATGAATAAAATGGTCAGTATGAAGACTGTTGAGTTTTGATTGAGATCATGAATCAATCAATATTAGACCGTCAGTGAAAACCTGGAATCACTGAATGACCGTTTCGTCCTAGTATGGGACTCCTTAACAGTGCGCACCCACTATCCCTTACCGAAATGACTGGAAACCTGAACTTCCAGTCTCATGGGCGAATGCTTAATCTTTAAACCACTAAGCTTGAATAATTCAACCAATTCACAAAATTATCCAACCATCTTGTAGTGATTTTGAATGCTGTTTTAAATAATTATTAATTCAGTAGTTAAGATCATGAGTTGATTGAAGCTAAACCACCATGGAAAACCTAGAAGCAATGGACGGACGTTTCGTCCTATTGTGGGACTCCACGGTAGTACGCACTCATGATGCCGCCTCGTAATATCATTCACCATTTAAAAATAACTTATCAGATATTTTTCAATCAACAACAAGGTCAGAAATTACAATACAAATGTCAGGACAGTTATACTCTATGGGACGGAAACTTGGAGAACTACGAATACCATCATCCACAACATACAAGTGTTTATTCACAGTTGTCTACGCAAAATACGTCGGATCCGTTGATCAGACACTACACTGTTAGCAACAACCTACTGTGTAAGAGAATAAACTAGAACAAACCAGTGGAGGAATAAATCAGGAAGAAGTGTTGGAAGTGGATTGGATACACATTGAGGAGATCACCGAGCTGCGTCACAAGGTAATCACTGATCACTTGGAATTCTCAATGCCAAAGGAGAATAGATAGACCAAAGAATACATTACGCCAAGAAACGGAGCCGGAGTGTGTTGGAGAATGCTGGTCGGCGGCCTATGCTCCATTAGGAATAACAGGCGTAAATAAGTAAGTAAGTATCTCTATGATACTTGTGTTTATCATTTACTTTACACAACAGAATTAAGTGAGTAATTGATACAAAGTTACAAAAATCTACATTTAAGGTTGGAAACTGTCAAAATGATCGTAGTGATTGTCTGTTATGACAATTTTGTCTAGACTTTATAAATAATTCATTTTGATCAATAAACTTAACTTTGTTGTCTACCCTACCTTCCCCCTTCCCTACCTCGTCTCTTTCCCTCTCTCTCTTTGTTGTGAACAAACAAAAGTACACGTAAAGAAGTAAAATAGAAAAAAAAAGTTCTAACCATAAAGAAGAACATTTTTTGATCGATATGACCTTGTTAACACTCTAAATAACACATATTTATAATACCCTTCATTATGTATGATCTATGGTTATAAAGTTACTTTATGCTGAACACTTAATATATGTGAATAGATTAATGAATGAACTTAACTGATTAGTCATTTGTGTTCCCTTGACAATATTAAGTTTGAATTGACTTATTTAAATAGCAGAAGGGGTTTTGTGGAGACTTTTAGAAATTTCACTGATTGAAATCATGAATCAATTGAAGCTAGATCACCATAGAAAACCTGGGAGCCACTGGACGGCCGTTTCATCCTAGTAGGGGACTCCTCAACAGTGTGCATCCATGATCCCGCCTTCAGCGACATTCGAACCCAGGACCTATTAGTCTTGCGCCATGCGCTTAACAAACTAGACCACTGAGCCGGCATCAGATGATGTTAATGTCTAACTTCAACCAATCCATGAAGTTGCTCCACCGTACACCATTATCTTCAGTGAGTTGATATCTCATAACAGACCTGGTTATTTAAATATAACGGATTACTATATGTAATATCAGTATGGGGTTGTGGAAATTGTTGAATGTGATAGATGAACACTGATGAGGTGTCCGACACTAGAACGAAACATATAACTCGTGCTTCTAGATCTTCAGTGATCTGTCAGTCAGTCGGTCAGTCAGCAACAATATAGAACTTCATACGTACATACATCAGTTCAAGTTGCCATACCACATTAGCACACAGATACAATTGTCGATTCTAACCTTATAGTGGTAGAGGCAGTAATCGGAAATATTAGGGTTTGAAGATGTTATTCAAGGAGTATAATCCAGTGAAATAAATTTGGAAAGCGAAAAAAAATAAAGGAACATGAGGAATTCAGAAGATTAGAATGTGGCCGAATACAAAGAGTGAATGTATCTGTGTCATTGTGGACGATTTTGAGTCATGTCATTCAAGGTCTCTAACCATTGGTTGCCATCGTTTGGCAGATCCGGACCAAGTAGTGTATACCTACCAACATGACTCAGTTCACTTATCAGTGACTTCATGTATTTGTGCCATGTTTTGGTCTGGCCGTCCCTAGATTTCTTCCAACTTACTCATACACCATAAATCATCGCTCGTCAGGGCAGTCGGTAGTTGGGTATACGTAACACATGTCCCATTCATCTTAACTGATAAAGATTCACTTCATGGTGGTCTAACTTTGATCGTTATCTGTAGCATGTATGTAATACTTACGTAGATTAAGAAGATTTGTCTGGAGCACAGAGTCAACCCTTGAATAAATCCCATTTAATATATCTAAAATCATCATTTCATTGGCTAACTAAATGAGCTTTAATTTGCTACGTATGTAATGATGAACTCACATTAGTTTTTCTGAAGTTATATATCAGATAACAGTATTCAATTGAACAATGTCGAGAGTGAAGATTGACAGAATATAAATGACAATGATTGATGACGAAATGGATAGGTGTTAAATTTCAGTTCATCAGTTGGATGATACCATTCTTACTGTGAATTATGATTGTTTTAATTTTGAGTCATTGTGTTGTAAAATTTACACTTCAATAAGTAATCACTAACTGAGATGAAATAACTGTTTATTGTTCTTTGATCTTCTATAGTTCTTCAGATAATCTTAATCCATAATGGGAATAGAGCAAGAACAACGAGCATAAAAGAGTAAGGTGGAATCATTTATTTCTCAGATTTTCATTAGCTGCTTACAATGAAACAAATGAGTTCATGTTAATTCTGCTAAACAAGATTTTCTTGCTTTATTCAAGCAATGACCAGTAAAGTTCAACCGAGTAACTCACTGATGACAATAGTGGATGTGGTTGTGGATAAGTTGAAGTTAGACATTAACACCATTGAATGTTGGCTCAGTGGTCTATAAGTTAAGCATTCATGTGCGAGACTGATTCGTCCTGGATTCGAATCTCGCGAAGTGGAATCATGGATGCTCACTACTGAGGAGTTCCACAAAAGGACGAAACGGCTACCCAATGCTTCAAGATTTTCCATGGTCGTCATTTATTACGAAAGCCTAATCACCGTCTAAATAGACGCTTAATGATGAATAGCGTAAAAGTCTCAGCCTAGATGTTTAGTTTTAAAATAATCGTATACTTGCTACTGTACGAATTCATATGTTTTACTCGAATCACATTATTTCTTCAACAATTTTAATTCTCTTGATAAATAAAATGACCGTGTTGTTGCGCTACCCCTCATAGAACACATCTTAGGTTACGGTCAGTTCCAAGATCCAGAAAAGTAGAAAGGCTGCAAGCAGAGTTAAGAACACAACCTCAAAGAAACACCTCAGTAGAAAACACTAATTAGAGCAAACTGTTTAAACAATTTTGAATTCTGAACTGAAAGTCAAAGAGTCTTCTAACAAAAGTCATGACCATTCATGCGATTCACCAGACCATACTTAGGAAAGTCAGATAACAATTTCAGAATGTCCAAGGAAGATGTGAGATCAAAGAGAGAAGCTGATATAACTTCGGATCATTAAATAGTAGTGGCCAAACTAAAGTAGGTGAAAACAGTCAGTGTAGCAGCAATATCTGCATCAGTATACTTCAATATATATAAGGAAAAGGCAAGATCCTGAAATACAACATGGAGAACACCAACAAAATCACACTTGGTGGAAAAACTATCGAACAGATGGAAGAACTTAAGTACATGGGTAGCATCATTGATAAACGGGGAGGATCCGATGCAAATGTGAGGACGTCGATTGGCAAATCAAGGACAGCATTTCTACAATCGAAGAGCATATGGAACTCAAATCAACTCTCAGTCAACATCAAAGTCAGAATATTCATTATGAATATCAACACAATTAGTTCTATTGTACGGTGCTGAAATGTGGAGAACTACCAGGTATTTCTAAACACTCGTCTACACAAGATGTTCCATATCCACTGTTGAAAGGCCATGAGGAGAAATTGACTATGGTAGATAACGAATCAGATATCTGTCGAGGAGGAAGTTATTGAAAGATTTTGGAGGTGGATAGAACGCACATTGAGGAACTGATCAGACCACATCACAAGGACAGATCTAATTTCTAATGTTCAAGTTAAAAGGGGTAGAAGCAGACTAATAGATTTCCCCACACCGCATATTGGAAGGAGATATTAAATAAATTAATTTTACTTGTCAACTGCTAGAAAAGTTAGCTTAATACATATTTGTTTGGAGATTCCCGGTAGTAGGTCAATCCGTCATGAGGAGTAACAGGTTTATGTATGTAAGTTCAGTCAAATAGAAATAGACGAAATGGGATTCAAACCTCAAACTACTTAGTTAAAGTACTAGTAGTTTAACCAGTAAAGCGCTGTTACAGTGATTTCTGACTTATTATCTCAGATAAATCGTGCTCTGATGGACATTGTGACATTCTAGACTCGTTAATCATTTGAATTAATGAGTGGGTACTGCTGACGAATTATAAACCCAAATACAAATGATGGGTTTGATGTTAATCCATTTTTTTGGATTACTCCAGCTGACTTCTATCGATCATGAAAATAAATGTTCACCCAATGATCAATCAATTGTGAATACATCTCAGTCCTACAGGATGTCAGTCACGGCCCGGATAGCTCATTGGTAACGTCTCTGACAGCGAAGCTTGGTCTTATGGGATCGAGTCCGTCAGAGAGCACTAGTTCCTCCAAGATTACAGGTACACCTTGCTGACGAGTAACAAATAGCTCGGAACCCGGGTCCTATTGACTATCTCCAACCACCATCTTATCACACCATTTAATATTGATACTAATGTGATGAATTAATTTTATCCTCTCAAGAGGTTAGTTATCTAGTTGATAGCCGTAAACATCATTAATTTCTTAATTGATTGTATCTATTTTATTTTTGCGTCTCAACGATCAACATTTAATTAGAATGTTAAGGGTATATATGACTGGTTTATGAATTAAATAATCGATAAATTCGCACATAGAAACTGCAATTCCTCCCTCCCCCCCTCTCTCTCTTTGTCTACATATACATATATTGTATTTCGTGAACTGTATTGCTTGAATTTTCTATCATTGGTTGGTCTTATTTATAGTGTAGTATGTGCTAATTATATCGACAGATGTAATTAGTATGTATCATCAATTGAAAGTGAAATACCTGGCGGCATAAGGTTCAAAAGATCAAAGAAAAGAGAATGAGAACTAAGAATGATTGATGTCGAATCGAAAGAACAATGAAGTCTGAGACGATTGATTGACATTTTGTAAATGAAGTATTTACTTCATGGTTCTCAGATATTCGATTGTCTTCACTTGTATTCTCATTCATTACAATAGTAGTGTATGTATAGTTTCAGAGTTGTTTTTTTTTAATCGAATACAGACAATTAACTCAGATAAGTCTGAATCAAACAAACACAATTCATATCCACTACATACAGTTTTTGACTAGAAAACTCTATAGAATCTGATTTAATACTATTTAGCCATAATGATATATAGATGTTTTCACTGAAACAAAACTGATAATAGTCATTGAACCAGTTATCGTATAGTTTTTCTGTTTCAGTTAAACGATGGATAGTAGTTAGCAGTAGAATCTAGGACGTCGAACACTTCGTCCTATTTTGGGACTCGTCAACTGAATGAACCTGCATTTCAGAGTTGATGATTATTCTGAGAGTCGAACTCCAGGACTCCAACCCAATACCGTCCGCTTCAAATACCATCGCGTTATACACTTAGTTACTGAGTCCTGATAGCCTCCTGCTTATGCAATGGGGTGAAGTTTTAAATTCATTTGATGTTGTTTACTTGCATCTTCCGGTTGTTATTTAAGACTGCAATTGATTAGTCTCTTATTGGCATATGTGCATCCTGTGCAGACTGCCTCGATATTGTCTTAATTCACAAGCTTTATAAGCAAAGATGGATAATGGTTAGCAGTGGACGAATATCGCAACCTCGTCTATATGATTACAGACTTACTTCAGTACGTTTCTGAAATTATTCAGTGAATACTTCTATATTAAAGTAGAGTAGGAGGCTTTATCTCATTAACTTTGAGGAAAGTTATTGAATTACCTTTGAATCAAGCATCTTGGTGTTATTGAGTTTGTATCAATAGTAACCCTTTCGATATTCATTTTCATGTGATTTTCTGATAACTAATTCAATGAAAATGTGTGATGTCATGATGTATGTTATGGTTAGCGCTTTATTTAGAAAGGTTGTTTTCTACGAGTGAGGGATGCTGACTCAATGCCGAACCACCCTCCTTTACCCAGTCTTCGGACCTTCAGTAGCCGTAGAAGAGCTATAGGTGGAGTTTAATGTTATGATAAGCACGTTATTTTTAGTAAGGGTTAAGTATTTAGAGTTATAGTTTTCATCGCGAACTAGTAACGGCTATAAAGTAAAAACGATTTATAGTCATATAGATAAGTGAATGTCGTACTAAAACCAATGAGTTGTTAGAGAATTAGGTTATCGATAAGATTTTTAGGACCAGTAAAATAACACCGAGCCCTAGCCAAATTATCCAGTAGTTGGGTCACTGAATATCGAACAGATCATCGATCTCCGTCGCGGTCAAGGATAACCAACGCGCATCAGTCTATCGTATGCCATGAACTGGCCCATACTGTGGTGATCCCACTATCTTCTCTGTACTGATTCTTACTAATATATTTCCATCCTTTGTGTGTGATGGTCTTCACCGCATCCATAGTACCTTGATACAACAAAGGGATATTCCATGTTAGGTGCTAACCGTGAGGTGTGACTTCGAAGTGAACTGGTTCGTTACAGTATTCTCGTTACGCTTGATATTTGAATTTCACACGTATACCAAAAACATCACGTCCTCAACTCTGATTGGCAACTATACTTTTACCCGGTTTATAATGAAAACTTGTAAACACAATACTAATACAATATTGTTCTATATTGACCTTAAATTCATTCATTTTCATATATACTACTGTTTATACTTATTTTAAACCCAAATCACATTATAAAAATGTATCATTTTTAATAAACAATAGATGAATATAAGTAATTGATTGAACATTCGGTCAAAACCTTTGTATAGTTTAACATAATAAACCATGTGTTGTACTGGTTAGTAGTTATGGTATTCAGTCAGTATGTGTATTTCGATTCTGTTACAAAGCCAATAGTTTGTTACTGACGTTTTTGATACAAATTTAAACAACCATTTATGATTAGAACCCCAAGATTTATTAGGTGTATGTGTGTGTGTGTGTGTGTGAATTTCACTAAATACAAGGTTCTGTTATTATTGTACCATGTACACAGTACCAACTGGAATCAATCGAAGATGGTCAACCAATCTGAAATATAGTAAGACCATTTTAATAGAGTTTTGTTCTTTGAGTTGGATGGTTTGATAGTGGAGATTTCATCATTCTTCTGAACGACGTCATCAGAACAAACTTCGAACACTTCACTTCTACCTGAAGTTTGTGCTGATGATGATATCGTTCAAAAGAATGATGAAAGCTCCACTACCAAACCATCCAGCTCAAAGAACAGAACTCCATTAAAATGGTCGTACGATATTTCAGATTGGTTATAGTGATCTAGAGGTTTAGAATTCAAGCATGAAGCCGAATATCTTGGGTTCGCTCCGCAACCACGAGAATTATGTACATATGTTACTGAATTGTCTCAAGCTAGGATGAAACAGGTAATTACTTTTTAAAGATGTTCATTGGTTATCTGACTTTTATTAGTTCGTGATCTCGATAAAATCTAACAATCTCTACCACCTTCATACTCGTAGAAGGTACTAGATGATTTCTGAAGTTGTTTTTCTTACTCAAGGCCGTGATTTACCATAAACCTCATCAAAACAAGTGAGAACTGGTCAACCATTTTGTTATTTTTCAAGATAACTCATCAATACGTACTGAACACCTCGTCAAAGTTCAAAGCTGAATGATTCATTTCTCACGGGTAGCATACAATCACTTGTATATGAATATAAGTGATAATATCCAGATTAACGAGTGATATGTATAAGGAGGATCAGGCTATATAATTGAATGCCTTAACTAACAAATCACTGTTCTATATTGAATTTATCTAGAAGAGGAAATCCACACCTATTTTTTATTGATCACAATTTAAACTATAGTAAATTGAATAGATTGCATAGAATTGAGTAATGACTTATGGGCGATAAATAGTTGTACACGCATTAAGCTGATTGACACCGAAAATCAGATAGGTCTGAAGGAGACTTTTCAAGTTATCTATCGGTTTCAATCCGATATGGCCTATAGTTAACATGTCCAAAAGACATGTGTACAACCCTTCTTCCTAGCTGGGTCACTGATTGTTATAACTCAGATTAATATAGACTTATTATACCATTCTTTTTCCGGATCTATTTTAACTTTCCTATTCTTCAAACACATCCACTTAACCGTAAGTATTGCTTGACTTCCTACTAAAAATGTTTTCGATAGAGCAATGAGAAGATGGAGTTGGTCTGAAAAAAATGTGATGTACTTACGTTATACATTTCGAACAATCTGCTCATATATCCGTCTGGAACCCCTGTGGAGTTATTACCGGTTCCAAGCACCAATAAAGGAGGACGGTTGAGCATGCAGTTAGCGACCACATCCCATAGAAAACTAACTCGATTAAAAAATCGCTAACCAGAAAAAATAATTCAAACCATTTGAACTCTGTCAGACACTATCAACAACAACCTACTATAGGAGAGAACAAACCAGGTCCCAGTGGATGAAGAAATCAGGAAGAAGCGTTAGAAGTGGATAAGTCACACACTGAGAAAAGCACAGAACTGCGTCACAAGGCAAGTCCCCAGTTGGGATCCTCAATGCCAAAGGAGAAGAGGCAGACCAAAGAACACATTACGTCGAGAAATGGAGACAGAAATGAGAAGAATGAACAACAATTGAATAGAACTAGAAAGAAAGGCCTATGACAGAGTACGTTGGAGAATGCTAGTCGGCGTTCTATGTTCCATTTGGAGTAACAGGAGTAAGTAAGTAAGTAAGCTCATATATCTAGTCATATAAAATGCCCTGACAAGTATATGTATGAGTAGATTGTTCGAAATATATGGCGTAAATACATCACATTTTATCAGATCAACTTCGTCTTCTCATTTTTCTATCGAAATTTTTTTCTCTTAAATGCGTTCCCACTTCTTTAATTAGACATGATGTAGTCTGTTAACCCTATTGACTGTATGTTTCAATGAACTCAGTTTATTCTTCCGGGGATATCAATTACTCATTTCATCATTCAACTTAATTCACGTAATCTCTCATGATATATTATTATTGTTATCGTAAAGCATAAAGATTAGCTTAGAACTATGATATAAAACTAACTGGATAGTGTTTTCTATATCGAGAATCATAGCCCAATATTGTTAGAATGTTCTAAACTAAAATAACACTACTTTCTAGTAACCTTAGAATTACTGATTATAATGGCTAGCAGTGGAATCTAGGACACTTGTCACTTCATTCTATTTTAGGACTCATCAACTGGATAAACCTCCACTTTAGAGTTGATGTTCATTCTGGAAGTTGAACTCAGTACTGTTCACTTCAAACACTAGCATGTTATTCATTTAGCTACTGAGTCCTGTTAGTCACTTGCTTGTAAAATGAGGTGAAGTTTTTTTAATTCATTTGATGTTGTTAGCTTGTATCTTCCCATTGTTATTTAGGACTGTAATTGATCAACAACAATGGGAAGATACAAGCAAACAACATCAAATGAATGTTATAAATTTCCCTAAGCTCTAATATAATTCATTTTAATCAATATATAAAACTATCAACCGAATCACTTAGTTGGCTAACATTACTAACTAGTAATAACTATTGATAGAAAATCAATATGACTTGACCTTTAGCTGATGACCTTTCAAAGTATTGATTATTTATTTGGATATTTGTAGACTTCGTTTGCTATTGTGAAATGATAGAAAAACAGATTGAACGAGTAATCCATTCATTTGGTATTGTTTACTTCAATGTTCCCATTGATGTTTAGGATTGCAGTTGGTCAGTCTGTTATTGGTATATGTGCATATTGTGCGTATTGCCTTAACAAAGCCTTAATTCATAATTATTATATATAAAGATGGATAGTGATTGGCGCTGGAATCTAGGGCACGCGTCACTTCATCCTCTTTATGACTCGTCAGCTGGATGTACCTGAATCTCAGAGTTGATATTCACCCCGGGACTCGAACTCAGATTTAATTATGTTGATATTTGTAAAAGTGGGGTTTAAAGTGACGTACAGTCGCTTGAAAAAAAATTTATCTAAATCATACTATTTGTATGATCGTTTACAGTGGATTTTTATCATAAAATAGTTTGAACATGAAGAATGTTACTATTCACTGAGAAAAGAAAGGTTTGTTCATTATCAATAACTAGCAAATGCTTAATAATCAGAGTGAGGTTGCTAGTTTGAAATCTACTGGTCACGGCTTCTCACTAAAACTCCAGGAAATACCTTTTGGATGCAATCACTTGTGAGTATATGATGATTATCATTAGAAAGGGGTTTTGTGGTTATTTATAATAATTTGATAGTTGAATTCATGAGTCAATTGAAGTTAGATAATCATGGCAACCCTAGAAGCACTAGACGGCCGTTTCGCCATATTGTAGGACTCTTCAGCAGTGCGTATCTCGCAGGGGGCGAGGTCGTGGATGCGCACTTTTGAGGAGTCCTACAATATGGCGAAACGGCCGTCCAGTGCTTCCAGGTTTTCCATGGTGGTCTAACTTCAACTGACTCATGATCTTAACTATTGAAATTACTAAAATTTATCTTCAATTCTGATAAATATTAGCCATTTGAATTCACTTG
The DNA here is from genome assembly GCA_944470425.2 of Schistosoma bovis. Classification (NCBI taxonomy): domain Eukaryota; kingdom Metazoa; phylum Platyhelminthes; class Trematoda; order Strigeidida; family Schistosomatidae; genus Schistosoma; species Schistosoma bovis. Next base: position 1,683,562 of record OX103955.1, on the reverse strand, counting down.
GTATAGTTTACTTGAATCTTCTCATTGATCTTTACGACTACAATTGATCAGTCATTAGTTATTTGTATACTAAGGTTTATTGAAGCATTAGCAATACGAAAATTCAAACCCCCTTTGTGTATTTACCCATAAACATACCCTGGTGATATTTGCTGATTATTCAGAGTGATGAGGTTTCAAATTGTTTTCACATTACTATTTTCTTTATTATCCTTGTCTCCTCTTACCTTATATTTCTAGTCTAGTTGACCTTTTAACATGTATATGTGTGATCAAATTGTATTGCACTAATATATCATCACATAGTACTGATAATCTTTGTCTTCTTATTACATTATCAAAATTAGTCATTCAATTGTGATATGGTAAGGTAATACTAATATTCTAGTATGTTTGATGATTGGTAGCAATCTACAAAAAAGGGTTTATCACAATTTCTTAACGGAACAAATACTTCACTTAGGGTTTGGATATCTGTCCTAGTCTAAGTTACTAGTATAGGGGTTGTGGAGATTATTAAGTTTTTCTTGATTGAAATCATGAACCGACTGATGTTAGACCACCTTTGGAGACCTGGAAGCACTGGACCAGTAGGTTAAGCGTTCGCGCACGAAACCGAATGCCCTGGGTTCGAACTCCGCGAGCGGGATCGTGAATGCGCACTGCTGAGGAGCTCCACAATAGGACGAAACGGTCGTCCAGTGCTTCCGAGTTTCCAAAGATAGTCTAAGTTATTCGGCTTCAAATAGAATCTCTTTAAGATTGAAACATTTATACAACTCAGTCATTGGTTAATGGTCAATGTCGAGGCAGTTTAATATTTCGATCACTTCCCATCTGTCAAGTTATAATTTGGTCTTTAAGTTAAATCTTGAGATTGTCATGTACTCTGTTTTACTCAAAGTTCAAGGTATCCTATCGACTATTTTCAATGACATTTGTTTATTAATATGTTTATAGGCATTTACGTTAAACTTGGACTTGATAGTTTCAAATAGATTGAGCATCGGATAGAAAGCTAATAATCAATATATCCCATTGTTATATCTAATTAATATCCATGACTTGACAACAACACAATGATTACAATTCAGTGTTCATTTAGTGAATAAATGAATCAATATTATACGCAACATTAAATATAATTGTCATTAAATTCATGAACCGACATAAGTTTGATTACGACGTATGGAGTCATGTGTGATTACTGTTGAAGAGTTCTATACTAGGAACAGATGGCTGTCAAGTGCTTTCACGTTTTCCATGGTGGTCCAACCTAGACTGGTTCATGATTTAAATGAAATTCAACAGTCTCGTCTTCACAACCCCATACTGATAATTATAATTGTAGTTAAACATACTGGAAAACCGAACAACCAATATTGAAGTCACAGAAAAATAATTACTTACGCTTGTTAACCCTCATGGAGGAGCATAGGTCACCAAACAACACTCCATCCAACACTGTCCTAAAAAATCCTTTCCAGTTCTTTCTACTTGTTATTCATCATTTCCATATCTCCTTCCATTTCCAAACGTTATGTGTTTTTCAGACTTCCTATTTTACTTGCTTCCTTGCATTCAGGATTACAAGTTAGCGCTTGCCTCATGATGCAGTTTGATGATTTCCGTAATCTATGTACTATCGAACTCTAATGTCTTTTCCTAATCTCCTCCTCAGATGGAAACTGATTTGTTCTCTCCCACATTAAGCTGTTGCTGATGGTATCTGACCAACGGATCTGAAGTATTTCGCGTAGACAACTCTTCATAAATACTTGTATTCCCTTGATGTTGATTGTGGTAATTCTCGACGTTTCAGCTCCGTACAGTAGGACTGTTTTGATATTCGTATAGAAGATTTCGACTTTGATATTGATTGAAAAAAAGTCGCTTTTGGTTCCATATATTCTTCAACTGTAATAATGTTGTCCTTACTTTGCTAATCCTCGCCTTCACATCTGCATCTGATCCACTGTTATATGATGTAATTATGTTTTCTTACTTATTACTAGTCCAACATAACTTACATTCTGGTCAATATTAAAATGTTATCAGAGATGGTTTGTGGAGATTTTAGAAATTTCACAGATTGCAATTGCTTAGAATGCTTGTGACTTAAGACAATCGCTTTTTCAATCCTCGCCTTTACATTTGCATCTGATCCTCCTTGTTCATCGATGATGCTTCCCAGGTATGTGAAGGATTCTACATCTTCCAGAGTTCCGCCATCAAGAGTGATTGGATTGCTGTTCTCCGTGTTGTACTTGAGGACCTTGGTTTTCCCCTCGTGTATGTTGAGACCTACTGATGCAGAAAGTGCTGCTACACTGGCTGTCTTCATCTGCATTTGTTCGTGTGTATGGGATAGTAGGGCTAGGTCATCTGCGAAGTCCAAATCTTCTAATTGATTCTGAGCTGTCCATTGTATTCCGTGTTTTCCCTCAGATGTCGAGGTCTTCATAATCCAGTCGACCACCAGAAAAAAAAAGAGAGAGAGAGTAAGTAGCTTTGTCTGACTCCGATCCTTACTTAGAATGCATCTGTCAGCTGCCTTCCATGCACGACCTTGCACTGTAGTCCGTCGTATGAGTTCCGGATAATGTTGACAATCTTCTCAGGAACTCCGTAGTGTCAAAGAAGTTTCCATAATGTTCTCCTATTTACGTTGTCAAACGCCTTCCACCGATTAGATAGTAGTATATATTCTGTAACGTTATAATCATAAAATTAGTTTATGATAGAATATTACAGACAGTATTTTCTACTTAGTATTATGTAAGCAAAGATGGACAGTGTCTAGTAGTGGAATCCAGGATGTGAGTTTCATCCTATTTGGGACTCGTCATCTGTGTGCACTTCTATCTCATAGTTGATGTTCACTCTGGGACTCCAACCCACTACCGTTTGTTTCAAACCTCATCGCGTTATCCACTTAGCTACTAAGTCCTGATAGCCACTTGATTGTGCAATGCGGGTGAAGTTTAAATTCACTTGGTATTGTTTGTTTCAATCTTCCCATAGATGTTTATGACTGTAATTGATCAGCATATTATTGGCATATATGCATACTATACAGATTATCTCGATAAGCAAAGATAGATAATGGCTAGCAGTGAATTTTAACTTTACCCCATTACACAAGCAAGTGGATATCAGAACACGGTAGCTAAGTGGACAACACGATAAAGTTTGAAGTGAACAGTACTAGGTTCGAGTCCCTAAATGAACATGAACTCTGGTACATCCATTTGATCAGTCCCAAATAGGACGGAGTGACGCGCGTTCTGGAACACACTGTTAGCCATTATCCATCTTTGTTTAGAATGCTTTTGACTTAAGACAATATCGAGATAATCTGTACAGTATGCATATATGTCAATAAGAAACTGATTAATTAGTCTTAAACATCAATGGGAATATTCAAGTAAACAATATCAATATCTTCCAGGTTTTCCATGGTGGTCTAGCTTCAATTGACTCATGATTTCAACTAGTGAGATTTCTAAAATCTTCACAAAACCCCTCTCTGATTATAATCATCATCTGCTCATTAGTGACGGTCTCCAAGACGTATTTCCTGGAATTCTAGTGAAAAGCAGTGACCAGTGGAGTTCAACTATGTTTGTTGTGAGATTTTAGCTCACTGAAGACAATGGTGTACGGTGTAGCAACTTCGTGGATTGGTTGAAGTTAGACATTAACACCGTTGGATGCCGGCTCAATGGTCTAGTTGGTTAACCGCCTGGCACGGTACTGATAGATCCCGAGTTCGAGTCTGGCGGGGTGCGGGATCATGGATGCGCACTGCCGAGGAGTCTCATACTAGGATGAAACGGCCGTCCAGTGCTCCCATGTTTTCGATGGTGGTCTAATTTGTATTGACTCATGATTTCATTCTGTGAAAATATATCAGTTAATCAATTCTAAACTGTAATGATATGTAAATTATAATGTTCATATTCAACAATCTCAACAACAACAACAAAAACACACACACATAATCATCATAAATATTAGTAAAGGCACATGTTTGTACTATTAACTGTTAAATCGAGTTGCTAACTTGATTATCTTCATTAAACTTGTTTATCAATCTTATTTATTAGTTTAGCTTTGACTAAATCACAAAACTTTATCTTTGTGTAATAATTATGGATCTTATTATTTCTTTTAATAGTTGAGATCATGAGTCAATTGTAGTTAGATCACCATGGAAAACCTGGAAGAACTAGACGATCGTTTTGCCCTATTGTGGGACATGTTAGCAATGCGCATCTACGATCCCATCTCACGAGATTCGAACTAAGGACTAGAGGTTAAGCAATCGCGCGTGAAACTGAAGAATCTAGTGATAGGACGAAACGACCATTTAGTGCTTCCAGGATTTCCATAGTTGTCTAGTTTCAATTGACTCATGATCTCAACTATTGAAATTGATATAATATCCACAGAAACCTTTTCTGATAGTTAAGTTAATATTGAATCTGTTAAACAATAAGCAATCAATCAGATCTCGAAATTTTAACACTTACGCCATACATTTCGAACAATCTGCTCACATATCCGTTTGCAGCCCCTGTGGAGTTATTACCGGTCCCAAGCACCAATAAAGGAGGACGGTTGAGCATGGAGTTAGCGACCACATCCCATAGAAAACTAACTCGATTAAAAAATCGCTAACCAGAAAAAATAATTCAAACCATTTGAACTCTGTCAGACACTATCAACAACAACCTACTATAGGAGAGAACAAACCAGGTCCCAGTGGATGAAGAAATCAGGAAGAAGCGTTAGAAGTGGATAAGACACACACTGAGAAAAGCACAGAACTGCGTCACAAGGCAAGTCCCCAGTTGGGATCCTCAATGCCAAAGGAGAAGAGGCAGACCAAAGAACACATTTCGTCGAGAAATGAAGAGAGATATAAGAGAAATGAACAAAGACTGGACAGAAATGGAAGGGAAGACTCTAGACAGAGTGGGTAGGTTGCAGAATGCTGGTCAGCTGCTTATGCTGCATTAGGAGTAACAGGCGTAAGTATGTCAGTAAGAAAGATTGAATTTGTTAAACAATAATCACTCAATCAGATCTCGAAACTTTAACACGTTCCCTTACTGATAATTTATCTAAGCATAAAGTTCCAAGTTTATTCTGTGTCGTTATTTAGCTGTTCGTCTGAATTGTCCGTGTTTGTACATACATCAGTATATGTTTGTGTTTGCATAGAAGTGGTTATATGATCGAATGAGGAAACGGTTTGTTCAAACAAACAAACAATCAGAAAACAGTTTAATTTGAAATATTATCGATCCCATGGGTGTGTTCAATAAAATCCGTTTCATTACATTAATATACCCTATTGTTGATCTACTGTTCTGTTAAATAATTTTATTATCACTATTAACATAAAGGAAAAAGCAAGATCCTCAAACACAACACGGACAACATCAACCCAGTCGCATTTGATGGAAAAACTCTGGAAGATGTCGAATCTTTCATATACCTAGGAAGCATCGTCAATGATGAACAAGGAGGATCGGATGCAGATGTGAAGGCGAGGATTAGCAAAGCAAGGACAACATTATTACAGTTGAAGAATATATGGAACCAAAAGCGACTTTTTTTCAATCAATATCAATGTCGAAATCTTCTATACGAATATCAAAACAGTCCTACTGTACGGAGCTGAAACGTCGAGAATTATCACAATCAACATCAAGGAGGTACAAGTATTTATGAAGAGTTGTCTACGCGAAATACTTCAGATCCGTTGGTCAGATACCATTAGCAACAGCCTAATGTGGGAGAGAACAAATCAGTTTCCATCTGAGGAGGAGATTAGGAAAAGACATTAGAGTTCGATAGTACATAGATTACGGAAATCATCAAACTGCATCATGAGGCAAGCGCTAACTTGTAATCCTGAATGCAAGGAAGCAAGTAAAATAGGAAGTCTGAAAAACACATAACGTTTGGAAATGGAAGGAGATATGGAAATGATGAATAACAAGTAGAAGGAACTGGAAAGGATTTTTTAGGACAGTGTTGGATGGAGAGTGTTGTTTGTCGACCTATACTCCTCCACGAGGGTTAACAGGTGCAATTAAGTAAGTAAGTAAGTATATCAGTTTCTATGTAGGAATGAGAGTTTATATATGCTCGATTATTTACTTACTTACTTACTTACTTACTTACTTACTTACTTACTTACTTACTTACTTACTTACTTACTTACTTACTTACTTACTTACTTACTTACTTACTTACTTACTTACTTACTTACTTACTTACTTACTTACTTACTTACTTACTTACTTACTTACTTACTTACTTACTTACTTACTTACTTACTTACTTACTTACTTACTTACTTACTTACTTACTTACTTACTTACTTACTTACTTACTTACTTACTTACTTACTTACTTACTTACTTACTTACTTACTTACTTACTTACTTACTTACTTACTTACTTACTTACTTACTTACTTACTTACTTACTTACTTACTTACTTACTTACTTACTTACTTACTTACTTACTTACTTACTTACTTACTTACTTACTTACTTACTTACTTACTTACTTACTTACTTACTTACTTACTTACTTACTTACTTACTTACTTACTTACTTACTTACTTACTTACTTACTTACTTACTTACTTACTTACTTACTTACTTACTTACTTACTTACTTACTTACTTACTTACTTACTTACTTACTTACTTACTTACTTACTTACTTACTTACTTACTTACTTACTTACTTACTTACTTACTTACTTACTTACTTACTTACTTACTTACTTACTTACTTACTTACTTACTTACTTACTTACTTACTTACTTACTTACTTACTTACTTACTTACTTACTTACTTACTTACTTACTTACTTACTTACTTACTTACTTACTTACTTACTTACTTACTTACTTACTTACTTACTTACTTACTTACTTACTTACTTACTTACTTACTTACTTACTTACTTACTTACTTACTTACTTACTTACTTACTTACTTACTTACTTACTTACTTACTTACTTACTTACTTACTTACTTACTTACTTACTTACTTACTTACTTACTTACTTACTTACTTACTTACTTACTTACTTACTTACTTACTTACTTACTTACTTACTTACTTACTTACTTACTTACTTACTTACTTACTTACTTACTTACTTACTTACTTACTTACTTACTTACTTACTTACTTACTTACTTACTTACTTACTTACTTACTTACTTACTTACTTACTTACTTACTTACTTACTTACTTACTTACTTACTTACTTACTTACTTACTTACTTACTTACTTACTTACTTACTTACTTACTTACTTACTTACTTACTTACTTACTTACTTACTTACTTACTTACTTACTTACTTACTTACTTACTTACTTACTTACTTACTTACTTACTTACTTACTTACTTACTTACTTACTTACTTACTTACTTACTTACTTACTTACTTACTTACTTACTTACTTACTTACTTACTTACTTACTTACTTACTTACTTACTTACTTACTTACTTACTTACTTACTTACTTACTTACTTACTTACTTACTTACTTACTTACTTACTTACTTACTTACTTACTTACTTACTTACTTACTTACTTACTTACTTACTTACTTACTTACTTACTTACTTACTTACTTACTTACTTACTTACTTACTTACTTACTTACTTACTTACTTACTTACTTACTTACTTACTTACTTACTTACTTACTTACTTACTTACTTACTTACTTACTTACTTACTTACTTACTTACTTACTTACTTACTTACTTACTTACTTACTTACTTACTTACTTACTTACTTACTTACTTACTTACTTACTTACTTACTTACTTACTTACTTACTTACTTACTTACTTACTTACTTACTTACTTACTTACTTACTTACTTACTTACTTACTTACTTACTTACTTACTTACTTACTTACTTACTTACTTACTTACTTACTTACTTACTTACTTACTTACTTACTTACTTACTTACTTACTTACTTACTTACTTACTTACTTACTTACTTACTTACTTACTTACTTACTTACTTACTTACTTACTTACTTACTTACTTACTTACTTACTTACTTACTTACTTACTTACTTACTTACTTACTTACTTACTTACTTACTTACTTACTTACTTACTTACTTACTTACTTACTTACTTACTTACTTACTTACTTACTTACTTACTTACTTACTTACTTACTTACTTACTTACTTACTTACTTACTTACTTACTTACTTACTTACTTACTTACTTACTTACTTACTTACTTACTTACTTACTTACTTACTTACTTACTTACTTACTTACTTACTTACTTACTTACTTACTTACTTACTTACTTACTTACTTACTTACTTACTTACTTACCTACTTACTTACTTACTTACTTACTTACTTACTTACTTACTTACTTACTTACTTACTTACTTACTTACTTACTTACTTACTTACTTACTTACTTACTTACTTACTTACTTACTTACTTACTTACTTACTTACTTACTTACTTACTTACTTACTTACTTACTTACTTACTTACTTACTTACTTACTTACTTACTTACTTACTTACTTACTTACTTACTTACTTACTTACTTACTTACTTACTTACTTACTTACTTACTTACTTACTTACTTACTTACTTACTTAGCTACGCCTCTTACCCCTCATGAAGGAATACAGACCATTCACCAGTAATCTCTATCCAACTATATCCTACGCAAGCAAATCAATATATCAATAAATAATAGATCATTTGATGTAATTAAATAATCGATTGATATTGATTATTTGAATATTTGATTTATATTATTTATAGATGATTTACTAAAAATAATTAATGATCATATTAATCAAGAAAAGGTTTATTTTTTGCTTTTCTTTACATACCAAACCATTCAATATTACTAATTATATTTAATTATGTAGTAAAGAACCTAGTTGTGTTTCCATGAATAGAAAATTAAAAGTGACGGTTAAATGATTTATGATTAGAATAAGCGAATTAGTTCCATAAGAATGTTGTCATAAACAGAGGGATTTCGATAGCGCCTTGCGCGAAACTGATAGGTCCTGGGTTCGAATCTCGCCGGGGGGCGGGATCGTGGATGCACACTGCTGAGGACGAAACGGCTGTCCAATGCTTCCAGGTTTTCTATGGTGGTCTAGTTTCTACCGACTCATGATTTCAACCTGTGAGATATCTAATGCTCATATATAATCTTTAGAAATATGCCTCACATAGGATTAAATTAATGGATGACAAAGAGTATGATATCAACGATATCACTGAGATGAGAATCAGTGGTTGCACTATATTGTGAATTGACTGAATAATAGAATAAAAAACTTTAGATAACTTTTATTAGAGTTCAGATGAACAGGTTTTGGAGAGATTATTTTAATACTGTAGACAATGTTCATCACAAATCCGTCTTGTTTAATGTTTACCAGTCATTATTGATGGCATTGGGAATCGAGAATTGATCAAAGCTAAAATCATGTACCAGCGAGAGGATCCAAAGTTCAAGGGCTCTCTGCAATTCCTGGAGGTCCTATGTCCTATCTCTGTAAACGTCATAGGTACATGCTGCCGAAGTATCCTTTACAGGGCCGAAACTATCCATGGGTCTTTGGGTTTCAGAGATCAATCATTGATGAATTACACTTTTCAAATCTTTAGTTGCTGATCTTATAGAATGATGAAATACTGTTTGTACTTAATTGCTTCATGTTTTATCTGATATCTGACGTTACCAATGGGCTATCTTGGCTGCGACCGACCTCCTATAGGATTGAGATGTATTCCCAATTGATCGATCTCTGGGTGGTGATTAATATCATGGATTTCATGTCCTTCTTAGTGCAAATTGAATCCTATTGATGAAATTATAGTGAACATGTTTTTGATGAAGTTTTGTTCTCTGGGTTGGATTATTTGGTCGTGGATCTTTCATCGTTCTTTTGAACGAAGCTGAGTGACACCGGATCGAATCCGTTAGGGAGCACCTGTTCCCTCAAGGTTATAGCTACACCTTGCTGACCAGTGCCTAATAGCACGAAACCGGGTTCAGGGTTTCCTATTGACTACCTCCAACCACCATCTTAAAAAAACATATTTAGCACAAATGAATCTGAGTGGTTATTTTGTATATGTAGTGGGGGGGGAAGGAATTTGAATATGAATTAAAAGTGAAACTTGGATATTGGCTTGATACAACTTCTTAGATCAATTTCAAAAGAATATAGGATCAATGAACTGGATCCTTATTGGTCAGTTGATTATCCCCTACCCAGTTTAATGATAAATTAGCTGAAAAGATTGTAAATGTATAATATACTGATGGTCTTGAATTAACCATTAAGATATAAGATAACTTCATATATATTCTATGCTAAATTTAAAGTATACTGATAGATACCTATTATGTTATAGCTATTTAGATGAAGATTAAAAAGAATTGATTATTAAAATGTTTAAAATCAATAAAAAATATCTATTATGTAACCAAGATGTGAATTGAAGACAGCACTTAAGCGAAATCACAAAACATGCTTGTTGCTAAGGCAAACTATATGAGTCAATGTTTAGTACAGCCAGATAATATTCTCATTCCTTTAACTCGTACTTAACAACTTAACCTTAAGTTTATTGAATCATCTTTATCTTACGAGTACCACAATAAGATGAAATGGCCGTCCAGTGCTTCCATGGTGGTCTAGCTTCAATTGACTCATGATTTCAACTAATGAAATTACTACAATCTCTACAAAACCTCTTCTGATAATTATTTTATCGTTTTGTACTGTTAAATGTTTTTCTTTGTAACCATGGAATGTTTCCTTATTGGTTGGTTTGTCACTCAAGGTTGTTACTGTATCGTACTTTTATCCGAAGAAAATCTTATTAGATGGTATCTCTTGAACTGCTATTTCTGCATAGTACACATTTGATAGAGTAACATATTAGTATGAATACAAGATTATGAAATGAATTTTGTAATGATAGTTAATTTAGTGACTTTTCCAACTGGTAGGAATATATGGTTACTCTAGTTGATACACATTATGTTGAACCTTAGAATTGAACAATAGCACAAAACCCCATGACCTTGAAATATCATTCTTTGAATAGACCTATTACATATTGAATAGAAATTCTTGTACTTCATTCTTCATAAAGATTACTTACTTACTTCCATGCACCTCCAGGTTGTATCTTTTAATTTCTGCAGCAATTTGGATGACTCTCCCAGTCTCCCACATTGTACAAGTATTCCATGTACATAAATTAGTGATTGCTCTGGTTGTCACAAGGAGCATCAGCTTCGTGACTTCCGAAGGAACTCGGCTTTCACCATGAGGCGTCATAGTTCTTCTAAATGAAGACCTTCTAACTCATAGGGCAGAGTTTATATGGTTTGAATGATTTTTTCTGGTTAGCGTTTCTTAGCGAGTCAGTTTTCTACAGGATGGGGTTGTTAATCCCATGCCAAACCCAACTCCTTTATCCGGACTTAGGACCAGCAGTAGCCTCGGAGATGCTCTAGGCGGAGTTTCTTCATAAAGATACAACCGATCAAATTAAATACAGGTTGATGAAAATTCCGGAGATAAATAATGAGTCAAACTTTAATGAGAACCCCTTCGAATATCTGAGACCATCAGTTTCTTTTTTCCCATAACTGGATAACCCTTAAAAGATAGAATTAAGAGGTTCCTCTTGGTTCTGTAATGTATAATAATAAATCCCATACCATTCCGTAATCAAATGGTTGGTGGGAATTCCGTAACCAGTTAGATACAAGATCAACAAGCATAGTATTTCTGATTTATATGATTTCGTGGATTCAATAACCGAAGTATGTGTATTAGGAATGAAACCGAAATCATTAAAAGTTGTATCTCTCCTTACAAGTTTCCCGTTCACCAAAATAATTTGCTGCATATGTGGTTATGTTGACAGTAATAAAGTCGACATCAATGCTCAATTAAAAAAGGTGATGCTTATAAACGAATGGACGGAGTTTCAATGGGATCTCAACTGGATCCTGTACTAAAAGTCTATTTTACGGCCAGCTTTAAGAATACTGTCCTAAAAACACCGATCGACAGATTCCAATTCTATTATGTAATACGTAAAGGGAAACAAAGATTGTAATAACATATTGTGAGAGTTCAGTAATTCTCACCTATCGATTACATTCTTAATAGAATCACAATTGAAATCGAATCCTCATTTAATGCATATACTGCTGAAACTAAAACCGAATGAATCTCTAAAACGATCAATTTACAATAAGCCAATATGAAACAGGTAGTATACGGACTTCTAGAGTTGAGAGTCACTGAATAGGAGGAGAAACTTAATCCGTTATCTATTCTTAAGAGACAGAACAATACACATAGACAATACGATTGTCAGTGAATCAAATAAAATCCAACGAATACTTATGCAGTATGGTTTCCTCCTCAGTTCCAGTGATGATATCCTTAAACCATACGAAACTTTAAGTTGAAAATATTCCTACAGTTACAAAGGAAGTTCGACTCATAAACACTGAATTTCAAAGGCATATGGTAATGAAAATAGTAAAGAGAAGACTATCAAGATCTATGAGAAAGAACGTTCATTCAGCAAAGCTCTAAATTGTCTTCTATAATAAGTACTTTATTCAGAGAAGTGTCTAGGATAAACTGCAGCTTTGGGGCACTATAATGTGCATTGATCAGTTAACTTGTTCTTAAGGAGTAGATAATATATTTTCTTTACAATTAGTGCACTTGACAAATGAATATCAGAACACTACTTTGTATAGCTATCCAAAGATGAATGTAATTCAATCAGTTGCTCAATCTTTGAACGTAGGTTCAATTCTGATTACCGGTTACCTTTAGAATAATCGTTCACTGTTATCTATAAAGTCGGCAAAAGTAGTTCAAATTAGATTGGGTAAAAGAATTATGTAAAAAAAGTCATGTTAAATCCCTTATTCTTTCATGGATTTAGCATCCCATCTAGTTTTAAAAGTTGCGAATACTATATGTCATCTTACTCTTTATCTTCATTATCTTTTTTGTAGAGTAAACACTTATTGTTTCACATTTCTTCTCTAATTTCTTATTTCTTATGAACCTGACGATTGTTACTTAACTTAATCACGAGTCGACCTAAACTAGATCACCATTGAAAACCTGGAAGTACTGGAAGGTCGTCTCGTCCTATTATGGGACTCCTTAGCAGTGTGTATCCATGATCTCGCACTAAACAGACTCGAAACAAGAACCTTCGGCCTCGTGTGTGGACGCTTCACCTTTAAACCAAATGAGCCGGCCGGTAACCAACGATGTTAATATCTAACTTCAAACAATCCACAATATTTCGCAAACATCCTCCATTGTCTTTGGTGGGTAATTGACTCATATCCAACGTTGTTCAACTCCACTGGTGACTGATACTGAAAGTCGTTAGTGAACATCAGTAGAAGTTGCTTGAATTGATCTTTCATTTAATAGTGCATTTCAATATGCTGACATTTGATTTGTCTAGTTTCCTATGATGGGATTGAAGTAAATAGTTATAAAATATTAAATAAATCCATCAATTTGTCAAAAGAATCTGAGTAAATTGAAAGATGTCTTTCATACTATGAACAGTTGACTTCAACCAAGTAGGCTCTAATTGATTCTCTAACCATCTTACGAGTGTATGAGATGGGAATATCAAGCTTGTGTATTTTTGGTAGTATATATCATTAAGGTAATCTAAAACCCCAAATATTCAGTTCAGTCCAACTTTGTTTTTCTTCATCAGTTGTTTTCAGTCCTTATTACCGCTGATACAAGTTCTCAAACTGTGTTTCTATATCGATTCTTTTAGTGTGTATTCTTGGAATATGAAGTTTAGACCGGAATGAAAGTGTCTAATTTCCAATTATATTCAGTTCTTTACCTGACAAGTTACAAATAAATTTTCTAGGATTTTCCGAACTAACTTCAAACAGTTGTTATTCTTCTAAGATATTTGTTCTTTCTTTATTAACAACTGTCCCGGTAAACCTAAGTAGTATTTCACTAGTTCATATCAGTTCAAATGGAAATCAGACAGAAAAATTCTATAAAATCATAATACCGTTGAATGCCAACAGGTTCAGTGGTTTAGAGGTTAAGCGCTCGCGCCGCGATATCGATAGGTCCTGGGTTCGAATCTCACAAGGCAGGATCGTAGATGCGCACTACTGAGGAGTCCCATAATAGGACGAAACGATCGTCCAGTGCTTCCAGGTTTTCCATGGTGGTTTAGCTTCAATTAACTCTTGATCTCAACTATTGAAAATCATTATAATTGAGCCTATTTTCTCGCTAAAAGCTGAACCACATTTTCACGACTAACTATAAAACAATCAAGAAATACTGGGACAGTACTGAACTCATCGGATCTTCATCATTTGGTCATTAGAAATTATTTCGAATTCAATCATGATTTCAATAAAGAAAGGAGTGTTTTTATTCTAATCAAAAGCCACTAATCAAAATAGATTTTAACTGTGAATAGAAAACCAATGAGACGTATGAGGTCAAAGGTCAAATGAGATAAGAATGAGATAAGAACCATAAGAAACTTGTTGATAAAAGAATAAAACTCATAAAATCGATTATATACCCAGAAAAATATTGATTTTGTTAGCGATAACACACATTCACACTTGTGAAATAATAAATCACTAAAATGTTAGTTCAAGTATTCCAACTTAATGCTACACTGAAAACTTAACTATTACGAAACTTACAGGATTCTCTAACTTCACTTTGTACGTTAAGGACTGGAATTGATCTGTCTTTTATTGGCTTATATGTCCATACTGGATGCATTACCTCGATATTACCTTAAGTCACAAGCATTATAAGCATAGATGAATAGTGGCTGGCAGTGGTTTCCATGACGGCCGTCCTGGATTTTCTATTTAAAGGAAGAATATATGTTTCAATACAATTTACTTACATTTTTTTCAGTTACTTACGCTTGTTAAACCTTGTGGAGGAGCATAGGCTACAGTATCTATAATAATAGTTGCTCTGGTTGTTAGACGGGGCATCAGCTAAGTATCTCGGCATTCATGATGAGGCGTCATAATTCTTGATTCAACTAGGAGGTTAGAGTTTAAATGGTTTAATTTGTTTAATGTGGTTAGCGTTTTTTTTTTAAAAAAAACAAGGTTTGTATCTACAGGATGGGGCTGCATACCCCATACCCACCCCTCCTTATTTACACGGGCTTGGAATCAGCAGTAACACTAGAAGAACTACAGGCGGAGTTTACAATACAATATTCAATAAATATTTTGTAATATGCTTTATCGAAAAACCATGTTAGAGTTTGGAAACGTATAGAATCGACTAAAAAAATTATCATATTGAGTTTCAAAGTTGATCAGAGTCAATTAGTGATTTGTTAACTCTAAAATACATTTTTATTTCATGAACTTTGAATCTACATTTGAGAATTTTGGCTGAGATATAACAATATATCATAACTAAGTTTCGGTTATATAATAAACTTAATTCGTAAAAGTGAATACATCATGGAAAACCTGGATACACTGGACGGTCATTTCGTCCTAGTGTGTGACTCCTGAGCAGCGCATATCCATGATCCGGCCTCGCGAGATTCATACCCAGGACCTATCAGTCTCATGCGTGCGCTTGACCTGTAGTTCAGTGAACCTACCGGCATCCAACGGTGTTAATGTATAACTTCAAACAATCCACGAAATTGAGTGACACATCCACCATTGTCATCAGTAAGTTATTATTTCACAACAGACGCGGATGAACTCCACTGGTCACTGCTTCTCACTAGAACTTCAGGAAATACCTCTTGAAGCCAGTCGCTAGTGAGCACATGTTGATTAGTATCAGAATGGGTTTTTGTGGATATTATAGTAATTTCACAATAGTTGAGATCATGAATCAATTGAAGCTAGACCACCTATATATGACAGAAAATAAATCTTTATTGTCAAACAGTATGAATCTTTGAAACAAACTACAAACTACTATATAATTGAAAGAATTCAATGAAAATAAAGGACTAGACGATGTAATATCTGTTACTATTGAGTGTATGACTAACTCCAAATTACTGACAAAAAAGCGGTTGAATTACTTACTATCTTTGTATATGTACAGAAATTTACACATTCATATAGCAGAGACTTAGATCGAAACACCCTAATAGGGTTATGGAGACTGTTGAGTTATATAGGTCAAAGCGTGAACTGACTTCGGTTAAACATTCAGAATAAATAAGGAAGCACTAGATTACTGTTTTGTCTCAGCGTTAGAATCTTCATCAGTGTGCGTTCTCGACCCCTCCGGGGATCGAACAACAACATAATGATTAGTTGCAATTAGCAGAAAAAAATGCAACGAAGTATTTTTCATTTTTAGAAACATTGAAAAAATTATGAGCGGAAATTGATAGCTGGTCACAGTGGAATCTACAATACGCGTTTCGTCCCACCTGGGACTCGTCAGTTAGATGTACCTGCATCTCAGAGTTGATATCCACCCTGGGACTCAGACCCTATACCGTTCACTCTAAACGCTACCACATTATCTACTTAGCTACTGAGTCCTGATAGTTACTAGTAATATTATTAATAAAGATTAAGGTAGAATAATATAAAATTGATTGGTTTTGTAGTTTCTCATCATCTGCTTAGAACCAACAATTTGTATTAAAGCGTAACAACGTTGAGGTATGATATAATCTGAATTAATTGATACAAATGATGGAGAGAATTGGAATAACAAGGGTTGTCATAAATAATTGGATAGATATATTTGTACAAGACCAACTGTGAGGTCACTTATAGATAGAATTGAGAAAACGTAATGAGGAACGTGAGACAGTAATGAAAAGAATTTTGAAAACGGATAAGATACTACTAACTACTTACTTACTACTAAGTAAGTAGTTTAAGTTTTTAATCTTTTTACTGCTTCGGTAAGGCAAAGAGACTATGTTTTTTGTTTATTGATTATTTTGAAGGATTGAGTAAATGTTAATGATATCCAAAGATAAATAAAATATCGAGCTTTTGTAGTGTTTAAAATCATTGAGCCTCTGAGTCTCAAATTCTTTTGAATGTGCTCGGAAATCTGAACATGTACTCCTTGCTCTGTTTTTCCAATATATGTACTTTGAAACAGGCATGTATAGTTATAGCAACTGAGAGGAGAGGACCTGTCAATATTTGTTTGAGTAAGTGAGCAGTTCTTTTTGCATAATGTCGTCAGTCCTGTGGTTAATTATTCCAGTAACTTCGTCTTCTTTGAAGCACAGATACAAGAAGCAGGTTTTTTTTTCCGCTGTACGGTGCTTAACATATACGTTGGGTCTGGATTCCTTCTCGATAAATTTCAATGGGTATGCATTTTCACGTAAACAGATTGTAATAGAAGCAAATTTCTCCCTCAGGTTCTCCTTCAAGTAATGTTTATGAGCGCGCTAGACAAACATGCATAGGATTAGTTGTGCCCCGAATACATCAGGTCTTAAAGCTGTAAGGTGACGCTATTTAAAACCCACCAAAGAGCATCATTAACCACATAATTGTACGTATTTCTTAATGATGAGTGCTAACTAGATTGAAAGTACTATCTAGAGTTCCCTGTCGACTTTCTGCAACGAACTAGCATCTGAATACGTAATAAGAAGTTAAAGCTGTCATATTTGCATAGTAAATGTTCGGACAACTATGAGTTATTTGTCAGTTGACAGATGAATAATCAAGATTAGAAATGACAATCACACAATAAGTAATGTTCTGTCCTCATAATAGCTTAAAACAATCCATGATCTCCTATTCCTTTAACAATATGATCAATAATTAGTTATTTCAATTGTGAAAACAAACTAAAGATAATGTTTTACTTCATGAGGTAACCAACACCTAACTATTCAGATCACGTGTACATGTTCTCTATTAAGTTACCATAGAAAAAACACACCGTGTCCTTATTTAAATCCGTGTTTACTGTAATAAAAGAATCTACACTTGAATTCTCTGAATTTTTAACTATAGGTTATTTATATCAGAATGGGTTTTGTGTGGATATTATAGTAATTTCACAATAGTTGAGATCATGAGTTAATTGAAGCTAGACCACCGTGGAAAATCTGGAAGCATTGGACGGCCATTTCATTCTATTGTGATACTCATATGCTAAAGATAAACCAAGAATGTATTTGAGAATATTAACAATAACTTACTTACTTACTTACGCCTGTTACTCCCAATGGAGCATAGGCCGCAGACCAGCATTCTCCAACCCACTCTGTTCTGGGCCTTATTTTCTAGTTCCATCCAATTCTTGTTCATTTTTCTCATGTCTATCTCCATTTCTCGGCGTAATGTGTTCTTTGGTCTTCCTCTTTTCTTTTGGCCTTCAAGATTCCATGTGAGGGCTTGTATTGTGACGCAGTCAGGTGCTTCTCTCATTGTGTATCCTATCCACTTCCAGCGCTTCTTCCTGATTTCTTTCTCTGCCAGAATCTGGTTTGCTCTTTCCCACAGTAGATTGTTTCTGATAGTGTCTTGCCAACGGATTCGAAGTATTTTGCGTAGACAACTGTTAATAAACACCTGTATGTTTTGGATGATAGCTTTCGTAGTTCTCCAGGTTTCCGCCCCATACAGTAGAACTGTGTTGACATTTGTATTGAAAATTGTGACTTTGGTGTTGGTTGACAGAGAGTTGTTTTGAGTTCCAGATGTCCTTCAGTTGTAAATATACTGCTCTCACTCTACCGACCCGCGCTTTCACATCTGCATCCGACTCCGCCTACAGTCCCTCCGGGGGCTACTGCCGGTCCCAAGCCCGGATAAAGGAGGAGGGTTGGGCATGGGGTTAGTGACCCCATCCCGTAGAAAATTAACTCCCTAAAAAACGCTAACCTGAAAAATTATTAACAATAAACTTGTAATGAAATCAACTTGATAGGGATTAATGTAATTGGAAAGCTGTATAAGGTAATCTTGGTAATTAAATCGCATTGATGAATAATTCTATACGAAAACAAAATACCTTCCTAGATCTTCTTGATTTCAATTAATTCTATAACTGAGATCAATCAATAACAAATATCTATTATTAATCAATAATTACACAGAATACATAGAATAAGAATGATTTATGAATGATGTCTTAAGTGATTTCCTGCTGTTTTCCTATGTAATGTATTGGATTTATAGCCATATAATCCATTATTGACATGTTAACATTAAAATACCTAATCTGTTTGACATTTCTAAGAACAGATTGGGTTTATTTTTTCGTTTTTACAAATTTAGTATATTGTGTATAATTGAATAGGTAAGTCTTAACTATCGTAATAAACCTGTTTGTACTTTTCATCCTTTGCTGATCTTCATTGTTAGAGAGGTAAGTTTCTATGATGAAAATTTCTGTAATGGACAAAAGGATCAAACTTATAAATTTAATCACTGAATCTAATTCGAACAACTGCAACTGAAAAAGTTTTCAAAGACAGAACTATCGATCAACTGAATGAAAATGAGGATATATATAGCAAGAAATTACAAATTTGTTATGAATGAAATGAACGGATGAACCAAACAAAGAAACCAATGTTTACTTATTTCAGACGGTCAAAAATATTAGTAGTAGTAGTAGTAGTAGTAGTAGTAGTAGTAGTAGTAGTAGTAGTAGTAGTAGTAGTAGTAGTAGTAGTAGTAGTAGTAGTAGTAGTAGTAGTAGTAGTAGTAGTAGTAGTAGTAGTAGTAGTAGTAGTAGTAGTAGTAGTAGTAGTAGTAGTAGTAGTAGTAGTAGTAGTAGTAGTAGTAGTAGTAGTAGTAGTAGTAGTAGTAGTAGTAGTAGTAGTAGTAGTAGTAGTAGTAGTAGTAGTAGTAGTAGTAGTAGTAGTAGTAGTAGTAGTAGTAGTAGTAGTAGTAGTAGTAGTAGTAGTAGTAGTAGTAGTAGTAGTAGTAGTAGTAGTAGTAGTAGTAGTAGTAGTAGTAGTAGTAGTAGTAGTAGTAGTAGTAGTAGTAGTAGTAGTAGTAGTAGTAGTAGTAGTAGTAGTAGTAGTAGTAGTAGTAGTAGTAGTAGTAGTAGTAGTAGTAGTAGTAGTAGTAGTAGTAGTAGTAGTAGTAGTAGTAGTAGTAGTAGTAGTAGTAGTAGTAGTAGTAGTAGTAGTAGTAGTAGTAGTAGTAGTAGTAGTAGTAGTAGTAGTAGTAGTAGTAGTAGTAGTAGTAGTAGTAGTAGTAGTAGTAGTAGTAGTAGTAGTAGTAGTAGTAGTAGTAGTAGTAGTAGTAGTAGTAGTAGTAGTAGTAGTAGTAGTAGTAGTAGTAGTAGTAGTAGTAGTAGTAGTAGTAGTAGTAGTAGTAGTAGTAGTAGTAGTAGTAGTAGTAGTAGTAGTAGTAGTAGTAGTAGTAGTAGTAGTAGTAGTAGTAGTAGTAGTAGTAGTAGTAGTAGTAGTAGTAGTAGTAGTAGTAGTAGTAGTAGTAGTAGTAGTAGTAGTAGTAGTAGTAGTAGTAGTAGTAGTAGTAGTAGTAGTAGTAGTAGTAGTAGTAGTAGTAGTAGTAGTAGTAGTAGTAGTAGTAGTAGTAGTAGTAGTAGTAGTAGTAGTAGTAGTAGTAGTAGTAGTAGTAGTAGTAGTAGTAGTAGTAGTAGTAGTAGTAGTAGTAGTAGTAGTAGTAGTAGTAGTAGTAGTAGTAGTAGTAGTAGTAGTAGTAGTAGTAGTAGTAGTAGTAGTAGTAGTAGTAGTAGTAGTAGTAGTAGTAGTAGTAGTAGTAGTAGTAGTAGTAGTAGTAGTAGTAGTAGTAGTAGTAGTAGTAGTAGTAGTAGTAGTAGTAGTAGTAGTAGTAGTAGTAGTAGTAGTAGTAGTAGTAGTAGTAGTAGTAGTAGTAGTAGTAGTAGTAGTAGTAGTAGTAGTAGTAGTAGTAGTAGTAGTAGTAGTAGTAGTAGTAGTAGTAGTAGTAGTAGTAGTAGTAGTAGTAGTAGTAGTAGTAGTAGTAGTAGTAGTAGTAGTAGTAGTAGTAGTAGTACTAATATATACAGTTATACCTTTAAGAATGACCATTAATATTCGATGTCACCATATCTTTTAAAATTAATTTTCATGTTCTATTAATTCAAAGGTTTTGAATGGATGAATGTTTGTTGTTATAATTATTATGAACCGGTAAAATCTATTCCATACTTGGTGAACAGTATTTTCGATAGATTAATATTGTAACTATGGTTACTGGTAAACTTCGTATTTTTATTACATACTCTACAATTGAACAATTATCTTTTTTTACATCTATTTTACCCCAATTTCTTTTTCCTTTAACCTCAAAATGATTGCGCAACTGTGTTGTGACACTTGATATCTCCAAACATCACTGAATGGTTTTAATTAGACAACTGGTAATAACCAGGTTGTTGTAGAAAGCTGTTTCGTCCTAGTATGAGATTCTTTAGCAATCTGCACTTACTAACTCATTTATAGTGTAGCTAACTTTCTATTTTTCAGAAGATTACTCTATATGTTAAACCAACGCTAGATACAATTGTACGGTTACAGCAAATGATGGAAAGAAAGAAATTTTTCCCTCTATATTATTTGTTCTTTAATGGCCCAATTAGTTTCTTTATTGATCTTATTTGAGTATTATTTTTCCCAGTTCAAGTCCCCTATAGCTTTTGAAAAAGTTAAAAGAAGACTGATAACCACTGTATAAATATAATGATGGAATATACTAGATGAAATCCGACACAGGAGAAATCAAAGTGCAAAGTGAGTGAAGTGATCATTTCCAAACCACAAAGTGAGAATTCGAAGGACAAGTTAGTTGAGTGACCTAGCAGTACGGTTTCGAAACATGCATTGACACAGAAGTAGCTAAATTGTAAATTAACGTTCATATTGCAAACCTGAATAACTTATCATCTAAATGAATTATTATTACCGGTCAGGTAGCCAATGTCAAAAAATGGTTAGCTTCTTGAAATAACCGCTCACACCTTTCAGTGGTCGTTCGTGTAATACACGAAGAGTCTCTGTATTTGATTTCCCACTTCATTTCCCCATAGGCATCTTGAATACAAACTGTTTGTCAGTCAACAAATAATGAATAGATACTGATTACATTTGTGTAACATGTTAAAACCACCTGAAATCTGACGAAGCGGGATTTGTCGCTATCGATTTTATAATATCATAGATAGACAATCAAATTAGTGATCTCCTAAATGGTGAAGTGCTCTTTAAACACTGGATCATTCAGAAATGAATATTTTTTATTCATTCAAACTCCAATACCATCCTTCCTTTAACTGTTTGACTATAAACAGACTATTATCTTCCCAGTAGTTGCATAGTGATATTTGTTTGGGGAATCTTTCTAGAATCGGCCACGTTATTTATACCATTGATAATTATTAATTAATATAGTTCCAAACTAGTTATTCTTATAAACCCCGCCCTTTGTCAAATATGTTACTTCAATGATCAATTAGTTAATTGTTTTCAATATAACAAGGGGGTTTTATGGATATTATAGTAATTTCAATAGTTGAGATCATGAGTCAATTGAAGCTAAACCATCATGGAAAACCTAGAAGTACTGGACAGCTGTTTCGTCTTATTGTGGAACTCCTCAGCAGTACGCATCCAAGATCCCGCCCCCAGCGAGATTCGAACTCAGGACCTATCAGTCTCGCGCTCAAGCATTTAACCACTAAACCATTTTGTTTTTAATTTAGAAATCATGGATAATATACTTGACTGAAGTCTACTTAGTATAGTTCAAAAATTTCCATGAAACTATAATTTATGAACTACCTTAAAAAAGACTCTAAAATCACTTTGAGAAGATTCATCTACTAACTAGAACCAATATGAGGATACAGAATGATAATTTATAATTAATGGTTAAGGTGATGAATTAGATTTGGAGGGAGGGGGTGTTTCATCACCAGTTGACATCAGCTTTCATGCCAAAATGCTAGTTAGCCAAATGAATGAATGAATATCGCGCCAAAATCTAAAATTTATTATCTTAAATCTGATTGGTTCATTTATCATTTATCATTTTATCGATAAATTGTTACAAAATTTAATCGATATTTTTTTCTCCTTTTTTTCCTTTATATTTTTCTTTTCTTTTCTTGATTAATTGTTTCTTTTAAGCGCCATTTTTTGAAATTTGAAATTGATCTAAGATCATTAGCTTTACTGAATAAATGAATGAATGAATGAATGAATTTTATTGATTTTTTTTCTTATCTTAGATCATTTATAATCACTATAGAAATAGATTATAAATGATCTAAGATAAGAAAAAAAAAATCAATAAAATTCATTCATTCATTCATTTATTCAGTAAAGCTAATGATCTTAGATCAATTTCAAATCACTATAGAAATAGATTAACTCCGCCTGGAGTCCCTCTGGGGGCTACTGCCGGTCCCAAGCCCGGATAAAGAAGGAGAATTGGGCATGGGGTTAGCGTCCCCATCCCGTAGAAAAATAACTCGCTAAAAAAACGCTAACCAGAAAAAATTATTCAAACCTTTTAAACTCTGCCCTGGGAGTCAGAAGATCTTCATTTAGAAGAATTATGACGCCTCATGATGAAAGCCGAATCCCTTCGGAAGTTATGAGGCCGATGCCCCTTCTGACAACCAGAGCGACCATTTATTTAGGTACATGGAATGTTCGTACAATGTGGGACACCGGAAGAGCCTTCCAGATTGCTGCAGAAATGAGAAGATACAACCTAGAGGTACTTGGGATCAGTGAAACACATTGGACACAAGTTGGACAACAACGACTAACTACAGGAGAGCTCCTGTTATACTCCGGCCATGAAGAAGAAAATGCACCACATACACAAGGAGTTGCATTGATGCTGTCCAAACAAGCACAAAATGCACTTATAGGATGGGAATCTCATGGACCAAGGATCATCAAAGCCTCCTTCAAAACAAAGAAAGAGGGCATTTCAATGAACATCATTCAATGCTATGCGCCTACCAACGACTACAATGAAGACGCGAAAGATCAATTCTACAATAGGCTACAGTCAATCGTCGAGAAGTGCCCAACAAAGGACCTGACCATTCTGATGGGAGATTTCAACGCCAAGGTTGGAACGGACAACACTGGATATGAAGACATCATGGGACGACACGGACTTGGAGAAAGAAACGAAAATGGTGAGAGATTTGCAAACCTATGTGCCTTCAATAAGCTGGTCATAGGCGGCACCATATTCCCACATAAACGCATACACAAAACCACATGGACTTCACCGGATCACTCTACACAAAACCAAATCGACCATATTTGCATCAACAAAACGTTCAGGAGGACTATAGAGGACGTGAGAACCAAGAGAGGAGCTGATATAGCATCAGATCATCACTTACTGGTCGCCAAGATGAAATTGAAACTCAAGAAGCACTGGACAACGGGGCAGACAGTATCACAAAAGTTCAATACGGCCTTTCTCCAGGATACTAATAAACTCAACGAATTCAAGATAGTCCTCAGCAACAAGTTCCAGGCCTTTCATGATCTACTCAATGGAGAAGGAACTACTGTGGAGAGCAACTGGAAGGGGATCAAAGAGGCAATCACTTCAACATGTCATGAGGTCCTGGGTCACAAGAAGCACCACCACAAGGAATGGATCACTGTTGGTACATTGGACAAGATTCAAGAAAGGAGGAACAAGAAGGCAGCGATCAATACCAGCCGAACAAGAGCAGAAAAAGCCAAGGCACAAGCTGAATACACGGAAATAAACAAACAAGTGAAGAGGAGCATCAGAACCGACAAACGTAAATATGTGGAAGATTTAGCAACGACGGCGGAAAAGGCTGCAAGAGAAGGAAACATGAGACAATTGTATGACACGACCAAGAAACTCTCTGGAAATCGCCGCAAACCAGAACGACCAGTGAAAAGCAAGGAAGGCGAGGTAATCACCAACATTGAAGAGCAACAAAACAGGTGGGTAGAACACTTCAAAGAACTCTTGAATCGACCAGCCCCACTGAACCCACCCAACATCGAAGCAGCACCCACGGACCTCCCAATTAATGTTGGCCCACCAACAATTGAAGAAATCAGCATGGCCATCAGACAAATCAAGAGTGGCAAAGCAGCAGGACCGGACAACATCCCAGCAGAGGCACTAAAAGCAGACGTAGCGGTAACTGCACGGATACTCCACATTCTCTTCAATAAGATTTGGGATGGGGAACAAGTACCAACAGACTGGAAAGAAGGACTACTGATCAAAATACCGAAGAAAGGCGATCTCAGCAAGTGTGATAACTACAGGGGCATCACTCTTCTCTCAATACCGGGAAAAGTCTTCAACAGGGTATTGTTAAACAGGATGAAGGACTGCGTAGACGCACAACTTCGTGACCAACAGGGAGGATTCCGTAAGGATAGATCGTGTACAGACCAAATCGCAACTCTACGGATCATTGTGGAACAATCAATTGAATGGAATTCATCACTCTACATCAACTTCATTGACTACGAAAAGGCATTTGATAGCGTGGACAGAACAACACTATGGAAACTTCTTCGACACTACGGCGTGCCTCAGAAGATAGTCAATATCATACAGAACTCATATGATGGATTACACTGCAAAATCGTGCATGGAGGACAGTTGACAAAGTCGTTCGAAGTGAAGACCGGTGTCAGGCAAGGTTGCTTACTCTCACCCTTTCTCTTTCTCCTGGTGATCGACTGGATCATGAAGACGTCAACGTCTGAAGGAAAGCGCGGGATACAATGGACATCTGAGATGCAGTTGGATGATCTAGACTTCGCAGACGATCTGGCCCTTCTATCCCAAACGCAACAACAGATGCAGGAGAAGACAAACAGTGTGGCAGCAGCCTCAGCAGCAATAGGTCTCAATATACACAAAGGGAAAAGCAAGATTCTCCGATACAACATAGAATGCACCGATCCAATCACAATTGACGGAGAAGATTTGGAAGATGTAAAAACCTTTACGTATTTGGGCAGCATCATTGATGAACAGGGTGGATCTGATGCAGATGTGAAGGCGCGGATCGGCAAAGCAAGAGCAGCATATTTACAACTGAGGAACATCTGGAAGTCAAAGCAACTGTCAACCAACACCAAGGTCAGGATTTTCAATACAAATGTCAAGACAGTTCTACTGTATGGGGCAGAAACCTGGAGAACTACAAAAGCCATCATCCAGAAAATACAAGTGTTTATTAACAATTGTCTACGCAAAATACTTCAGATCCATTGGCCGGACACTATTAGCAACAACGTACTGTGGGAGAGAACAAACCAGATCCCAGTGGAGGAAGAAATCAGGAAGAAGCGCTGGAAGTGGATAGGACACACATTGAGGAAAGCACCCAACTGCGTCACAAGACAAGCCCTCACATGGAATCCTGAAGGTCAAAGGAAAAGAGGAAGACCAAAGAACACATTACGCCGAGAAATGGAGATAGACATGAGAAAAATGAACAAGAATTGGATAGAACTAGAAAAGAAGGCCCAGGACAGAGTGGGTTGGAGAATGCTGGTCAGCGGCCTATGCTCCATTGGGAGTAACAGGCGTAAGGTAAGGTACCTATAGAAATAGATTAAACTCCGCCTATCAGTCTCGCGCGCAAGCGCTTAACCACTAAACTACTGAACGTTCTGATATCCAACGGTGTTAATGTCTAACTTCAACTAATTCACGAAATTGCACCATCGTACACCATTGTCTTCAGTGAGTTGATATCTCACAACAGACCTAGTGTTGAACTCCATTGGTCACTGCTTCTCACTAGAACTCTAGGAAATACGTCTTAGAGACTGTTACTAGTGAGCAGATGATTATTATGAGAAGGGGTTTTTGTGAAGATTTTAGAAATTTCACTAGTTGAAATCATGAGTCAATTTATGATTGTTTACCAATAAGGAAATAGGTAACATTAGTTTACTTGAATTAGTTTATAGGTCAAATGAAATAACAAGGGAACAGGGAATATGGGTAAGAGAAATGATTATAATGATTAATAATCGAATCGAATGTTTGATTAGGCACTTAGTAATGAATGAACTTCTTTTTAGACTATTAGACTATATAAATGAAGTGGTGATTTGATATGTGAAGATTATGTAAACAGTTCACTATAACTTTATGATTGGCAAACAGACATGATTAACATAAAGCCTGGTATAGATATGAGTGAGTCGAAGATGGGAACTTTAACTAACATATAGATATAACAAGATGAATTAGTAAAAGCATTGGAAACAGTTTAGTATCAGTGATAACGAGTACTACTGAACATAGAGAATATAGTTCTTGAATTCGTTTGGTATGATTATGGTTTAGTGAACTATGCTATTCAATAATAAACTGTAGTCTGCACTTTTTGTTGTCTTCTAAATTTATAATCCGTTGGTATTTATTTAATAATGGTTATCAGAGCCGATTTTAGGAATATTCATCTCTCTCTCTCGGAATGGCCACGCGTATACAAACAATGTCAGGGAAGTCCTACTCACTGGCTTTTCGTGTTAGGGCTGTTGTTTGAGAAACTGAGAGAAGGAAAACGAATGTCTGGCGCTTTAATCGGGTTGATGGATATGGAAGAGTTAAAAAACCCTGATTCAAATCAATGATGCACACGGGCTCCATGATCCTAAAGGAACAAATGGCGTACCAACCAATGGTTAGTCACCGGCTACCATGGGACTGCATCTCCTGACGTTGCTCCACTGCCTTGTGGATCAGACTTTAGGTCGAAGGCTCCAAGTATGGCCTCCTTAGAAAACCACCTTCTTCGGTGTGGGCACTGAGGCGGTATCTCAGCCCACACATAAATCAAGTGATTTGTGTGGCTCATATATATTCGGTGCCCCTTTGTACCAATATTTATGTGTTCAAATAAATCAATAAATCAATATCTCTAGGATAATCCGCTACAAATTTATTTTCTTCATTTAACGCAACACAATTAAGTTACTAGGTTACTATTTACTTATTTCAAAATTCACTGTTGGATCAATGTCATTCTTAGACTTGTCATCTATTGTGCTTTTCACAAGTCCAGTTTAAGAATATTCCAGAGATTAGTTACCAGTGGAGTTCAACCAGGTCTGTTGTGAGATATCAACTCACTGAAGACAATGGTGTACGGTGGCGCAACTTCGTAGATTGGTTGAAGTTAGACATTAACATCGTTGGATGCCGGCTCAGTGGTCTAGTTGGTTAAGCGCCTGTCACGAGACTGATAGGTCCTGGGTCCGGATCTCGCGAGGGGGCGGGATCGTGGATGCGCACTATTGAGGAGTCCCATACTAGGATGAAACGGCCGTCCAGTGCTTCCAGGTTTTCCATGGTGGTCTAGCTTCAACTGACTCATAATTTCAACCAGTGAAATTTCTAAAATCTCCACAAAACTCATTCTGATTAGTTACTTTGTTTGATTGTAAGTATTTTTATTAAATCAATGATGATGACATGTCCTTCTGAACTGATCGATATATGGGATGAAATTCAAAAGTACACAAAGGTATGATAACAAAATGAGATCTTGTCTTAATAAACTTTAGGATTGTACACATTACAATACAATAAAATGTATTTCAATGGGAAGTACCAATAAGTAACCAAGTGTATACATGACCTTTGTCTAACATAAAAATCAATAATTTTGTCAATTCAAATAGCGTATTCAGTATTTTCAGTGTAGGTAACTTTTCAATCATGTATTTAATGTCAAAGATAATATATAGGTTAATTTGTAAGTTTTTAATACAACAAATAGAACAAACATTCATTGTTATACTTGTTAGGACAGCAGAATGATGTAGATGACCGAACAGATAATTCGATTACGGTGTAGATCACCAACGTAGATGATCTATGTCAAGTGATTGGAGGCCTATTCGAATTAGACGGGAATGATGTAACGAACCAGATAACTTTGAAATCACATCTCACAGTCAGCATCTAATATGAATTACCCCTTCGATGTATCAAAGTACTATGGTTGCTTTGAAGACCGTATAACACAAATGATGTTATTATGGAAGTATATTAGTAAGAATGAGTAAAGAGAAGATATCGAGACCACCACCGCATAGCATACGACTAATTGACGAGCTTTGTTTGTCCTTGACTTACATAGAAATCGATGATCTGTTCGTTATTCAGTGACTCAACTACCGGATGATTTGGTTACGGCTCAGTGACATTTCAGTGGCCCTACAACGGTAGCAGAAGTAATGTAGAAATTTCACAATTCGATTGACTTATAACTTGGTCACTCCTAACATGATAGAAAGAAACAGGAAACTGATTGACTGGAATGTGACCAAGTTGATCCAAACACCCGTTTGAAGTTCAGTTATAGATTCTGTGAGCGCTAATTATTGTTGAACTTTAGAGATCAAGACAAATTATTCAATGTTTGATAATCAATGTTTATGAATATGATTATATATTGATTGTCATGATGATATAACTATGAATCAATGGTATTTTATTGACCCTATACTTTCAGTTGATTAACTTCTGACCAACGATAGTCACAGAGATCACATAGTGATGTTTTGTTTCAATCCATGATGATGTGGAATCCAGAATAATAGAAAGTTTCTAAATGGCTACGATAGCGCTACGAACAATTCAGTTTTCTACTGAGCAACTAATCGAATTAACTGTCTTTACTTAAACTATATATTAGCATGTTCACATTCTACAATAAATAGATCAACTGATGGAATCCACAGTAAAGATGAAAGAATACATTAGTGCATCTTACAAGGTCAACGGAAACTATGGCAATTTTATTGATATCCATCTTAAGAATGTAATAAACAAATGTGATTTTGCTAATATTATTGCCTAGCGGAAATCTAGACTTCTAGAAGATCAAATGTTATGTGAATTACTTAGTCTGATTTCCAATTTTTGAGAATAATTATAACATGGAAGCAAATGAACGACTTTTTGAATTACATTCGGACCTTATAACGTGTGAAAATATCTACATAGATAGTCAGTCAGCTACAGTGTAGGACCAGGTACATATATACATCGGTCCAAGTTGCCATACCTCATTAGCACAACAAAATGAACACCACATTCATAGAAGTAGTTAATTCAGAGGTGGTAATATATAAAAGAAGGATTGTGTATAAGGACATAGTAGAGGAAGAAAGAATTAGTTCGTAGAAAGGAAGATATGATACGATTTTAATCTCTTAGTTTAAGGGAAGACAGGGAGTGTATACACCGACGCCACTGTGATCGATTCTGAGCCATGTCACCAAGAGTCTCCAACCATTGGTTACGATAGTCATGCGGACCTCAACCAAGTAGTCTGCATCTACCAACATGGCTCAGACTAGAAGTTAGTGACTTCAAGCACTGATGCCACGTTTTGGTTTGGCCATCCCTAACTTTCTTCCAACCATCCGCAACACTACTCAGCACTGCGCGTCGTACATAGATAATAGACCAACAGTAATTATAATGTCTGGTAATATCATCGTATGATAATAAAGTCGAAAAAATCCAGTTTAGTGAGTAAATTACACGAACCCCAACTTCTAATTTCAACTAAAGATAACGTTTCGGCTAATAATGTTTATGTTATGAATTAAGTTGGGTATATAGGCCTTATCATCTAGTTGATGTACTAAAATTAAGAACCAATGTTATTTCAACAGCCGAGATCATGAGTCAATTAAGGCTAGACCACCATGGAAAATCTGGAAGCACTAGACGACCGTTTCGTCCTATTGTGGGACTCTTAAGCAATGCGCATCTACGGTCCAACCTCATGGGATTCGCACCCCGGACCTATCAGTCTCGCGCGTGTGCGCATAACCTCTAGACCACTGAACATGGCGTCATCTAACGGTATTAATGTCTAACTTCAAATAATCCATGAATTTAGTGACACATCTACCATTATCTTCAGTGAGTTACTATCTCACAACAGATCCAGTTGAACTGCACTAGTCACTGTTTCTTACTAGAACTCCAGGAAATACCTATTGAAGCCAGTCACTAGTGTGTATATGTTGATTAGTATCAGAAGGGTTTTTTTTTTGGAATTTGTAGTAATTCCAATAGTTGAGATCATGATTCAATTGAAACTAGATCACCATGAAAAACCTGGAAATACTGGACAGCCGTTTCGATCTATTGTGGAACTTCCACTGGTCTAATGCTCTATCAACCATCCTTTAAGAGCTACAATAAATGTCATACGCTATATACACACTATACCAAATCAGACATAGAAACATAGATGATTATTATAGGGCTGACTATTTGAATGAGACATCATCATCATTTTGTAAAGGTAATTTGTTAAGATGAATCATAGTTACAATTTTGTTTGTGACAATTCGTCATCATCACCACCACCACCACCACCCTTCCTATAATAATAGCTTTGTTATTAGAATTAATTTATGCACAGCCTTATCAAAACAACCAATCAGAAGAGAGTATTGATTAATTTCAAGGTTGTTGATTGGACGATATGTCTGTTTACTATTCATATATACAATTCATTTTAATTATGAGGATAGACAGACTGATCACAACTATACAGAAGACTTGCGTTGGTTACACTTTTTGTAATTTAACACACAGAGAACTTAGTCAACTTAGGCTTTCTCAAAAGATCAATAAACAGTGGATCTTTTTTTTTTCTTTTTTTTTTTTAAAGAGACAAACTATCAGCAATGTATCTGTGATATGGATTTTATGCCTGCTAGAATTTTAACTATTCACAATTACGCATTTATCTTGTTTATACTTGTTTCAATTTATTGATTTCAGTGATCAATTTAATTGGGATTTTGTTTCTATGATTGAAAGTATGCGACATCGTGGTCCTACTGACGAACTTTCACCTAATGTCTATTTAGATAAACATTGTTCTGATGCTACAATGTTAACAAATGATTCAACAAAATCTGATCAACAACAAGGAATATATTGTACAACTGTAACTTCAAAGTCAACTGGATTATCTCCTGTCTTAACACGTATACATCCATCGAATGTGTCTAGTTGTTTTTCTCAATCGAATCGTGTTCAACGTCATGATTTTAAATCGAAATATTCCAGTCAATTAAATAATCTTAATTCATCTCAGGAGATAAATAAAACTGGAAGATACATTAATCATCGGAAAATTCGTAAAAAATCTAAACGAGAAACAAGATTTCAAATGAACGGAAATATGGATCCAAATTTTCATTCTCTTAAAGTGACTATTAGAAGGACATATAAATCTAATAAATTAGAAAATGGTATTTGTTCAATTGTAAATACACCAAATGATGAAAGTATGAATCATGATGTTTCACATCAATCACTCAATCATATTAATGATAATAATTCAATAAAACAATGTGAAACTCAATTATATGATGAAAAATTAGACCAGGATATGTATAAACCAGTAAGTTATGTTAAACATACAATTTTGTTACTGGGTTGGTAACCATGTTTATTTATTGATTGCTTATGTGAACGTTTGATCCTTGGATCTTATTAATGGAAATCATGGTGAGACTATAATTTATGGACAGACCAATAACGTATAAGTTAACGGGTTTTTGGTTTTTGCGCGAAATTCACTCATCCCTTTGGCGAAATAGAATCTTGGCATTATAACTGATTTCAGTTCATGATGAGAACTCTTATATCTGATTCCTAATACTAACCATCGACTGTAAATATTAATCCTAATTCCTCACGTTGGTTTATAATATTCATTTAGCCATAGTTAGTATGTAGGTGAACATTCTCAAAGTCTGTTTAGCGTCGCTCAAAGGTTTTCCATAAATTATAGTCTCACCGAAATTGTTATAAACAAATTACAATATTGTGGTCGCTTAGTGGTAATGTTTCCGATTACTGCTTATACTCTTACCGCCTCTACTACTACGGGATTTGAATCGACAACTGCATCTCTGTGCTAATGTGGTGTGGCAATTCGAACTGATGTACGTACGTACGAAGTTCTACGTTGTTACTGACTGACTGACTGGTCGCGTAATCTCGTGTAGAAAATAGCCAAACAACTAGGACAGTTTTTAATTAAATCTCTCAAATAACAAAAATTACGGAATAACTGGATTGTTGTTTAAAAAATATCTAGGCATAAGTGAGACGTCTGACGCATTTTCTTTACGTTGGAAACAATAAGGTGGCCTTCATGTTATACAGGGTACCCAACACCTTACTGCTGTTACATAACAATATGAAGTTGCAATTTACATTTTATGTAAATACATGTAATATTGTTTAATTTGTGGTGTTTGTTTTATACAACAAAGAAAGTTCAGTACGTACCACATGATTGAACTCCTAAAGCACTAAATTACTGTATACAACTAACAATTTAATGTCAGTCAGTCAGCTACAACGTAGGACCAGGCACATATATGCATCGGTCCAGGTTGCCATACCTCATCAGCACAGCAAGATGAACACCGGATTCATAGGAGTGGTTAAGTCAAAGGTGATAATATATAGGAGAAAGTTGCATATAAGGATGCAGGAAGAAAGAATTAGTTAGTAGAAAGAAAGATATGAAGTGAAATAGATGTATGTAGAAATCAATAATTTGTGCATTACCACATCTTTAAAATCCGATCATAAACAAAGTAAGGGGTGTAAGTTCGCATCCACTGCATTATAAGTGTTGCAATCTAGAGAAAAAATGATTAATTACATAAAGAGAGATCAACACAAATTATGAAGATAATGTATACAGTTAACATTATTATTAAGTAAATTCATGAGTACACCTACACTATGGGGACTGGTTTTTAAGCCATGATATTTAATAGTTGTGAAATACAAATTTCCGTCTTGTGGATCCGTACTAAATCATACATTATTTGCACCTTACATCAATAACTTCACAAAATAATAGTCCTACTTTGTTTGGGTGACATGGCTCAAAATCGTTGGCAATCGTACAGGTACATCCACTCTTTGTGTTCCTTCAAACTCTAATCTAACAAACTTGGTCTCGTGTGTTGTTACGGATACGAAGGCTGATGGAAGAAAGCTAAGAGTGGCCAGACAAAAACATGGCACAAATCTATGGAGTCACTGACAAGTGGACTGAGTCATGTTGGTAGGTGTAAACTACGTGGTTGGGATCTGCGAGACGATAACAACCGATGGTTAGAGACCTAGAATGACACAGGTGCATCCAATCTGTGTTCTCTCACATTTTAATCTTCTGAATTCTTCATGTCCCTTTTATATTTTCTCTTTCCAAATTTGTTTCACTGGATTATATTCCTTGAATGACATTTTCAAATCTGAGTTTCCGATTACTGGTTATACTTTTACTATCTCTACCAGTATGGGATTTGAATCGACAATTGTATCTGTGTTCTAATGTGGTATGGCAACTCGAACTGATATATGTATGTTCGATGTTCCACGTTGTTACTGGATGACGTCACCCCCTTTTCGTTTAGCAATATTCCAACCAGGATGAATGCTCAATAATGTTGCTCACTTTCAATTTTTTCGAATGTCATAGATATTATCTTAGACATAACTTTCACGTCTGATTTTTCAGGGATTGAAAAGAAATTTATCGATTTGAGGTTCTCAAATAACAGTCTTATTTAGTCAAGGGAAAACATTTGAGGCGTTACTCTTGTTCTCATTATAAGATATTTCAAAACTGTCGCACATCATTGCCTAGTTCCGTAACTTAGTCGAGCACACTGACCTCTTCGCATATCTTGTATGTTTCATTGGATGTCGTGATCGTTGTTTTTAGCTAGTCTATAGTTTGGACAAGAGATATTGCTTAATGAGTCAAGTATTTAAATGGTTACCGTTTAGTTTCAGGTCGTAATCATGTCTATATCCACTAACTGAGCATACAAAGTTTTCAATTGTCTCTGGTTATCGGTGAAATCAAAATACTTTTAATTCCTAAAAATAAGTTATTCAGGAAAAGTTTGACCACCCGGCTTTTACAATTTTGAACATCAAAGTGCTTATACAGTGCCGATTCTTAGGTTATATACCATATCCATGTAACGTTACGAGAAATTTACTGCATACCATGTCCCTAATAGTTTACATAGATTTGGGTACCAAGACTAAAACTGGGTTTATTTTACAATTTGATTTTCACAATATTATTGTAACAATTTAAGTTACTTTCTGTACGTATTTCGTTTTGGTCAGCCGGGTAGAATCGTTAACCATTACACTTCAAGTGTTGCTCATACTCAAGTACTCGGATAATTTTTTGATATGTGCGTAGTAAGGCTTATGTTATTCCTTTCCTAGTATGCTTCTGTGAGTGTCTAGTTTCTTGAATGTGTCAATAAAAGGTGCGAACACCACTGCTTCGGGCAACAGGTTCCTAGAATTGATGACTCGAAGTAAAAACCTGTATGTCACGGGTATTTTGTTCGTCCCTTCTTTCTTTATTTATTTATACATAAACATAGGTACAAGAAGGCACCAAAAAGGATTGCACGGGTAGCTGCCCTCTTTACTTTTTCCAGGATATCCGAGTCACCTTTTAAACAAGAGTTTGTAGCCTGAAATCAGTTTTCAAGCTTAGTCCTCACTAAGGTTGTGTATGCTGTGGTGAACATAGCAGTATCTAACTTGGGGAATGTCCGTCTTAGAACCCGTAAGGTTCTAAACCCCTTAACTGCTACCTCCCGGCAGTGGGCTGTGGTCTTAAGATCATGACTCACTGTCGCCCCGAGATCCGTGTGAAACCGGACCACGGGTACAGGCACTTCCCCTATATTGTACCTATTTACCTTAGTATCCCCAAAGTGTATGTAGACACATTTTACCGCGTTGATAGGCATCAGCCACTCTTTAAACCATCTAATCACAATCACAATATGTAAGTCTGTCTGGAGTGTGCATGCATCTGCTTCTTCCATTATTTTTTTGCCAGATATTTACATCAGCGTATAATTACATTGGGGACTCAACTATACATTTACACAGAGTATAAAAAGTAAAGGACCTTGAGCAGAACCTTGCGGCACTCCACTATGTACTGGTCTCCAGGTGGAGCACTTCGAATTTACTCTTACTTTCTGTATGCGACTTACTAGGAAATCCTTAAGCCATTTTAGGAAAGGTCCGGTAATGCCAAGATTCTCTAGCTTCAGTAGCAGTCTATTTTTTGTCACCTTGTCAAATGCTTTGCTAAAGTCTGTTTAGACATCCACTGATTTTCCATTATTTACAGCCTTTATCCATTGCTCCCTTTCTATAAGAAGGTTTGTTGTACAACATAAATCTTTTCTGAAACTATGTTCTCTTTTTAACAAGTTGTTGTTTTCCACGAATGTCATTATGGTATTTTTGACCATTCTTTTCAGTATTTTAACTATGACACTGGTGAGGCTGACATGTCCATAGTTTGATGAAAGTTGTCTTGGGCCTGTTTTATGTATTGGAGTGACGATTGCATCCTTCCAGTTCGTAGGTAAAACACCTTGATCGAGTGACGTATTAAATATCAGTCAGCGGGGCTACAGTATATTGTGCAATTTGCCTCAGGATTTTGGGGTGTAGTCTATCCAGTCCTGTTGACTTTTTCATGTCTGAGGTGCTAAAAGCCTTAAGTACATCGTCTTGATCAAAGTCCACGGTGGCCATACGATTTGTTGACTTTGTATTTGGGTTTAGTTCTTTGCCTAGGAGAGGCTCCTGAGTGAAAAATACCCCGAAATAGTTTGCCATAGCCTCTGCTTTTTCCTGACCATCCTCTGTCATTTCAGATCCACTCCCTTAATTAGGTTGGGAATCTAGTGCTGCATCTTTGTTCTGTAATTTATGTACGAGTTTCTAAATTTTTACTATCTGCTCAGGGACTAGTATATCACGAGGCTGCCAGAGTTGAAAATGTGTGACTATGGTTAGTTTCTTACACCGCCGTTGGTAACCTGGACTTTATAATATTAACTTGTTATTTGTAACGAGCTCTGTGTGTTTTGAGTTTGTGTATACGGAACCAGTAGAGATAGACTTATGCTTTTTCTGTATTCTAGATTTTTATCCGCTTTTATCAAGAATAAGTAGTTTGTGTTATAATGATTTACAAATCTAGGCTATTTAAATTTACTAAACCTCCGATCGGCCATTAAATGAAGGACATGTCAGTCGACAAAACTATAGACCATTGATAAGTAGCCATGTTGTGTGTCACTCATTTTGTCTCTAGATCTCTGACAGTATCAAGTATGCGTAGTCAGTAAATGTTGATGTTATTTGAGTAAAGGGGAACTCCTAAATGGTGCTTTCAAACTACCGAAAATAATCGGTCCTAGAATTGGTGACGTAGTTTGAAATTAATCCGAATAAAGCGAATGCATTCCCATTTTATCCGTCTTTGAATTTCAAACATCGCTCATTTCTTATCCCTTTATCACTACATCTTTATTTAGTTAGTCATAATTTTACTCTTGATTTGCTGTGTTGGTACATTATGGCTATTTGAACGTATCTCTGTTACACTATAGTAACCAGTCATTTAGTTTCATTTGGTTGATAAGTACACATCATTATTCAGCCTGTCGAGTGAATCAAGTGTTTATAGGAGTGCCAGTTGTCTAGGGGTCTCCAAGTTGTAGTCGTAGACATATATGATCAAATGAACCAGTATTTAAGGAAAATGTAGGGAGAAAATTTTGTATCCTGTTTATATGGCGAACTAATTTTCATAAGAAGTTTGTTTCAGGCATTCGTTTTATCCTATCGAAATAGACGAAAACAAACTAACATGGGTTACCAAATATAAGTTTTGATCATATTTGTAAAAGCTCGTGACTGATTATAGTGAAATAATTAGATTTATTACTTCTATCTGAGAACACTACTAAACTACTTTCATTACATTTCTTTTTCATTTATTATTAATCTTCAGTGTTATTCCTCTTAATTTCTGTTTACTTCTGTATACTGTCAAGACAAGTTAACCTGAAGAGAAGCAGCATTGGTGTTTGATGCCTGTATCAAGTGGACATGAATGATACCTGTGCAGTATCACAGCCCTCACACGAAGTGATAATTACTACTGGCTTCATTGTTATTGTGTTTCATATGTATTTAGTGCTCCCTTTTACTATGTTGGTGTGTTCAAATCAATAAATAAACCAAATATGAGGATTAGTGATACTACCCGATTGCCCAAACAGAAGTGAAGGCCTGGCTGAAAGTCGATTGTTTTAACCATTGGGTCGCCGCTTCGCTTGAGTCTTTTAGACAGAAACTTATCATTTAGTGTCATAAAGGTAACCAGAATAAATACTATAGTCTCAAATGATATGGTTGAAAATCAATCTCATTAGCCTATGTTTAGTCATCTTGCATCATCATCTAGCTCTTAAAATACCCATTTCTTGATTTCATTTATTCTCTCCGGTTTTTCAGCGTTCCTCTACTGTCAGTACTATTTTCACTATCCTACTCTTTTTTCTGGTTCCTTCATTGTGTTTAGTGTGGCCTGTGGTGAGAAACCGTGTATATTTGTTTTCTGGTCTCAAGAGATTTTTATCTGTCTATCAATTCATACTTGAATTTTGTTCCGTCGGTATGGTTTGATGTCTGTTGTTGGTCATTAACAAAGATATAGAACAAAAATATAACTTATTCTGATAAATATGGGTTTATTTGCTGAGTTAAATGTAGAGTCTATTGTGTTGTTAATCGACTACCCAGACTGAAGTAAGTAAGGTGTGTTTAATCCTTTCATTTGTTCCACCTAGTTAAGTGTCATAATCAGTTAACAATCTAACAGTTGTTACTGTATTTATTCAGACTTTTCGGTTCTTGTTCGGTGTTAGAGAGATTCATTATTATAGCTATCGAGTTGTTGACCCGATTCCAGTTATGGCACCATACATTTTTCTTCATAGAATTGATATTTTGCATGATATGAACTTTTTACAATTACAGAATTGGAATTATCATGTTGTTCACATATGACGCCTCCTAAAATGTCATTTTCATTAGATACTTAATCTCCCATTTCATATTTGATCTATCAACGATGATACATCTGTTTATTGTACTATTTCATATTTTAGGAACTTTTATCAGTATTCGAAAAGCCTTGTCATTTTGTCGATTCCTCAACTTCTACAGTTGATAGTGCTACCTTAACTGAACCAGACCTCCTTGGACCTTGTGAACCAGGCACAAAAGTTGTTGTAGAAGGTGTGGTATGGTTAGAAGCTACAGGTGGGTGTTCACTGTTAGTTTTTGTGTTTCCAGTCTTGATACTTAAACGCGAATTAGTATTGCAAAATTCATTTATTCGTTGTGTTTTATTGTCCTGTTAAGAACATGGATAAACAATAAATAATGAATAAAGATTATGAAATTCTATCAACTTTAAACTTCACTGAGAAAGTAGTTAAAAGACAAGAACAGTTTTAGTCTCTTTAGTTCCCGGATTATTTGGCTTTTGGCATCGTTTCGTTATCTTAGATGAAATATCTGATTGTTACGTGAACATAACAGTTAGCGAAGATTCACGGATACATAGAGTTAATGAAACCTACGAAACTAATTGATCTCAACCACGATCAACAAAACGTATTGATTTGATATTTGTGCAGTTTTTTTAGTAGCTCACTTCTATTTCACACTGCTCAAGATGACAATGAAAGTCCTATTATTAAACTATGAAAATCATAGAACCGCTGCAGCAATTTCAAAAGCATTCATCTAATCTGTAAATTGTGTTCATTATACAATAAACTTGATTTCAACATAGTTTACTGTTTATTAAATTGAGTTAGTTATTCTAATTTTCGTAGTGTTTCACTTAACTGAATTATGACATGATGAAATTATATCAATGTAATATAGTACACAAGTTTCATATCAGGACTCAGTAGCTAAGTGGATAACGCAATGGTGTTTGAAGCGAATGATACTGAGTTCGAGTCCCTAAATGAACATCAACTCTGAGATGCAGGTGCATCCAGTTGACGAGTCCCAAACAGGACGAAACGCACTTCTTGGATTCCACTGCTAGTCACTATCCATCTTTGCTTACAAGTTTCATATGGTTTAGTATCTGTGAGTTGCATCTATTCACAACAATCTATTCCATATAACAATCAGAATTATCACCTATCAAATTATTACGTAATGTTTGGTCAATTGAATAACATATAATTAATAAATGAGGGGAGCTGTATTATGTAATTTGTAATCTGTTTTATTTCATGTTTATTTATTTTGGAAGTGAAATATTCTACCTTCTATTAATAGGGATGCTTGTTCTTAGTCTTCACTGGCGTGGACGAAACTATATGGGCACTTTGTTAGATTCATCAAAACAAACATTTGCACCTACTTGGTAAGTTTTAAATTATTTATCAGTTTAATTCCTGTCTTCAAATTTATGGTATAGGCACAACTTTTCTCTATTGTTATTAATTAATACTACTGAAGCTTCCTACTGTAGCTACTAGCTTGTTGTCATGATTGAACTTGTCTATTGTGGTGACTTATCCGAGAAATGTTGGACCGAACATTCGTTTCCTTACGCCAGTAGCACTGAAAATTACATTGATAAAGTTGATAATTATTTATCGTGTAATAAATGTCGACTTTGATAGCTGAATTAATATTCATAAATGTTATTTTGTCTTTTTTTCGCAGCATGGATAAAGGTGTCGCTAGTGCATTGAATCTCTTACGTGGTCGAAAATCTTGGTGTGATCCACACAGAGGTTATCAAGCTCGTGGCCTTCATCATTTTCACCATCTGCGTCATCATCGTCGTGGCGGCGGCAGTACCACTGGCATATCAATGACTACTCGGTCAGCTTCGGCAGCAGCAGCCGCTGCATCACAAGACTCAAGAGAGGGGAGTGTAGATTCGAAAGACCAGTCTGTTGTTAATGATCCTTATTCAACTGAGTGTATTGACCAACCGTATGTACCTGTAGAGACAAGTTATAGCAAGAAGTCTGGCAATGTTGCATCACATGATATTCCCCAACGTGGAGCTAAAGGACGTAGACGTCGTGGCACTGGTCGAAGACCAGTTCGTCCTACTGGTGTAGTCTCTCCATCTCTTGAATGTTCTATGAACACATCTTTGCCCGAAACTAAACAAACCCTCAACGATGATGCAGATAACCAAGTAAACGTTTTGTCAGATGTTTCATCTTCAAAATCCGATTGTAAATTACCACTCAGTTGTCCATTCAATGGCTGTGAAAAGCGTTTTGCCGATATTCTTAGTATGCGTTTTCATTTCACAATGGGACACCATAACATTCAAACCGTAGAAATGAAAAATAGGAGAGAATCTCTTGCTGAGCCTGTTATTGATCAGGTTAGATGGATAAAAAGTGAAGATTTTGATAATAATCTTGAAATATCTGTTTGTGATATCTCTGCTAATTCATCTCCTCCACCGAAACTAGCAAGAGCACATTGTACCAAAGATAGAAGTAGTGACAGTAACGAAACAAGTTTAGTTTTAACAAATGGTGATGATATTGATGATAATATTGATCCACCGAAACTACATCGTGTTGTATCAATATCTGATTCTTTTTCTAATGCAAATCCACTTATTGATCCAGGTGACTCAAACTCATCGAAGTTTGATAATAATCACCATACAACAGATGTTCTTGACGAACCTCCTACTGCTAGTCCTGCATATTCTGATATCTCTGATGACGGTACTGTATCATCTACAACTAATAATTTCCCAGTTTTAAACTTGGGAATGGCAGCAATTGATGTTCAGAATTCCAGAGAAGGAGTATTGAATTCTTCATCAATTTTATCAAATCTTTCTAATCAACCACCCTTACCTCAAGGATACATTGATGTTTCCAGACGCTTAAATCTATCTCCACTTATATTGTCTTCATGTTCTACCGTTACTGGATCTAGTGAACCGACTAAGTTATATTTTCCTGCTAATTTGTTTTCTCCAACTCTAAAAGGTGTAAGCAATATCTTCTATCAAACTGCATCTCCAACTATTAAATCCATGGACAAACAGAGTGCAGAAAGTGGATTAAAACCGATTAGAAATAATAATTCCCCTACGACTTATCCTTTTCAGAAAGAATCGCCTTCCAGATCCCTGATAACCAACAATAACAATCATAATACTAGTTGTAGCAGTAATCCATCAGTATTACATGATTTATCAAGTTCTCAGTCGTCCCCTTCTAATAGTGCTCCGCTAATTCCACCATCAAATCATGATAATTCCCGACAGCTGACTTTTCTCTCCGTTTCTCCCGGATTAGTTATGACTGAGCAAAATTCACGTCCATCGTCCACAGGATCATTTGTATCAAATCCTCTTACTTTTTGTGTTTCACGAAATTCTCCAGTTCCACCACGACCCGGTAAGTTAAACTCATTTGGTCAGGTTACTCATTTTAATTAATTTAAACATTGTAGGACTACAATTTCAACTGACTAACTAATCAATCAAAAATGTTCAGTTATTTATGGGATTTATTCCTACTGGTTTTGCGATGTTGAAAGCTTTTATTTGGATGTAGTTGTTTGATCCTTAAACATACTTATTATCCGATCATAGACAACATAGGGTCTGACATGAATGTAATCTGATCCAAACCAGGTCATCTCACAATAGCAGAGTGAGAAATAAACTAAAATATAAAAAGATAAGAGTAACAACTGTACTTTCATTGGAGAGCTAAACATAAAAACATATAAAGGGCTCAAAATAACATCAAAATTCATGGTAAAATATATTGATACTAATTAGATTCATGGTACTTGATATGGAATCATCAATTGTAATTGTCGT
This sequence comes from Schistosoma bovis, assembly GCA_944470425.2. Classification (NCBI taxonomy): domain Eukaryota; kingdom Metazoa; phylum Platyhelminthes; class Trematoda; order Strigeidida; family Schistosomatidae; genus Schistosoma; species Schistosoma bovis. The sequence continues at coordinate 1,640,602 of OX103955.1, read as the reverse complement.
ATAAGAGACCAACCTACTCCTGTACTGACACATATTGTTTATTAGAGTAGGCGTCGGTTGACTACTCCTAATTTGTGTCCTAATAATCTCGATCAATGAAAGTTTAAAGCTGTGTCAATTTATTTACCACACAACACTATGCCCAACTCCATCAATACTCTTAATGGTTTGACAAAAAGTAGGGGATCATTCGTATGGTTGGTTGCCGACTTTCCAAGGTCATGTTTCGTAGCCATTAAGTAAGACAGGATTGTTTACTATTTCTATGGAGAAGATGGTAATTCATGATAACTACATTTTGCCATCATAACTTGGTACAGCTGGTAATACTGCATCACCCTCCAACCTTTAATCTGATCGTTTTTGTTTTAGTTCTTTGTATCTAACCTGTTCGATGTGGTATCATAAAATCACTTGAAACAAGTATTCCCACCAATATTGCCCGATCACGTTGTCTTAATGAAAGGTCCAGTTCAACCATCCCATCAAAGTTACGGCTGGGATCATTGTTTATTTTTATCAGGCGAGGTGGTGTTTTAGTATCTGCAAAAATTGGGTTATAGGTTTTTGATTCGTATGAAGTGTTTTTCGGTTTGTTCACTTTCCCCCTTATGACCTGGTTGGTACTGCCGAGAGTGGGTAGAGTTCCATTCTTTCTCCCAAAGTGCTCTCATATGGCCACACCTATATAGCCACTGCCAGTGAATTCCTGCTCACTGCCTTCACGCGTTGGGGTATTGTTAAGAGGACGGAAAACAAACATCTGGCATTTAATCCGGGTCGGAGTGTACTGAGGATCCACCTAGAGAATTTGGAAAACCCTGATTCCAAACCAATGGTGCACATGAGCTCCATGATCCTAAGGGAATAAATGGCGTATGAAGCAGTCGTTGGTCACCGGCTACCATTGGACTGCATCTCCTGACGTTGCTCCACTGCCTTGTGAATCAAACCTTAAGGTCAAAGGTTCGGGGAATGACCCCCCAAGAAAAAAATCTGCTTCGGTTTGGTCACTTGGACAGTATTCTAGCTCATATATAAATTAAATGATGAGTGTAGTGCATATATATTTTGGTGCCCTTTCGTACTAATGTTTATATGTTTCAATAAATAAATAACATTGTATCCATTTATGGTCATTATCATCAATCTGAATTTAATTCTATTCTTTTCACACAATATAGGTTTATCCGATCAAGGATTACTATCATCGCATAATAATCACCATCCATTTTATCAGCATCATCAGCCTTCTGCACTGTCTAAATCTTATGAATAAACAATTAGACACATGTATATGTCTATTATTCAATACACAAATGTATATTTCAACATTGTACAAATGAATGAGCCATATACACAACTTACTACTGGCGTTTACAGTACTTGTGTACGAGGCGATAGTTTGATCTTATCCGATGGAGAATCATTAGAGTTGTTATTTCTCTATGTGTATCTAATTTATATTTTATTATTCACCCTATTTCTCATCACATATTTTTTACTATCCTGACAAGAAACAACCAAATCCCATCATTAATCAATTGATGATAGCAATATTCTCGTTCTTCCATTGTCCATCTTTCTCTTTAATCTTCATCCGTACTTTGTTTTTCTCTGTCTCTCTATGCATTGAGAAGAAAGAATGCTATTCAATTTCAAGAAATCATGTGGTTGTTATTGTTATCATCTCATTGTCATGTTCCTTCTCTCTTTGTCCTTTCTTTTCTTGGATCTTTGTTTTTCCATTGTAATTTTGTTCTGTTTCTCTTCTCTGTATTCCTGTTCCAATTGACTACTACTTATCAATGTTCGCTCACCAAGGGTCTTTCACACAAAATCCAAATTACCATTATCCTTATTTGCTACTATTTAGTCAATTTTGTAATTTCTCCTTACATATATACAAGATAAAAAAACTATGCATTATTATTACTATTACTATTACTATTATTATGATTATGATATTTGACCTCCGCCTTGCTGACAATATATCTCTAGTTGAATAACTGTGAAACTCAAGAATAAATGGATACTATCTTGTGTTTTTGTTGTCTTCATCAAAAGTCAAACAACACTCTTAATAGTAACACTCCTTAAAATTTCCAGTTTAGGATATGGTTTATATGATTATTCATTGTAGAAGTACCTTGTTATTTTTAGTATTGTTGTAAAAGTGCTTTCTCGTTTTTATGGATGAATGAATGACTTTTTTTTAAAAAAAATTGTATTCCAATCTTATCTTTCCCCTTTGTCTAGGGTTATTTGGATACTGAAACAATATTGAACCCCAAAGTGATGATCACTGTGTTCTCATTTTTTGTACTATGTTCCATTTTTTCTTTCGCTTAATTTTCTCATATTATACCGCAAGAATCATTCAACAACAATCTTCTTTTACATGGCTCCGAGTTTTATTCTTGACACCACCATCCTGTGTATACCCATGTTTGTATGTGGGAAGGAAAAGAGAGAGTTTCACTTAAACCACATACACGGTACATGTTACTATCATCAAATTATCAAGATAGACCATTTAAATATTTACATTAGTAGTAGTGATCAATTATGTCTACCTATTTTGATTATTATTATTATTATTATTGTTATTACTGGAATTGTTGTACTTTTGGTTTTTATGTCATGTGTGTATGTGAAACACACTAGTTCGGTTTGTACAGAAAGAAATAAAAACATCCGTTACTGTTTGTGACGATGGTCTCCATTGGTTTGTGTAGTAATACTAATACAAAAGATTGTCGTGCTGAAATTCATACAATAAACCCTATCGGGTGTGAGGCACTTATTCGCCGAAGTCAGGGGAAGATTGGCAATACCGTGGATTAATTGAATTTATACATTAACAGCGTTGCATCCCAGATTAAGTGTCCGCGCGCGAGACCGGAGGTGCTGGGTTCGATTGGTGGGGCTCGCGGATAGGCACGTCTGAGCAGTCCCGTACCATTAGGAAGCCCGCTCAGTGCTTCCAGATTTTTAAGGGTGTTCAAAAACATCCCAATGACATTGGATAGTACGGATGCGCTAGACAAATACCTTGTTAGCCAACTTGGAGTTCTTTCAATATTGAACTGTTTTTATAATATTTGGCTTCTCAATCTTTAGGCGGCAGTAGGTTTAAATCCCACTACACCACCTACTTCAATTTAGATGAATAGGTAGTACTATTAGGTCTCACTCAAACATTATAACTCAAAGCATAGTACATTGAAATGTGTATCTGATCTTAGGCAACATGACACATGTGCATTTTAACAAGTTATCCTACCATAGCGAACTGGAATTATCAAGAAAAATACCAAAATGGTAAGAGTCCTGATGGTAGTAGAAAGCATTAGATATAAGCAGAACGATTCAAGATAAAGTGTAAGGTAATTTAATTTAAGACTAGACAAAGGGTGAATATATCTGCACCCTTTCGACGGTATGTGGACCCTGTTACCTAAAGTCTTCAAACAATGGTCACGATAAATCCACGGACACACCCAGGTACTCTGAACCTTCCAAAATCCCTCAATCAGACAGTCAATTATTCCATGCATTGATACTACGTTTTAGTTTAATTCCCCCTATTTCTCTTCCAACCTACTCTTACACGAGTTATGATCGCTTGTTGAAGTAACGGTTGTTCGTAGGTATCTAATGCATGTCTAGGCTAAGTTATTCGATAGCGTACAACATCCGTACTTGGTAAATGAGCTGCATTCACAGCAACCTTAACTATCACTTCTAAGTGTGCTCATCAGATGATGAATTCAACTCATGAAGAATTATTTTTATAGATTTGAGTTCAGTAAATTAAATTCTGGCAAATAAAGAAGACATTTGGTTTTCTTAAAAAATTAGATAGTTGGAAACTCCCGGTTTATATTTTAAGTTCTGTGGGTGTACTGTCTGTTACTAAAAGTAAATCAATTCGTACCTGCATTTAAAAGTTGTTTGATTGTTCACTTGTGATTTAATAAACTTTAGTTTAACACATTGTGTTGAGTATATTTCTCGTACGGGCGTGCCGTTTTCTGTTGTAGCGGTAAATAAATCCCCAAAATAAATATCTCTGTAAGTTTTCGACATTGGATGCTGACCAGATTACTTTTAGTGGACTGACCTAGCTAAAGGCGCTCGGTCATGCATCCGCACCAGGTCATGTGTGGGAACGCCGTGCTCAACATCTACTGCAATCGCTAGCCAGACTAGATCAGACAATTCCGATATATTGGCAATCATCAAATACAACTTCTGATCTCGATTCTGTGTTTTGATTTCTCTTGATGGGTACGAGTTATATTAGGTGTTACCGGTAAAAGCGTTGTCAAACACTGAATACCTGTGCCATCTTCACTGTTATCCCTTGGCCCATCAAATATCACGTGACAAAATTGCTAATATTTTATTTGTTTGAACACAAGTGTTGGTACAAAGAGGCACTGAATACATATGCGCCACATAAATCGCTTGATTCGTGTGTGCCCAGACCGGAGAAGGTGGTTTCCTAAGGGGGCCACTCCCCAAACCTTTCACCTAAAGGTCTGATCCACAAGTCGGTGGAGCAACGTAAGGAGATGCAGTTTAATAGTAGCCGGTGACTAACATTTGGTTCATACGCCATTTTTTCCTGCAGCCATATGCATCATTGATTTGGAATGAGGGTTTTCCAACTGCCGCAGGTATATTCTCCGTGTCTACCAACCCGGTTGAACTGTCGGACATTCGCTTTTCATCCTCTTAATTTCCTCAGAAACACCCCTAGTGTGAGAAGGCAGTCAGCAGGACTTCCCTGTCAGTAGTTGTATATGCGTGGCCATATGAATGCATTTGTAGATGGAGGTCTGAATCTCCTCACCCTCAGCCGTACCAGGGCTTTTGGGGGCAATCGCTGATCAGAATACCGACTTATACTATCTTGACCCTGTACCAAACCAACGGTGCATCATTCAGTACTAGAAGCATTGAGTTAACTCTGAACCCTTATTGGTCCTCGATATGGCTAGAAGCTTCTCGCCCAGCGCAGGCCGTCCAGACTAGAACACAATATATCAGCACCCATTCTATGAGTCATATATTTTAGACATACGTAGTTTATATACAAGCAGGCCAGACCACATCACGCCACGAAAAGAAATATAATCATTATACAAGATCAAGCCAAAAGTAGTTGTGAGTATTGAAAACTGTAACTAACAAATTAGGAATAAATCAAGAATGGTATATTGTATAACAGCAGTTACTTGATAATTATACGGTACGAATATATATAAACATTCTATAAATAACTCCTAACAGTTGCCATTAATTTATTCTTCAGATGTAATGTTTTCTATATGAAAGGATCTACATTTATGAATCCTTTTTGTTTGACATTTCTTGACTAAACCGTATGAAACCTGCGTTTGTCAGATCTTTTCAAACCATAAGGTATATCGTCAATTGCTTCGATTCTGTATAAATACCTAAGTTAACGCAACTATATTCTCACAATGTTTTTTGATGATAGTTGAGAGCTATACTTTTCTAGTCGATTCAAATCCCATAGTGGTAGAGGTAGTAAAAGTATAAGCAGTAATCGGACACATTAAGGTTTAAGGATATTATTCAAGGAGTATAATCCAGTGAAATAAATTTGGAAAGAGAAAAAAAACCCACTTGTTTCGGTATGGGCACCCGGGCAATATCACAGCCCACACACGAATCAAATGATTTGTGTAGTGCATATGTATTCAGTACCCCTCTGCACCAATATTTGTGTGTTCAAATAAATCAAATAATAGCGTATTCTAAGTAGAAGTGAGTTTATTCCAGTAGAATTTTAACATCATTCATGAAATAATTTACATCTAATGAGAGGAGCATTCAATTAGAAGACGTAGTAATTACCCCCTGTCCATCTATTGATATAAGAGTATAGACAAACAACTAAAAGGTGTGATTGGTAAAATTTTAAAATCCCTTTTATTTAAATCCAGATCATCTCAGAATCTTTGGAAACAGTCAATTTTGATCAATCTACGGTCAATAACCATATCTACATACATTCAATTTATCAGATCATAGAAACTCAGTCAGTCAATCAATCAGTCATATGGTCATGGGTCATTAGAACAAACCATTAATCAATAAGAATGAAAAAAAACATGAATTCACTGAAATCTGTTTCATTTAACCATTGATTATATTGTGCAGAATGGTAATGAAAACTTCTCAAACAAACTGTCTGGGTTAGAGAATGTTACATCATAAAACATGTAACATATCGTTGACCTTTTTCGTCATGATAGTAGTGGTAGCTTTGGGAATATGTATTTCTTTTAAGAAAGATTGATTACATAGTCCATTCGATGTTATGGTTCTAATGAATTTCTATAAATAACAAAATTATATTCTAATAGTTGAGATCATGAGTCAATTGAAGTTAGACCACCATAGAAAACCTGAAAGCACTTGACGACTGTTTCGTTCTATTGTAGGACTCCTCACTAGTGTGCATTCATGATTCCGCCTCGTGAGATTCAAACCCATGATCTATCAATCTCGCACGCAAACGTTCGAGGCAGAATCGTGGATGCGCACTGTTGAGGAGTCTTACAATAGGACGAAACGGCTGTATGGTGCTTCCAGGTTTTCCATGATGACCTAGCTTCAATTGACTCATGATCTCAACTATTGAAATATTACATTGATTGAATGAACATAAATTATGCAGTTGGTCTTTTGAAAAAGTAAGTAGTGTCTCTAAGTGATGAATTATGAATCCCCCCCAAATGGATATAATAAAGCAAAACAAATGGTAGTGTATACTAAGTTATTTAATATACTTATTTATTTTTATTTAAACACATAAACATTGGTACATGGAGGCACCGAACAGATATGCGCCACATAAATCATTCGACTTATATGAGAGCTGGGATGCTGACCGGGTGCTCAGACCGAAACAGGTGGGTTTCTTATGGGACCACATCCGGTGACTTCGATCTAAAGGACTGGTCCACAAGACGGTGGAACAACGTCAAGAGATACAGTCCCATGATAGCCGGTGGCCAATAATTGATTTATACGCCATTTTTTCCATCAGGATCCTGGAGCCCATGTGCACCATTGGTTTGGAATCAGGCTTTTCCAACTCCCCTAGGTGGACTGTCCGTGTCCACCAACCCTGTTAAACTGTCGGACATTCGCTTTTCTTCCTCACAATTTTGTAAACAGCACTCGTGGTGTGAGAAGGCAGTGAATAGGACTTCCCTGACAGTAGTTGTATACGCGTGGCCATATGAGGGGATTTATAGAGGGAGAGTTAACTCTCCCCACTCTCAGCCGTACTAAAGCATTCAGAATTCTTAGACTATTCACTAATTCGCAGGACTGAAGGCTTGACTTGTAAACTTTTCTTTATTGTTTGTCACCATATTTGTTTGATGAAGCAACATACAACACTATATGTGTTATATCCGAAGAAGATAAAGTATGGGTAACTTCTGAGAACTATTTAGGGACTAATATTATACAATATTGTATTCAATACAGTTACTATTGAGTAACTAGGTTATATATATTTATATTTCCTTTATGATAAGCTTTTATTTGACCTATTGCCTACTATTATACGATTTACTATCCACCCTTTCTCTTTCTTCTGGTGATCGACTGGATCAAGAAAATGTCAACATTTGGGAGGAAGCACGGGATACAGTGGACAGCTAGGATGCAGCTAGACGATCTAGACTTAGAAGATGATCTGGCTCTTCTATCGCACACGCAACGACAAATACAGGAGAAGGCGACTAGTGTAGCAGCAGCCTCTACAGTAGTAGGTCTCAACATACACAAAGGGAAAAATAAGATTCTCCGATACAACACAACATACACCAATCCAATCACATTGGAAGGAGAAGCTTTCAAAGATGCAAAATCCTTTACGTATCTGGGCAGCATCATTGATGAACACGGTGGATCTGATACAAATGTGAAGGTGCAAATCAGCAAAGCAAGAGAAGCATATTTACAAGTGAACAATATCTACAACTCAAAACAAATGCCTATCAACCAACACCAAACTCACAATCTTCAATACAAATGTCAAGACAGTTCTACTGTATGGAGTGGAAACTTGGAGAACTACGAATACCATCATTCACAACATACAAGTGTTTATGAACAGTTGTCTACGCAAAATACGTCGGATTCGTTGACCACACACTACATTGTCAGTAACAACCTACTGTGTCAGAGAACAAACCAGAACAAACCAGTGGAGGAATAAATCGGGGAGAAGTGTTGGAAGTGGATAGGATACACATTGAGGAAATCACCGAACTGTGTCACAAAGCAATCCCTCATCACTTGAAATCCTCAATGCGAAAGGAGAAGAGTATGGTCAAAGAAGAACATATTACGGCGATAAATGGAGATAGACAGACAGACAAACAGACATGATAGGAATGAACAAGAATTGTATAGAAGTGGAAAGGAAGATCCAGTACAGATTGAGTGGTTTTGAGAATGGTGGTTGGTGGCCTATGCTCCATTGGGAATCATAGGCGTAGGTAAGTAATTCTTAAGTTATTCCCAATTTATTAATTACAGTTTCTCATAATCACAGTCACTTTTTGACTTGATCCTGTATAACTGTTATTTTCTATTTCATATGATTTAATCTGATTTATATGCAAACCACTTAATATGATCTACATAGTGGAAGCAGATATTGGTATTCTGGACTGAACAGGCAGAGCTAAACGAGATGGACCGATAAGAATTCTAGGTTGTTCGTACCTGTCAAACATCATTGATTTGGCACAATACTAAGATTGTATAAGTCGTGTTCTGTTTGGTAATCATATCACATGATCTAATTAACGGGCCACAAGTCATAACAATATGAATTACTATTGACATAAATATAGAATGATTGAGACTGATACTTATATGGTTATATATTGTTACTCAAGATTATCAATTTTATGCACTTAAACACTTGTATAGATATTAATTTAGTAATCTGATCAAAATTATAGTGATTATTATCAGTTAACAGACAAAGTATCATCTTCGTACTCAGTGAGTTGCATTGGCGATTCTTGACCGCATCCCGCCTACTTCTATTCGGAAAGCATGTGAGTAATTCATAAATTCTCATTTTAGAGTTGGAAGTTGTCTGTTTGCTGAGTTGTTCTCTGTTCTGGCTATTAGATGGGCAGACATAGGAAATTACACTATGAACCAATAGTCATTGAGTCTTATTCTCACCTATCATCCTACATTTCGTGTACTTTTGTTTAGCAAAAGTTCATTGGTACTATATAGCTAGTCTATGCGAGCTAATCAATACTCGAACTAGGTCAATCCAACTGCTCTCTTGTCTTACGGTCTGATCTCATGGATCCAAATAACCGAACAAGAAAATCTGTTTATTTTCACCGACACATCACGAACAGACCTTAGGTAAATAACCACTGAAAACCGGGAAGTACAGTGTATCTTTTGGATTTTATTATGGTACTTCTCGTCTGTGAGCATTCATCACTTCACCGCGGGTCAAACTCGGGAGATTAAGGGCTTATGGAGAGTGTCCAACTTTCTGACTACTGAGCCAGAACTTAATTATTTACAGGTTCAACTTTACTCAATTCACGATATTACGCAACCATCTTCCATTGTCTTTGATCGGTAACTATTTAACATTAGACATTGTTGAAATTCATTAGACTGGAGTTCTAGTGAGAAGCCGTGGAAAGTGGATTTCAACGATGCCAGCAGCGAGGCAGTTACCCGCTAGTTAAATTGTATGATTCTCATGGAATATCATGAACTGTCTGAAGTCAGACATGTAAACTGAATGATGACTCAATGGCCTAAAGATCGAACATTCTCAAAGAGACTAAAATGTCTTTAGTTCGATTCCTGAGAAGTTTAAGGACGTACACAGTTGAAAAGCTTCATAGTAAAATGAAACAGTTGCTCTGTGCCCCCTATCTTTCAATGGTTATCCAATAAAGGCAAACTCGTAATGTAAACTGTAACTGACTGTTTGTTCTATCCATTCTTAATTGAATCTTTGAATAGAGGTAAATTTATTGTTCATATGTATACCAATCATCTTCAACACAATTCCAGATGATGTGATCAGTTGTATCTAATATATTTAGTTGCCAGTCAGCCTAGAGTCCTTATTAATCATTTATTCGTCTAGCCCACCCAGTTGAGTTCAGAACACTAATAACAACATACTTGATTTATATACCAGCCAAAGACACCACATCACACCATAAAATAGGAAATAACATTGACACAAGATCAAGCCAATGTGACTATGAATGTGGGAGACTGTAATCAATAAACTGGGTATCCTTAAGAATAGTAAATCGTACCATAATAGTCTATGGATCAAAATGAAGCTCATAATAAGAGGAATATAGATATACACAATCCAGTTACTGAATAATTATACAATATGAATATATATATGATACTGGTACATAGAGTTTACCCATAACTTAATCTTCACTAGGATATAACAGTTTTTGGTGGAGTTTTGTTCTCTGAACTGAACGGTTTGGTTGTGGGGCTTTCATCGTTCTTCTGAACGACATCATCAGCACAAACTTCAGATAGACGTGAAGTGTTCGAAGTTTTTCTTTGTTCTCTGTGTCGTTTGCATGATATCTCGATGGCTGTTGTCAAGATCTCCAAATGTTCTGACATGAGTGTCCTTTGTAGCTTCATCTTTTGGTCCTCTATGACGTGTTGGTATTTGCGGATCCTGTAGTGTGCATCCGTTATCATTAGGTGTACCATTTTTCTTCCACTTTGCTCAGCTATTTTCCATCCTAATGGGCAGTTGATTGGAGGTCCCAATCTTACACTTGTTGGTAGAACATGCTGGCGAAGACACTCATGGAGAAAATATAGTTGTTCTCGAGTGGAAGCCTGCCTTTTGGCGAAATTCTCCCATCTTCGAACAACGTGAAGCGTATTACGCTCATATGATTTTGAGATGGTGGAGAAGATTTGTAGCTCAGGTGGATAACAGTTTCTATAAGAAAACTTTAAAAAAACTAATTTATTTTCACTACTGAAATACATCTAAGTGGTATGACTTATTTAAATCCGTATAATTATTTTTTTGGATCGACATTAACCTAGTTGCTTCATTATAACTTGATTAGTGGAAATCAATTAGACTAAATGAATAAATACATAAGTATTTCTACTATCACTTGAATTATATAGTTTATGCCTTAATTATTAATGTATCTGTCTTAACAGCTTAGGTTTGTGTTATTTGTATGGTGACTATGTTGTGTTGGAATCCGCGAGACGAAAGCAACCGATGGTTAGAGGCCTTGAATGTGACATGGCTCAAAATCGTTTGTAATGGTGTGCGCAGGTGCATTCACTCTTTGTGTTCTCTCACATTCTAATCTTCTGAATCCATTTTATTTTTTCTCTTTCCAAATTTATTCCATTGAATTATACTTCTTAAATAACATTTTCAAACCTGAATCTTCCCGATTACTGCTTATACTTTTACTATCTTTACCATTATGGGATTTGAATCGACAACTGTATCTGTGTGCTAATGTGGTATGGCAACTCGAACTGATGTATGTACTTACGAAGTTCTACGTTGTTGCTGACTGACTGTGTTTAAAAATAATCTAGGACTTACGATTGATAATTCTTTATCAAGGAATTTCCATACATAATTTCGTCGAAATCATATTTATATCATGATTTGACTGAAACCCTTAAAGAATTATCTAGACCTCTTATGTGGTACATCCCATTCCAGTCTATGAAGTATAGATGATTCACTTATACGTTTCACAACTGAATAATGATCTAATCACTATTCATATTTTCAAGTTTCTTAACATATTGTAAATCACCAACGCAGATGATCTACATCGAATGATTGGGTGCCTACTAGAGTTAGACGGGAATAGTATGACGAATCAGATAACGTCGAAGTCACACCTCGTGGTCACCACCTTACCCCATCAAATTAACAAAGTACTATAGATGTTCTGAAGACTATACAACACAGAGGACGTTATTACAGAAATATATTAGTTAAATTAGATACAAGCAAAAGTAAGACCATCGCCGCATGAGTCAGTTCATGACGAACGATTAACTGATGCTCATTGGTCGTCCTTGACCTTGAGGAGGATCGATATTGAGTGACCCGATTGGCGGATGATTTGACTAGGATTCAGTGACATTTCTCTGGCCCTACAATATATTACGACTGTCAGTAGTTCTCCAGTTTACATCAGCAGATTATTAGAGAATCACACATCTAGATAGATATTCTTTTTACTTTAGATACAAAAAATTTTATTATTAAAGTGTCAACACTTTTTCTGAAGATAAACTTCCTTCTATTCATAAATTACGCTGGTAGAAATACTCAATTGAAACTGTTAACATATTGATTTATATTCCTTTATACTAATTGAATATATCAGTATTCTGTTTAAAGGAAATTCAATCCAACAATGTTCATAATGAAAAGATATGGGATCAAGTTACATATAGGTTCTTTCAATGAATATGAGAAAGGTATGCAACTTGTATCTGACTGGATATTCTTATCGTTTTCATATACCATTTTGACAGAGAGTAGTTCTGTTAGTATTAAATTAATCCAAATCTTGTTGTTTCTCTCGATATCCTGCAACGAATTGTCACCAACTGGTTGAGTGACTTGAAAATGTGGACAGGGAGACGTCTCCCTAATCCAAATCTGTTTGTATATTTATGCAAAAGTCTAGATTTCACTTATTTTATATTTACTTACTCACGTCTATGATTCCCAATGGAGCATAGGCCACCAACCAGCATTCTCAAAACCATTCAATCTGTACTGGATCTTCCTTTCCACTTCTATCCAATTCTTGTTTATTCCTCTCATGTCTGTCTGTCTATCTGTCTATCTCCATTTATCGGCGTAATATGTTCTTCTTCGGTCTTCTTCTTTTCTTTTCCCATTGAGGATTTCAAATGATGAGGGATTGCCTTGTGACACAGTTCGGTGATTTCCTCAATGTGTATCCTATCCACTTCCAACACTTCTTCCCGATTTATTCCTCAACTGGTTTGTTCTTGTTTTTTCTCTCACACAGTAGGTTAATGCTGATAGTGTAATGTTCGGTCAACGGATCCTAAGTATTTTGTGTAGACAACTGTGAATAAACACTTGTATGTTGTGGATGATGGTATTCGTAGTTCTTCAAGTTTCCACTCCATACAGTAGAACTGTGTTGACATTTGTATTGAAGATTGTGAGTTTGGTGTTGGTTGACAGACAGTTGTTTTGAGTTGTAGATATTGTTCACTTGTAGATATGCTTCTCTTGCTTTGCTGATTTGCGCTTTCACATTTGTATCACATCCACCGTGTTCATCAATGATGGTGTCCAGATATGTAAATGTTTTTACATCTTTGAATGCTTCTCTGTCAAGTATGATTGGATTGGTGTATGTTGTGTCACATCGGAGCATCTATATTTACTGATATACATAAATATCGAATGAAAGGTAAAACCTTCAATGAAACATGAAACAAATTTTTTGTTCTCTCTGTCACTTGATGGACACGAGATATTCGATTGACTTGAATAAAGTTCTAAGGTTATTCGTTATATTTCATCAAGTTTACTACATGTTTTACCAGTTCATCTGTTACATATTACTAAATCTATCAATGGATTTTAGAAGAAGTTTATACAACTATTCTTGCTGCCTTGCGATGAACTTTGATTAAACTCTTACTTACTTACTTACTCACTCCACTTTTGTATTTTTATGATTACGTAATTGCCATGATACTGATTTTTCATCGTTATTTTGTAAGCTCTTTGTATATATTATACCATGTGGCAACTGTTCGGTGTTCTTAATCATATAATTCATTTTATCAGTATCGGGTTATGGAGATTGTTAAGTCTTTAATGGAGATCATCAATCAGTTGACGTTAGGCTACCATAGAAAACCTGATAATACAGGACGGCCATTTCGTCCTAGTATCGGACTCCTTACCAAACAAACTTGAAACCAAGACTGTCGGTCTTGCATGCAAATACTTAACCTCTAGATCACTAATGTAACAGGCGTCCAACGGTTTAACTTTAACCAATTCATGAAATTGTGTGATCATTTTCCATTGTTTAAGATAGATACCTATCTCTACCTAACACAGATTTGACTTCATTGATCATGGCTTCTCATTAGAACTATGATAATTCCTTCACAAGTCTATTCACTAATGAACACACACTAATTATGAATATAGAGTTATAATGATCACTAACTTTTTGATTACGCTCATCAGTTCAATGACACAATATATTACGTAACACAACTACTCATTATTGTAAACCATGCATATAGATATATCTGAAGGGGTTTTGTGGAGATTTTAGTAATTTCAATAGTTGAAATCATGAGTCTAATGATTAAACGTTCGCGTGTGAGACTGATAGGTCCTGGGTTCGAATTACGCGGGGGGGGGGCGAGATCATTGATGCGCACTGCTGATTAGTCCCATACTAGGATGAAATGGCCGCCCAGTTCCTCCAAGTTTTCCATGGTGGTCTAGCTTCAATTGAATCATTTCAAATATAGATACATATTCATTGATATTCGTAAAATAATTGATTTAAATAATTCGTACAGGTAGTTTTACACACAGTTTTTTCACAGATTGAAATCATGAGTCAATTGAAGCGAGACCACTATGGAAAACCTGGAAGTACTGGACGACCATTTCATTCTAGTATAAGACTCGTCAGCAATGCGCATCCACGATCCCGCCTCCCGCGACATTCGAATCCAGGACCTATCAGTCTCGCGCCAAGCGTTTAGCCAACTAGTTTTTTTCTTTTTTTTTCAAAGAAAAAGGAAATTTACAAATTTTTTCAAGTTGTATTACAGGGAAATTGATTGCTTTCCTCTTCTTCTTCTTCTTCTTTTCTTAGTTCTCTTAGTGGAACATTGAACTGTTTAAAAGTACATTAATCACTTTTCTTTTCTTTTTTCTTTTCTCTTTCTTTTCTTTTTTTCTTTTTTATTACAAACTTTAAAGGTATAAATTTTATTCTGATGGTAACAATCTTAATTTGTAGTTAAGCATTTAATCAATAATTTTTTTCCATTTATTTATTTATTTATTATTAACCAATCATCAAATCGAAATAATTCGATATCAATTGAGGAAATCATTGTACTAATGTAATAAATGATAAACATTATAAATATAGTAACTGGTGTTACTAAATTGGTATAGACTTATATATATAGAAACAGACATATAGAGATAAACAGACAGACAAACAGGCACAGACAGACACGATAGATAGATAGATAGATAGATAGATAGATAGATAGATAGATAGATAGATAGATAGATAGATAGATAGATAGATAGATAGATAGATAGATAGATAGATAGATAGATAGATAGATAGATAGATAGATAGATAGATAGATAGATAGATAGATAGATAGATAGATAGATAGATAGATAGATAGATAGATAGATAGATAGATAGATAGATAGATAGATAGATAGATAGATAGATAGATAGATAGATAGATAGATAGATAGATAGATAGATAGATAGATAGATAGATAGATAGATAGATAGATAGATAGATAGATAGATAGATAGATAGATAGATAGATAGATAGATAGATAGATAGATAGATAGATAGATAGATAGATAGATAGATAGATAGATAGATAGATAGATAGATAGATAGATAGATAGATAGATAGATAGATAGATAGATAGATAGATAGATAGATAGATAGATAGATAGATAGATAGATAGATAGATAGATAGATAGATAGATAGATAGATAGATAGATAGATAGATAGATAGATAGATAGATAGATAGATAGATAGATAGATAGATAGATAGATAGATAGATAGATAGATAGATAGATAGATAGATAGATAGATAGATAGATAGATAGATAGATAGATAGATAGATAGATATAAAGCTGCGGGTGTGTTGGGGAGTTTCAAAAAACTCCTTGAAGAAAAAAGTCAAGAAACGCTCTGAAAAACACTGAGAAGCATCTTATTCAATCAGCGTTCAGTTGAAGTTTTGCCAGTAACATCTAGAAACTGAAAAGTCGTATGTCAAGTTTCCGATTGAATGATTACTATATTTAGTAGTATTCTTAAATTTTCGGGAAACCTAAGGCTATCTTAAATATTATAAATACTCTAGATTATCTGTATATAAACGAACTTTTTGAGTAAAGCATTTTCTTGTATATTTCGATCCTTTTCTCTTGTTTTTAAGTCACTGTGTAGATCTAGTCTGAGGGTGGGGGGTTACTAGAATAGCTTAGGAACTGAATTTAGCGTTCAATTAGAAGACTTATCAGGGTGTTTATTTAACTGTTGAAAGATTAAGATTCTGATTACATTTGAGAAAATTTACTTCTCATATTGTAGATCACTTAAAAAAACACTAATGGATGTTAACTTAATGATTTGCTTAGATTAAATAGATTTTAGATAGAACTATGTTGACAGTATTGAATTTATAGATTCCTGTATCAAAAGATCTTTCCCATAAATAAACTTTCCCTTTTCAATAATTAATATATACTTATATTTAATATCGAGCCTAACTCCATCTGGAGCCCCCCCCTCCCTGTGGCTACTGCCAGTCTCAAGCCCGGACAAAAGAGGAGGGTTGAGCATGAGATTAGCGACCCCATTCCATAGATCTGAAAAAGTTCAAATGAAACGTATAAAGGAATATAAAATATTTTTAAAGTGAGAACATTTGTCTTACAGAAATGTGATAATGTTTAAGTTATGATGAAGAGAGATAGAGAAAAAGAGAGACTTAACAAATGATATTTGTTAAACTGTGGATAACTAACTCCGCTTGGGGCCGTTCTAGGGTTACTGTCGGTCTCAAGCTTATATAAAGAAGGAGGAGGAGGATGAGGAGTGGGTATAGAGTTATCAACCTCATCCAGTAGAATGGAACTTTAAGCGTTTATGAGAGAGATTGAATGTTATGTGTTTGAGTTCATTCAGTGTAGAATCGTGAATGTACATTGTTGTCGATTCCTATACTACAGCGAAACAATCTTCCAGTGCTTTTAGGTTTTCAATAGTGGTTTAACATTATCTATTCATGATGTCAATTTAAACTCAACAATCTCTACAACTCTATACTGATAGTTAATTTATTGTTAGAGCAGCCTGGTACGACTTCTTTTTATAGTAATGTGAAGATATCAGTGAAATTATTGTACATCCTTATTTACAAATGCACATTTTCATCTTATTGGTCAATTCCTAATGGACGATTACATCAAACCATAATCCCCTATTCATTAGTGGCTTTTTGTTAGATGGATGGTCTAAAATGGGTTTTTTTCTCTAAATTTATTTTAAAGTTACGACGTGTGAGATTACGCAATATGTGTGCGAAAATTTATATTTATTTACTTACGCCTGATACTTCCAATCGAGCATAGGTCACCGATCAGCATTCTCAAAACCATTCAATCTGTACTGGATCTTCCTTTCCACTTCTATACAATTCTTGTTCATTCCTCTCATGTCTGTCTGTCTGTCTATTTGTCTATCTCCATTTATCGGCGTAATATGTTCTTCTTCGGTCTTCTTCTTTTCTTTTCCCATTGAGGATTTCAAGTGATGAGGGATTGCCTTGTGACACAGTTTGATGATTTCCTCAATGTGTATCCTATCCACTTCTAACACTTCTTCCTGATTTATTCCTCCACTGGTTTGTTCTGGTTTGTTCTCTGATACAGTAGGTTGTTACTGACAGTGTAGTGTCTGGTCTCAACGGATCCGACGTATTTTGCGTAGACAACTGTGAATAAACACTCATATCTTCTGGTTATATTTACTAATGACACTAATTTATGATGGTGATGAAATACAAACTGAATTACGTTGATAAGTGATACTCTTTAGAGTTTTATCTGAAGTTAACTTCTAACTAAACATATAATTTCTTCAGTGTGATCTCCTTCAATGTTGGAGGTGTGTATTATTGTGGAGTTATAAGTATAATTAATAATTTTAGAAGGAGTTTTGTGGAAATTGTAGTAATTTCAATAGTTGAGATCGTGATTCAATTGAAGCTAGATCACTATGGAGAACCTGGAGGCACTAGACGGCCGTTTCGTCCTATTGTGGGACTCCTCAGTGGTGCTCATCCACGACCCACCTCACGGGATTCGAACCCAGGACCTACCGGTCAAATGATATACAAATGATAACTACTTAATATTACCTTGGGATGAGTATCCTCTTATTTAACAATCATGAATACATTTCACTTACAGGATGGATCGATTGATCAATGTAATACATAATCATATCGAGCCAATTAAACTGTTAATTATATTGGGACTTAAACCATATGATTCGATGTACATCAAGGAGTGTATAATATGATGTTGGTTAGCAGTCAATGTCCATTGATCGGATAAAATATCAGTTTTATAGGACATCGGTATTGGCTTGAATGATTCGGTAGTATTAGTATCCACCTAAAGATCAATAACAATTTATTATCGACAAATAACATTGTAAATCACTAGCGTAGATAATCTATGTCGAATGATTGGCTGCCTACTAGAGTTAGACGGGGATAGTATGAAGAATCAGATAACTTCGAAGTCACACATCGTGGTCACCATCTTACCTAGATTACCCCATCAACGTATCAAGGTACTATAGATGTTCTGAAGACTATAAAACACAGAGGACGTTATTACAGAAATATATTAGTTAAAGTAGATACAAGCGAAATTAAGACAACCGCCGCATGAGTCAGTTCATGACGAACGATTAACTGATGCTCGTTAGTTGTCCTTGACCTTGAGGAGGATCGATATTGAGTGACTCAACTGCCGAATGATTTGACTAGGATTCAGTGACATTTCACTGATCCTACAATATCCAGCCTAAATCATTAAACAACTTGAATATTCATGAGTCGGAATCAAATTGTGGTTCTATTGGTTCGATGGTTTTCGATGATTCTCCCATTATCTATTTATTCACATAAACATTAGTACAAGAGGCACCAAATAGATATGAGCCACACAAATCTAATGAGATTTGTGTGAGGGCTTGGATACTGCACGGGTGCACAGACCGAAGCGGGTTTTTGTCTTAGGGGACCACATCCAGAGCCTTCAACCTGAAGGTATGATCCAAAAGACAGTGGAGCAACGTCAGGAGATTCAGTCCCATGATGGCTAGTCACCAATTATTGGTTCATACTCCATTTGTTCCATCAGGATACAGGATCCCATGTGCACCATTGGTTTTGAATTAGGGTTTTCCAACTCCCCTAGGTGGACTGTCCGTGTCCACCACCCCGGTTAAAGCGCCGGACACTCACTTTTCGTCCTCTCAATTTCGTAAACAACAATAATGCCGCGAGGAGTTATTGAGTAGAACTTCTCTGACCGTGGTTGTATGCACGTGGTCATATGAGAGCATTTGGAGAGGGAGAGTTCACTCTCCCCACTCTTGGCCGTTCCAGGCCATTCGGGGGGCATTAATGTTAGTCTATAATGTCGAATCATACTGATATGATGAGTTACACCAAGAATACAGATATATCTTGAAGACTACTGTCAAAGAGCACAAAATCTAAGTCCAGAGTATCCTACCAGCTCCTTATAATGATCTCATAATACTGTAAATCATATTCAAATTCAACAAACTAGCAAGAAATCTTGCTTGCTAAGCATTTCATATCATCAATATCGATAAACAAATGGTCTTAATGAAACTATTCAATATAGGTATTCACAATTAGGAATAAATTCTAGATTGGAATTCTAAGTTCAATCACTTAGATGTCCATAAAATCAATCACATCACTTTGTTACTTACGCCTTTTACCCCTAATAGAGCATAGGCTACCGACCAGCATTCACCAACCCACTCTATCCTCGATCACATTGAAAATCTATAATCGTACCAAGTTCATACCCCTATAAATTGATAAGTTTGGCTTTGTCCATTGTGATTGTCATTACTTGAAAAGAAAAAAAAATTGGAAATGAATAAATTGGCATAAGTATCCTTCATCATTTTTGTATATGCACACACACACACTCTCCCCCACACACACACATACACACACACTCACATTTAAACCGTGTTTTTATGTTTTCACATGGTGTTTTGTTTATCAAATCATCATCATTATCATCATAATCTATATTAAAGTTCACATTTCGAATTCGGTAATTCATGTGTTTCTCTAAAATTTTAATCTGTTAAAATTATCTTGGCATTTAGCAACAAAAAAATATTTTATTTTCTAGCCAACAAAGAATATTGTCTTTTGTTACTTTGATTAGATAATACTAAATTCATTTGATATTCCACTGATTGAAATCATGAGTCAATTGAAGTTAGACCACCATGGGAAACTTGGAAGTACTGGACGGCCGTTTCATCCTAGTATGGGACTCCTCAGCAGTGCTCATCCATGATCCCGCCTCTCGAGATTTGAACTCAGGTCTTATCGGTCTCGCACCAGGTGCTTAACCAATAGACCACTGAGCCGGCATCCAACGGTGTTAATGTCTAACTTCAACTAATCTACGAAATTGCACCACCGTACACCATTGTCTTCAGTGAGTTGATATCTCACAACAGACCTGGTTGAACTCCACTGATCACTGCTTCTCACTAGAACTTCAGGAAGTACCTCTTGGATACCGCCACTAGTGAGCAGATGGTTATTACGAGAAGGGGTTTTTTGTGAAGATTTTAGAGATTTCACTGATTGAAATCATGAATCAACTGAAGCTAGACCATCATGGAAAACCTGGAAGATATTGATTACTTGAATATTCTCATTGATGTTTAGGACTGTATTTGATCAGTTTCTTAATGGCATATATGCATACTGTACAGATTATCTCGATATTGTCTTAAGTCAAAAGCATTCTAAACAAAGATGGATAATGGCTAACAGTGGGTTTCAGAACGCGCGTCATTCCGTCCTATTTAGGACTGATCAGATGGATGTACCAGAGTTCATGTTCATTTAGGGACTCGAACCTAGTACTGTTCACTTCAAACTTCATCGTGTTGTCCACTTAGCTACTGTGTTCTGATATCCACTTGCTTGTGCAATGGGGTAAAGTTAAAATTCACTGCTAGCCATTATCTATCTTTGTTTATCGAGATAATCTGTATAGTATGCATATATGCCAATAATATGCTGATCAATTACAGTCATAAACATCTATGGGAAGATTGAAACAAACAATACCAAGTGAATTTAAACTTCACCCGCATTGCACAATCAAGCGGCTATCAGGACTCAGTAGCTAAGTGGATAACGCGATGATGTTTGAAACAAACGGTAGTGGGTTGGAGTCCCAGAGTGAACATCAACTATGAGATGGAAGTGCACACAGATGACGAGTCCCAAATAAGATGAAACTCACATCCTGGATTCCACTGCTAGACACTGTCCATCTTTGCTTACATAATACTAAGTAGAAAATACTGTCTGTAATATTCTATCATAAACTAATTTTATGATTATAACGTTACAGAATATATACTACTATCTAATCGGTGGAAGGCGTTTGACAACGTAAATAGGAGAACATTATGGAAACTTCTTTGACACTACGGAGTTCCTGAGAAGATTGTCAACATTATCCGGAACTCATACGACGGACTACAGTGCAAGGTCGTGCATGGAAGGCAGCTGACAGATTCATTCTAAGTAAGGATCGGAGTCAGACAAAGCTACTTACTCTCTCTCTCTCTTTTTTTTTCTGGTGGTCGACTGGATTATGAAGACCTCGACATCTGAGGGAAAACACGGAATACAATGGACAGCTCAGAATCAATTAGAAGATTTGGACTTCGCAAATGACCTAGCCCTCCCATCCCATACACACGAACAAATGCAGATAAAGACAGCCAATGTAGCAGCACTTTCTGCATCAGTAGGTCTCAACATACACGAGGGGAAAACCAAGGTCCTCAAGTACAACACGGAGAACAGCAATCCAATCACTCTTGATGGCGGAACTCTGAAAGATGTAGAATCCTTCACATACCTGGGAAGCATCATCGATGAACAAGGAGGATCAGATGCAGATGTAAAGGGGAGGATTGAAAAAGCGATAACAGCATTCCTACAGTTGAAGGACATATGGAACTGAAAACAACTTTCAACCAATATCAAAGTCACAATCTTCAATATAAACGTCAAGACAGTTAATTCTGTGTGGAGCTGAAACTTGGAGAACTACAACAACCAATATCAAGAAGGTACAAGTATTTATAAACAGTTATCGATGCAAGATACTCAACATCCATTGGCCGGATACCATCAACAACAGCCTTCTGTGGGAGAGAACAAACCAGTTTCCAGCTGAAGAGGAAATTAGGAAAAGATGATGAAAATAGATAGGACATACATTACGCAAATAGTCAAACTGCATCATGAGGCAAGCAATAACTTAGAATCCTGAAGGGAAGCGGTAAAGTGGGAGCCCAAAGAATATATTACGTCGGGAAATAGAAGCAGATATGAAAAAGATGAATTACAACTGGAAGGAGCTGGAAAGTATTGCCCAGGACAGGGTTGGATGGAGAATGCTGGTGAGCGGCCTATGCTCCTTCACGAGGAGTAACAGGCGTAAGTAAGTAAGTAATCGGTGGAATAGTTCCATTCAATACAACTTTGTCTCTGTTAGGATTCAGCAGATCATCTCTTTCATTAGTTAAAAGTCAATTAGTGTTTATGGATGATATCCATTAACAATAATGATGTTCATTAGATGGAAATATGTTGAATATGGATCTTTGTCTATTATGATTCAGATCCTTGAACTTTAAATCACCCTTGCCAATCTATCAAGAAGTAAACAAAGATATAATTTAGTGATGAACTATATTTCTTCCATAGTGTAGTGAACAAGAACAGAAAATGAGGACAACCAGATGTAATTGAATACAAAATTACTGAATCTTTTAGTAAATATCTGAGAATCATACACTAAATTCTTCATTAAAAAAATGTCAATCAATCGTCTCAGACCTCGTTGTTCTTTCGTTTCTATTCTTTGTTCTCATTCTCTTTTCTTTGATCTTCTTAACGTTGTGACGCCAGGTATTTCACTTTCGATTGATGATACACACTATTTATATATGCGGAGGTCAGTAGCACACACTACAATGTCAGTTAGTTTGTATACTTGATAAGTTATATACACACATCAGATGATCAGCTTATGACTAGTTTGATTTATTCAAGCTTATCAATTAGCCATTTATTTAATATGATATATTATCCCTTCCAGCCAGACAAGTTGATGAAGCCTAGTAGACCCTTATGGAAAGAAACAGGCCACATCAAAGCACGGCACAACTACTGGGGTTAGAATAGCTGTTTTTGCAACCAGTTGGATTTTGCCCCATAAGGAGATACCCAGTACATTACATGCGCCATTTTTTTGTCGTTTATCCATCGAAAAGTAATCATGCTGTTTACTTTTTGTGGAGTTCGTAATCGGTTTGAGGGTATCGGTCGGGTGGGTGATTAGCTCGATCTCTATCACTCAGGTTACCACTCATGTTAGATCATGGGTCCTTCAACAGTTTTTTCTTCCTTTTAACGGTATATCAATCTCGTTCTGTTGTAATAAGTAACCAGTAACAGTTATCCTTCATTCATATTTAAAAGTTGTACCACTATCAATTATCATCATTTTTTGTCAGAACATTAACTTATCAGTCTAATTTCAAGTCATTACACCTCCCATCATACAAAAATATGTATGGTGTGGTATCCTAGTGATAAATTGGTATGGCTACTTGTCATTATCTATGGACATGAGTAATTACTTCCCCATGTATATGGCTAGACGTAAGAAGGAGGAGGAGGAGAAAATTGTAGATGAAGGTTTTCATTTTATACACAAAATATACATTCATTACAGTTTCAACCATTGATTTGAAAAAAAAATGATTAGTGGTGTTTGTTATAAATCAATCAATATCTGAGTTTCATATTTGCTTCTTCTCGATATTCAATGAATGACATTTTTAGACCTAATCGATTTGTGACACAGAATAACTTCTTCTTAGTGTTTAATAGGTAATTAGAAGTTGAATTAACATTCAACTATTTAGCCTCGTGTTTGAAGCTTACTACAACTAATTCGGTATCGGTAGCCGTTATATTAAGGTATGACTTAATGTTATAGTATTTAACTTGCGTATCAGTAAACGAAATCAATGATTATTACTGATTTGTATCTTTATGAGTTATTTATGCGATTAAGAGCTTGGTTAAATGCCTTGGTACGGCCGAGAGTGGGGAGAGTCAGCTCTCGCTCACTCTCTCTCTCGAAATCCGAATGTCCTGTGCTTTAACTATGTTGGTAGATATGGGGGGGGTCCACCAAAGGGAGTTGGAAAACCCTAATTCAAAACCAATGGTGTACATGGGCTCCAGTATCCTGAGGGAACAAATGGAGTATGAACCAATAATTGGTGACTGGCCATCATGGGACTGAATCTCCTGACGTTGCTCCACTGTCTTGTGAATCAGAGCTTTAGATCGAAGTCTCCGGATGTGGTCCCCTAAGGAAACCACCTGGTTCGGTTTTTGCACCCGTGCAGTATCCAAGCCCTCACACAAATCTCATTAGATTTGTGTGGCGCATATGTATCTCGTGCCCTGTACCAATACCTATGTGTTCAAAAATAAAGACAGGGGAATTCTTGTTTATTTGTAGTATAGACTAAGAAAAACTGATCATTCTTTGATGCAATTTCGATGAAATTTGAAATCATCTATAAGTGTATAAACTAAGATTAATGAAGCACATACTTTGAGTTATGTACACATAACATTATTTGCTAGGAAATATCGATATGATAACAGACTAACCTCATTTAGACAATCACTGAAAACCAAGAAACACTTCATCATGATTTTGTCCAAGGAGTGGGACTCCTCAACACTGACCATCCACGATTACGCAGTAGATTTTAACACAAAACTATAATTTATGGATGAATTAATCAGATTTAGGATAACAATTCTTGAATTTTAATTCGAAATTCACTCACCCATTTGAACAATTAACATTTTGGCATATTTAGCTGATGCTAGTTCCTGTTGAAAAACCCTAAATCTAATTCTTAACCCTAACCATCAATTGTAAATCATAATCTTTATTCTTCAAACTCCTTTACAACACTCATTTAGCTCTAATAAGTAGGTAGACACTCTTAAGGTCACTTTGGCGTCCATAAATTATAGTCTCACCGGGATCGAATCCGTCAGGGAGCACCAGTTTCCTCAAGATTATAGGTTTACCTTGCTGACCAGTGCCAAATAACACGAAACCTAGGTCGGGCAGGGTTTCCTATTGACTATCTCTAACCACCATCTTATCTCAACTTAGTGAACGCAATGTCGTGTCACCTAGACTACTGACTACATTGTAATTTGGTCGATATGATTTGATCTGTATTAAGAAGGACTTGACACATATGACATTGATCACCACCCAGCGATCTATCAATTGTTAATATATCTCAATCCTACAGAAGGTCAATCGCGACCTGGATAACCCAGTAGTAGCGTCTCTGACTGTGAAACTGGGTGACACGGGATCGAATCCATCAGGGAGTACCAGTTCGCTCAAAATTACGGGTAAACCTTGCTGACCAGTGCCAAATAGTACGAAATCTAGGTCGGGCAAGGTTTCCTGTTGAATACCTTCAACCATCATTCTATTTCACTAGCAATAATCTATTATTCAACAGAAACGTATAGGCTACAGTTATTCCATATTGGTAAGTGTAAGGTGTCAGAAAAGAATATGCTTTATTTATCTCTACTAATTCAATAGTAAATGAATTTGTTTTTGGACAAATGAAGTAAAATCATGTTAAACATTATTTGCCTCTCCCCCCCCTAAAAAAACAGTCTCCATCGGTAAGCTCCTTAGAATGTAATCTGTACATTTCAATAATCATCATAAAGTGAAGAATAAAGGTCAAATCAATAATGTTCGTTTATTTCCTAAATGAAGATTATATTTATTTGAATTGTTTAAATTAACTATTCAATGGCGGCTAATTTGAAGTTCGGTAATTGAACGTAACCATTTGAATGTTTTAACTGACTAGTTTCATTTTTATAAGTATTTGTCTGATAGATTTACATATATGAATGATATGTAGTAGTATAAACAATTATAGGTTAGTGTATTCTGCTTCAAGACTAGTGTACAGCAGCCTCACCAGTAGTAGGTTTCAACATACACAAAGGGAGAAGTTAGATTCTCTGATACAACACAGCATGAACCAATCCAATCACACTGGAAGGAGAAGCTTTCAAAGATGTAAAAACATTAACATATCTGGACACCATCATTGATGAACACGGTGGATCTGATACAAATGTGAAGGCGCAAATCGGTGAAGCAAGAGAAGCATATCTATAAGTGAAGAACATCTGCAACTCAAAACGAATGCCTATCAACCAGCACCAAACTCACAATTTTCAATGCAAATGTCAAGACAGTTCTACTGTATGGGGTGGAAATATGGAGGACGATGAAAACCATCAATCAGAAGATACAAGTGTTTATTCACAGTTGTCTACGCAAAATACTTCGGATCCGTTGAGACCAGACACTTCACTGTCAGTAACAACCTACTATGTGAGAGAACAAACCAGAAGAAACCAGTGGAGGAATAAATGAGGAAGAAGTGTTGGAAGTGGATAGGATACACATTGAGGAAATCACCAAACTGTGTCACAAAGCAATCCCTCATCACTTGAAATCCTCAATGCGAAAGGAGAAGAGGAAGACCGAAGAAGAACATATTACGCCGATAAATGGAGATAGACAAATAGACAGACAGACAGACATGAGAGGAATGAACAAGAATTGTATAGAAGTGGAAAGGAAGATCCAGGATAGGGTGAGTGGTTTGGAGAATTGTGGTCGGTGGCCTATGCTCGATTGGGAGTAACTGGCGTCAGTAAGTAATATTCAGCTTTGAAATGGACTTTTAATGTAAGGGCTAGTAATACTACAAAACCGCCCATATATATATATATATATATATATATATATATATATATATATATATATGGAGAGAGAGAAAAAAAACAGGTAGATAACGGCTGTGAAGTGCTGAATCCTGTCCATCAATGCCTTATTTCAAACTTTTTATAAATTATGTTGGAATGTTCTTTCACAATCAGTGTTCCTTTATTTTAACAGCAATCATTTAATGTTCTCCTTCTCTTTTCTTTGATCTTCTTAACCTTCTGATGCCAGGTATTTCACTTCTGATTGATGATACATATTACTTAAATCTGTCGAGATCATTAGCACACACCATAAGATGATTATATAATATAACAATTTTGTTTGTTTATCGAAAATCCATGAGTAAAACTGAGTATCATTTGATCATCAAGAGGACAATATTACTAACTTAGTTCATAGTTTATAAAGTTTCCTTGTGGTTAATTTATATGGATAAATCCATAGGTGTTGAGTTCATCTAGATCATGATAAGCTATGGATCTACACTAGAAAGTAAGAAAGAGTTTGACTTTTAACTGTATTTCAATGACTTCGGAACAGGTCAGACAATCAGACTCCACTTGTATTGACCAGTAATTGATATGACATCAAACATATATATTTATTTTAATAGTTGAATTCATGAGTCATTTGAAACTAGACCATCATGGAAATCCTGGAAACACTGGATGACCATTTCATCCTAGTATGGGACTCCTCAGCAGTGCGCATGCACGATCCCGCCTCGCGAGATTTGTACCCAGGACCTATCAGTCTCGTGAGCGGACGCTCAACCTCTAGACCACTGAATTCAACGGTGTTAATGTCCAACTAATCCACGAAATTGCGTCATTGTCCACCTGGGTTCGAATCTCGCGAGGCGGGATCGTGGATGCGCACTGTTGAGAAGTCCCACAATAGGACAAATCGGCCGTCCAGTGCTTCCAAGTATTCCATAGTGGTCTACCTTCAATTGACTCATGAATTCAACTAGTAAATTTACTATAATATCCACAAAACCCCTCTCTGATCATAATACAGTTATCTTTCGTTTTTTTTGCGACCATCCTAATGATGTTTGACACTACAATTTATCAGTCTTTTTTGGTACATGTGCATCTTGTAAGAATCACTTCGATATTGCTATTAAATCATAAGTATTCTATGTCTCAGTATCTAAATGGATAACGTGACAGTGATTGCAGTAAACGGTAGTGGGTTCGAATCCCGCCATTGATATGAGCTGTCGGATGCAGGTGCATTCAGCTGACGAATCTCAAATAGGACAAAACGCGCGTTTTGGATTCTGTTGTTAGCCATTATTCATCTGTCCTTAAAATGCATTTTTAAAGTGCTTTCAGTTCACTGATTTTGTATTTCAAGATAGCAACATTAACCGAATCATCACTTTCACTACATCGTACATTTTCCGATTTCAGCATTACTTACAATGTGTTGCTATTGAATGTAAGAAATCCTCAGAAAATAAAGATGATCGGGTATGGCAAGTAGTTTAGCTTCCCCAACCAAGAAAGATTGAACTTCACTAACTTGAAGCAGAACTTCTCCCATCGACTGACTGAATATCTAGTGTGTTACAGTCAAACTAATGTCTCTAGAATGCCAACGACAGTAGACATTGGTATAAGCTGCCCTTTATAACACTCACTGTTCGTAGATTGATTCCATTTGCCACAATGAATTTGTTAATCACTGAAAAGGAAAACGCGTTTGAAGCATACTACACTATGATCAGAATCTACTTAGGTTACCCATGAGATAGGTAGTCAATGATATTTTTATCAATCTGAGTGCAGAGTTGAGTTTTAGAGAGGGCCCCAAGTATCCCCATTCAAAAATAGCTGTGCGGCAAACAAATATAAGCCATAAAGTGATTATGACTTACTCAATGTTAGAGAAAATTGATAGGGTTATCAAGCATTTTATCAGTCAAACGACTTTATGAGGAGCTTGTTCCATACGTTCAAGTCACTTGGCACCATTAAATGGTTAGTTAAACATTAGATGTTGAGATCCGTTTCAACAAAAGTTAGAATACTGAATATACACTATTTTCCATACAAGTTACTTTTTACTCTGACTAGTATAGCGACCCATACACAACCATTGAGATGGATACGGTGAATCAGTATTGTATCTAGCCTGCAATTGTTTTCTGAAACTTAATCCATAGAGGCCAAATGACACCTAATAGGATCATCGAATCAATGTAATGTTTATATAAATTCGTAAAACTGATCTAATTTTAAAATACAGTATAAATTTAAGGCATTATTGAACATGTGACCTCAAACCATATCATATTGAATGTGTAGTGCCACCGAAATGTCACTGAGCCGTAACCAAATCATCCGGTAGTTGAGTCACTGAATAACGAACAGATCATCGATCCCTATGAAAGTCAAGGACAACCAAAGCGCGTCAGTTAGTCATATGCTATGCGGTGGTGGTCTCGATATCTTCTCTGTACTCATTCTTACTAATATACTTCCATAATAACATCTTTTGTGTTATACGGTCTTCAAAGCAACCATAGTACTTTGATACATCAAAGGGGTAATTCACGTTAGATGCTGACTGTGAGATGTGATTTCAAAGTTATCTAGTTCGTTACATCATTCCCGTCTAATTCGAATAGGCCTCCAATCATTTAACAAAGATCATCTACGTTGGTGATTTACACATGTAACCAATAAATATCTGTGAAAAGTAGTTAGTATTATAAATTCAATACTATTTGTAGTAATACAGAATAGAAAGTGATAACCTCATTTGAAATTCACTAATAGATAAAGCTGTAATCATGAAATGTAAATCATAAACAGACACATATAATCAATATAATCAGTCATTTATACACAGATACATATACCCATATATCAATGAATATCATGTTCTTTAGGCCTCAGTGTTAACTGAATTATATCGATCATTTTGTAATGTAACCTAATAATCTAAGCAGCTCAGTATTGAAGAGTTCAGTAAGTCATATTATCCAGTTTAAATTATAGTCATTTTAATAGTTGAATTCATGAGTCAAATGAACCTAGACCATCATGGAAGAACTGGAAACACTGAATGACTGTTTCATCCCAGTATGGGACTCCTTAGGAGTGAGCATCCACGATCTCATCTCGCGAGATTTGTACCTAGAACCTATCAGTCTCGTGCATATGACTAGATGCTAGTTCTGTGGTCTAGAGTTTAAGCGTTCGCACGTGAGATCAGAGGTACTGGGTTCGAATCCCATGAGCGGGACCATGGGTGGGCATTTCTGAAGAAACATCAAATTAGGATGAAACGGCCATCCAATCTTTCCAGGTATTGATTCATGAATTCAACTATTAAGAAATAACTGTATTTTATGTATAGTGAGAATGAATATGATTTATGAAGTTGAATTATGAATCCAACAAAATCCAAAACCTGAGTTTATTCATATTAGATTAAATGTAATCAGTAATAAAAAAAACTCCGCCTGGAGTCCCTCCGGGGGCTACTGCCGGTCCCAAACCCGGATAAAGGAGGAGGGTTGGGCATGGGGTTAGCGTCCCCATCCCGTGGAAAACTAACTCGCTAAAAAAAACGCTAACCAGAAATCAGTAATAAATATTGTGACATTTACAAATCGTAAATTATTGATTTCAGCTAGTTAAGTAAGTACAGATCACAAAGAGATAGACAAATGGATAGACATCTTAATTAGAACACGTTTTATGAACTAAAGAAAATGGAACGATCTTATATAGATATCGGTCAAACACATACATACATACATACATACATAAATAATAACCATGATACTATAATATATATTCTCTTGACTTAGTTTGAGTAATCGATTAGAGATAAAACGGACTATTCAGATCATTAAGACATTGTGACTAGCCAATAGGTTAGACTATATCTAAACTTCTATGTGAAGATTATTTCACTTGATATTGTTTTATTTGAATCTTCCCATTGATGTTTTTTGGACTGAAATTGATCAGTCTCTTATTGGCATATGTGCATACTGTACGTATGCCTCGATATTGCCTTAATTTACAAGCATTGTAAGCAAAGATGGATAGTGGCTAGCAGTGGAATCCAGGACGCGCGTTTCGTCCTGTTTGCGACTCGTCAGCTGGATGTACCTGCATCTATGTGAAGATTATTATGTATGATACTAAAAAATGGCGAAAAATAATCAGTAGGAAAGTTTTCAGGACCAATACACCAAGTTAAATATCATTTTCAGAAGGGGTTTGTGGAGATTTTAGAAATTTTCACAGATTGAAATCATGAGTCAGTTGAAGCTAGACCACCACTGAGAACCTGGAAGCACTGGACGGCCGTTTCGTCTTAGTATGGGACTCCTTAGCAGTACGCATCCACAATCCCGTACCCCGCGGGACTCGAACCCAGGACTTACTGGCCTCGCGCGTGAGCACTTAACCATTAGACCACTGAGCCGGCATCCAACGGTGTTAATGTCTAACTTTAACCATGATTTCAATCTGTGAAAACATCATTTTATTCAAGTGGTTTGTAAGGATTTTCCTCTTCTTACTAATCGTCATCAGTGGTTGGCATCAGATAAGAAACGATGTGAAAATGATGTAGGATTAAATCATCGTTTCTTCCTGTTATGCCCGGATAAACATATTGAATGGTAATCATTTGGGATCCATTTATGAATCAATACTATACGTATATTTTTATCATATAGTTGTTATGTAACTAAACTGTTCATATTCATGTTCCTGTTATCATAAGCTTTATTTTGACCTATGAACTATTATTGTACGATTTACCATTCTTGAGTTATGCCGTGTCTATTAATTAATGCCTCCCACATTCACATTTGGCTAAGTCCTGCACAAATGTTGTTTCCTATTTTATGGTACGATGTGGTCTGTTTGGTTGGTGTATATAAAACCTAGTGTGTTTGAAATAAACGATTCATATCGCAGAGGCTGAGATTGGTGTTCTGGACTTAACTGGTTGGGCTAGGCAGGAAGCAGGACCAATAAGAACTCTAGACTGTCTTTGCGTGTCATTGGTCCGATCAATAATTCATTGTACTCTAATTGGCGGTATCATTACGTATACATTAACAGGGAATTTAGGCCACAAGTTATAATACTTCCCCAATTAAGCCTTTTAAGCAGAAAAAAACTATTACTTAATTCATGATAAAATTTACTTCACTGATTATTAATCCAAAGATCATTGTTGACTTCTGTTAGATGTTGGCATTGGAATTTCAACAGAATGATATGACTTATAGAATTGGTCCAGTTGTGAATGAACTGTATACATACCAGTTATGATAAGTTACCCTCATATTGTATTGCGAATTCACTACGAGACCGATAGGTCCATGGTTCAAATCCCACGAGGAGAGATACGCACTGCTGATGAGTCCCATACTAGGAAGAAACGGCCATCCAGTGCTTCCAGGTTTTCTATGGTGGTCTAACTTCAAATGACTCATAATTTCAATCAGTGAAATTTCTAAAATCTCCACAAAACCCCTTCTGATAATAAAATATTTGTCACTAATGAAATTAAAGATCTTCACACTATATAAAAAATTGATTGAAGTTGGAATTTCATGATTGGATGCTCTAAAAGTTAGAAATTCATGACAAAACCTTAAGGTGCTCGGTTCGACGGTCTACTTGGTCATGTTTATCATCGCCACGATGAACTACCATAATGCGAGGAAACATCTGTTCATTCCTCTATGGTTTGTATTAGCACCCTAATTATGATCAATCTGTGATGAATAGAGTCTATATATCAAATCAATTTCCACAAAAGCCTTTCAATTAAAACTAAGATGTAAGATAGATTTATTTAGCCCAACATACTTTATATGACTGTTTACAGTATAATCAATGTTTTGTAAAGCACATCATGATTTTCAGGTATTTTTTGTGTCCTACTGTATATTTGATACTTTGTGATCAGTAATAGTTGGATGTTATATAATTAGTGTAATTGATTCACGATTGATTGATCACTGGGTGGTGATCAATGTCATATGTGTCAAGTCCTTCTTAATACAGATCAAATCATACCGCCAGTAGTCAAGGGGATTCGATATTGCATGCATTATGTTGAAATAAGATGGTGGTTAGAGATAGTCAATAGGAAACCCTGCCGGACCTAGGTTTCGTGCTATTTAGCACTGGTCAGCAAGTTGTATTTGTAATCTTGAAGGAACTGATATTCACTGATGCATTCGATCTCGTGTCACCAAGTTTCACAGCTAGGGACGTTATCACTGAACTATTCGGGCTGTGATTGACCTCCTGTAAGATTGAGATGTATTTACAATTGATTGATCACTGGATAGTGATCATTGTCATGTATGTCAGGTTCTCTCTAATGCAGCGTAGTGTAATTTATCTAGTCTATTCAACTTAACCTACTCTATCTGATTTTATATGATTATGATTCTATACTTTAATTCTTAAAGGAATATGACACATTCTCAATGAGATATACGTTACTTATTTATGTACAATGATGTTTTCAAGTCAAATTATCTAGTTAATTATATAATACAAAATGTAACGGATATTACTATATCTGGTAATGACCTTGCAAGTTATCCATCATTGATTTCTTTGGTTATTGAATGATACCATTAGTGATAGAAAACATTAAAGCATATTGTTGACAAGCTTATCTTATCAGATTACTTGCATATATCATTGTTTTGTTGTTTTAATAGGAAAATTTCACAATTGATTGATCACTGGGTGGTGATCAATGTCATGCTTGTCTAGTCCTTATTTAGTGCAGATCGAATGCTATCGATCATGTTGCAATGTGACCACCAGTCTAGGTGACTCGACACTGCGGGCACTATGTATTGAGATTAGATGGTGGTTGGAGGTAGTCAACAGGAAACCCTGGACCCGGGTTTCGTGCTACTTGGCACTCGTCAGCACTCGTCACGGCTCGGATAGCTCAGTGGTAACGTCCCTGACTGTGAAGCTGGGTGACACGAGGTCGAATCCGCCGGGGAGCACCAGTTCCATCAAGATTACAGGTACACCTTGCTGACGAGTGCTAAGTAGCACGAAACCCGGGTCCAGGGTTTCCTGTTGACTACCTCCAACCACCATCTAATCTCAATAGGGAGATTTCTTCTATCGATTATTGGTTAAAGATAATCAATAATTTACACCATTACAAATTGATTGAAATCGATACACATAGATGATATGATTCTGTTTTTTTTCTTCATTGACCAAGAAGATAACAGATTCAATTTGAGACCTGAATTTGTTAACTTCATTCTCATATGATGAATAGTGAAGATTAGAGGAAAGTGTTTTGAAGTAGGATGAAATAAATATTTAATAGTTTCTGGTTTTCATTGGTTCTTTAGAGAATGTCATTCGCTAGTGAAATTTAAATACAAATAACAAGGTGATCAATAGTTGTTTCATACGTCATTTGTTCCTTCAGGATACTGGAGCCCATGTGCACCATTGGTTTGGAGTCAGTGTTTTCCAACTCCCCTAGATGGACCTCCCCATATCTACCAATACATTTAAAGAGCCGGTCATTAGCTTTTCGTCCTCTCGACTTCGTAATCAACATCCCGGCTATGAGGAGGCAGTGATTAAGACTTTCCTGTCAGTGATTGTATACGCGTGTCCATGTGAGAGCATTTGGAGAGCGGACTCTTCCCACTCTCGGTCGTACTAGGGCATTTGGGGACATGTGTTTATGAACTTTCAGGTAAATATCAAAATTTCAGTATTTAGTCGACAATAACACTGTTCGTGAAGGACACTAAACATTTCCTTATTTTCAAAGTTAAACAGTATAAGACTGTATAGTTTAAGCCAAAAGGGGATTTCTGATATTGACCATACTGTGGTGAATTATGTTTAGTTTATCAAACTAGAGGAGATTTATAACGAATTTCCGTTCTATAGTTCAGCTGAGGAATGATACTATCAACTTTTTATAGTAGGATAGTCAGATAAGTTTACTGTTACATGCATATAAATTGTGGGTCAAACCCAATAACATAAACCTTTATTGTACTTAGTAAATGAATGGTGATTCACTTTCATGCATTCTAAACACTCTACTCATAAGTAGTAAAAATGCACAATGATAATTTATTTGAGGAAAATAATAACAAATCTGGAATTTATACGGAAAAGTATTTTTTTAAGGTTGAGCTAGTAAATCCCAACCTTAGCTGTAACTATTACGTGATTAAGTGAATAGTTATGAAAGAAGAGTTTCAGTTGTTGAAGGATTTAGTCTCAGTATTGAAAGTGAAGTGATAAAACTAGATTGACTACGCCTGTTAATTGAAGAGAGAGGGAGTTTCACTGTAGATAACTACAGTCTATCATTATTACCTGAGTTGCCCCTTATATTGGGTATCAAATAGAACCAAGTAATAATGAAGGGGCTACAATTCATCCTTAGTGTAGTTAGTACTTGCAGACCTTGAAGTACACACTAAACTTTACGATCATTGAGTTAGAATAAAAAGTTCACATTTCCTACTCCATTTAATCCCTGACATAACGTACCTACCAGTAAATGCTATCGATGATATATCTCACTTCAGGTATGATTGAATTCCGGTGGAGGTTTGTTCTTTGAGCTGAATGGTTTGGTCGTGGAGCTTTCATCATTCTTCTGAACATCATAATCTTCACCTGTATAAACATCAATTAACGGTAAGAGGCCATGACATATCCTCGCCTATATCAATGCGTGTGGACAAACATGAGACTGAGAAAATGTTGAGATTTTTGGTAGAGAGAATTTTAAACACACCAGAGAATTCTTAGAAGTTTGGCACTCGGGTCAATCACCGATCAATAAACATATTGAAATCGATCCAATTTATCAACTAACCAGAAAAGTTATGGACAAATATAGGATCATGAATCAAATCAATGGGAGATACAATCATAATAAAGAAGTGAACAATGACTGGTTAAAAATAAAAATAAAAATCATTCAAGATCGGGCTCTACAGGACAAGTTGTAAGTCATATGTAGAGAAGTTCAAACACTTCACCTCTACTTGAAGTTTGTGCCGATGATGTCGTACAGAAGAACGAAAGTTCTACGACTAAACCATCCAGCTTACAGTACAAAACCCCAGCGAAATCATCCATCTGAACTATAAATCTTCCCTGCCATCTCATAGTTGAATTTCACTGGTTACTTATCAGGAGACCTTAAAGAATCTCTTTAACTTGAAACTGATCGAAGACATGATCGCTGCTTAGTTGGTTGATTTACACAGGATACTTCAACTCAAGAATATTCTTATCACAGATTGACACCGACTAGAGATTTTATTGACTAAGTTTTTAATTTGAATTATAAATTAAGAGACTCAATGCTGTAGTTTGGTATTGTAGTGGACGCTATTTATAAGTGGTGTGTAGCGGAACGTGATGTTGAAGTTTTTACAGTTGTCAGATGGAGTGAAGAGTTTCAGTGCATCGAAAGCATGGTGTTGTCAGAACATCTAGAGATCAGACGAGTAGACAATTCAGATAGCAGAACTGATCGAAAGATGCAAATGAACGATTGAAAGATATGTATAATGTATCATATAAATACTTTATAACTTTGCGCAATCAACACCTTCCTCCTACCCGTTGTCGTGTTTCACAGTATATTTACTGTTAAGTGTTTAACGGTATGTTGTGACCTACTTTTATGAAGAAAACTCGATAGGCATAATGGAAATTATAATTATTGTAACCAGCTGTATTCGTGATTGTCTTACTGTACTTGTTTTTTTAAGTGTACCAAAAAGACACACTCTTCCGTTGTTTATGACCTTACACGAACTCTCTTACGCTCAGTAGTCTCGCTTGTGGGTTTGAGCACGATCTTGGTATTATAACGTTATCCCGAGATCGCCAACAAATACATCTCGACTGAAACCATCAACTGCCTTCTGATATTTAACCTGGTAACTAACTGGCACGTAGTCTTCCTGTAGTGGTGATCATAGTCAACCACGACTTGACGCCTACTACAGGTAATTGACAGAATGCTTTGAACCACAATGCATTGCCTATTCATCACAGTCACTACCATAAGATTATTCATGCTTTTGAAGTATTATCAACCTTTTCTCGCAACATATAAGCAATAGACTGATCCTAGTTATTGCTGCTGAAATCGGTACAAATATAAATAGATATATCATTAAACAAATTTATTGATTAAGGTTATCTTGACCTATGTTGTCTATTTGCATAGATCAAAATGAATTATTCATCTATCTAATTATTGGAAACATTTCAACTTTAGGTCAGGGGTCAAATTAACCTCAAAACCAGAAAAAAAATAAGAAAATAATCAACTTATTCATTATTATTTTATCAACTGAATGATACAGACAATGAAATCAAATAACTATTGAATAACAGTCCCGTTTCTGTTTACATATATATGAAATGGACTAGAATATTTTGTAAACAAATAAATTAGTGTGATAGTAACAAATATTATGCTATTTTTATTATATTTTTCAACTACTTAATTGGTTGATAAAAATAAGTGAGATCGTGGATGCGCACTGCTGAGGAGTCCCGCAATAGGACGAAACGGCCGTCCAGTGTTTCCAGGTTTTCAATGGTGGTCTAACATCAATCGGTTCATGATCTCAATTAAAAGAACTTATATACTAGTGAGTAGAGTGAGGAAGTTATTATTTATTTAAACACATAAGCATTGGTACAAGGAGGAACCGAATAGATATGCGCCATATAAATCATTCGATTTGTGTGAGGGCTGGGATACTGCCCGGGTGCCCAGACCGAACCAGGTGGTTTTCTTAGGGGGGGGGCACACCCCGAGCTTTGGACCTAAAGGTCTGACCTACAAGGAAGTATTTGAAAGAAACCGGTAAAGTGCAACGATTTTGAATGAGGGATGAAATTAACATCTATAAACATAACTAATGAATATCCATTTCAAGTGTTATAATAAAGTTTATCTGGAAAGTTGTGAAGTTATTTCCACTAACAGTTATCAAGCTTATTAAACACAAATGTTTAGAAACTTTGAAAGTAGTCAGATATTGTTACTCAAGTTTGGACTGATTGAATAGAGATTGAATTACATGCTGTTTGTCCAGTTGTTTGAATTTCTTTTTTGACTATTAGAAATAAAGTAGAATCATCACTTTGATAGTTGAAACTCAATTTTATGAATCATTCAACAGAATTCTTACAAAAAGAAATTTATTGTCTGAAATAAATCCAGATGCAACAGTTGCAACATGATCGATAGCATTCGATCTGCACTATTAAGGACTAGACAAGCATGAGATTGATCACCACCCAGTGAACAATCAATTGTGATTACATCTCAGTCCTACAGGAGGTTAGTCACGGCTCGGATAGCTCAGTGGTAACGTCTCTGACTGTGAAGCTGGGTGACACGAGGTCGAATCCGCCAGGGAGCACCAGTTCCCTCAAGATTACAGGTTCACCTTGCTGACGAGTGCCAAGTAGCTCGAAACCCGGGTCCAGGGTTTCCTGTTGACTACCTCCAACCACCATCTAAATCCAGATAGTGCCGGACAGATTTTAGTATTTTCGCGTTTTGTGATGGATGAATAAAATCAACACTAGCAGAGGTGTATCTCAGTCTTATGCTGAATTTAAATGAGAACTTAGCTCTTGAATTATCATTTTCTCATCAAACAAATTAGATTGAGAGTAAAAAAAGTTTAGAATATTTAAGTGGTGTTACCAACTCAAAACACTGGCTTCAACATCTGTTACAAATGTTGAAGTTGGCATAGGTGACTAACCGGTTGATGAATTCTCATCGAACGAGATTGGGGCATATGTTACGTGTCTAACCATTGCCTTTAGTTTAGTAGGATTCAAACCAGAAAATGGTATCAGTTCACGAAGTCAGTGACTGTTGATATGATCTATGTAGGCAGGTTCAGACTACATGATCGGAGTGTGTGATGATCCCAATTAATGGTCGGAGACTTTGACAAACAACGTGCATCAGTTAATTGCACGCCACGGAATGACCCATGTGGCAGTATTTGCACTCTGTTCGTATTTCTGCAATAACGTTGTTTGCGTTGTACGGTCACTAAAGCAAACATAGTACCCGGTTACGACGAAAGCGTGATCAGCGTTAAGTATTAACCATAAGGTGTGACTTCGACGTTAGCTGATTGGTTACACCATTCCTGTCCCGGCCTCCAATTATTCGACATAGATCGTCTGTGCTAATGGTCTATACACCTTTTATAAAATAAGTCTACATCTCTGTAACGTTCCTGATTTATCCTAATGTCAACACATTGCGAAAATATAATCACTTTTCTACAAGCATGAGAACATGATATTTAGAGCTGGTCGGAATTCACCGACCACACTGACCCTATCCATCTCTTTTATTATTTAAATTAATGTTCATTTGAAAAGGTTATTATTACGAGAGAGTATCTGAGATGAATTTATGCAACACAAGAGATCTTCTGTTATATTCACTGACATTTTACAAATATGTATATAATTTCTACCATAGACTGTCAGCCGGAAATCGACTAACATTTAAGAAGTATTGAACAACTACTTCGTTGTAGATTAGGATTGATCATTGGTGAGAACAGATAGCCTTACGCTAAATAAGTCAGGACCTCCAGGTTTCATGTTGAGGAAGAATTATTTATAGAAGATAGGGTCCGAATATAGCAGATTTTATGACAAAAATCCTTTTTTAATCAAACTAACCTTACTATTACAAACATGACCATTCCCATTATTAAAAATGTTTTGAGTGTCCATAATAGTAAAATGAAGTAAAACTATCTAATCCCCTAAACTTGTAACCATACTGCCGGATTATCAACAGAATTCTTGTTTGTTTGAATGTAGTCTATTATGTTCTTTACAGATTGTTAACATTTCATTATTAAATAGTTTAATGCTTCAATCTTGGTGGTATATAATGAACCTAGATTATTTCTCCTGAACTGATAAATCCTCACATCTGAGGTTTATTTCATCACCATTTTTGGCACTCATGCTTTGATTTTTCTGGACAGTTCCAAATATTTGATGACATTCATACAATACCTAAACTACAATAGTTCTGTTTCCTTTGACAGGCCATTGGGGGTTGGTACATTTCATAGATGTATTTGTCTAAGGGAGACGGGGAATTGTCATATTACCAGATTGTTGCAGTGGTATTCGAATGAAACTACTCAAAGCTCAAAAACAAATCTTAGCTGTTTTTCGAAAAGAAAAACTTCGCAGAGTATTGCAGAATAGAAACAGAAATTAAAGAGGAATTTATCAGACCCATTTCGAACCCCATATTATGTTTGATATGTATAATTATCTTAGAATGCCAGAGGCTAATATGATTCAGATTTGAATGGAGTAAAAGGTGTATCCTAAGTTCATTTACGAAACAATCCCACAGTAAAAATACCAGTTATCAAAGAATGGCAGACAACTGCTTAGAAAGATTCAGATCTATGTAATTATTCAGAAAATACTTCACGAAAAAGTGCTAACGAAGCTAGTGTCAACCATGTACTGGCAAAAGTAACTTGTCTCAACGACTTGGTAGTATTAAATGTGGTTAGGCAGAGTGTGGAAGAACAGAAAAAAATCTTTACAACAACCAAAGCTTACTATCGGACTTCGACTGATAATTGGGATACCCCGGATCATTTTATCGTAAAACCATCGCATTTCACGAGCCAACCCATTGAACTGCTCGGAAGCAAGTATCGCAAAAACTTTCTGAACCACTCCCAAGGTTTTAGCAAAGGACTTGTGGCTAGAAGTTACTTCCGGTGGATCAATTCCGATCCAGTTTTAGGAACTACCTACTAGTTTGGTTATAGAAACGTAAAACAAGTTAGGGATAAAATAAGGCACTTATTACATGAAAAGTCATAGGCTATTCCCACATGAGGTCCGAAACCCTTTACGCAGCCTCATTTACACCGTGGCTATCCAGTCTGATCAAATTCACTAAGTCAAACTCAGTAGATTAAACTGGAGACTCTCCCCAGTTAGGTTAGTCCATTATGAAATTTTTCAGTGATCGCCACAAACAATGACCTTATAAAAGTTTAGTAAATCATGCGTTAGATGCTGTATATACAAGCACTTGGTACACAAACCGACCACGCGAAATGCCAGACTAGAGGAGCAAATGAATTGTCACACTACTGTGATTTGCGAGATACACCGCATATCCACAGACCTCAACAATTTCAGTGAGACGCGCCCTT
Source organism: Schistosoma bovis (assembly GCA_944470425.2). Taxonomy (NCBI): domain Eukaryota; kingdom Metazoa; phylum Platyhelminthes; class Trematoda; order Strigeidida; family Schistosomatidae; genus Schistosoma; species Schistosoma bovis. The sequence goes on along the minus strand of OX103955.1, from coordinate 1,599,141 downwards.
TGGCTTGCTAGGCTTGGCGGGCGATGACAGCAATGATGATGACGCAACTCTCCGACTTCGGGAGAATACCCCTGAGGAGCAACGCAAGGTCGAGATTAGGATGCTGACAACCACCCCACTGCATATCCTTTAGTTAGCGTCCAGCCCCTGACCCGTGTCCTAGCCCAGAAGCAATTCGTTAACACGATAACAAGCGTCCCCACACAGCCTTAAAGAAACAACCCACTGATTAGCAGACACTCACGGTTACGCCAGCCCAGCCACATTTTTCATACCAAGTAATAAACGCCTCCTCAGTGATGAAAGGTCGTCCGGCTACCTACCATGGGTAACAGCCCGTTGCCAACATGAAATAGTCCTATAGCTTTGCTCTCACCAACGAGCAAATCTAGAGCCACTGAAACAGAGACAAACGCACTACACACTGGCGACGTCCAGCCAACCATAAATTAGAACTCGGACTTCCGAAACATTAGTGCAATCGCGGAGTACGACACCACTAAAGACATTCCTCGAACCAACTTGCAGAATGGTTCACCACCAACACCTTCTTGACATTACAAGTAGTGTCCTACAGTTCCTAATTCGACTCAAAAGTGATCTGTATTGTTACTAACTACCACTAGAAGTTCACTCATTACGGAACACTGAAGCAAGTGACTTGTTACATTACTCAATTACTTTAACGAGTAACCCGACTAGGGGAATGCTGTTTGTTGTTACACCACAACTGCGTCCACAACCCAAGTTATTTCAAAGTTCTATGCTATGACGAGTAGTTAGTTCCACATATTGCTGTCAAGAATGGAATTTACAGAGAACTTTAAGATTTAAACTCATTACAATTGTATGCACAGCCACTAACATCGAAAAGTTATGGACATTTGAGTCAAAAACTGACCCCAAGTAAACAGTGAACATAGCTGAATTAAGATGAAATTAAAGCTGTAACAAACAACAAGATTACTTCGTAAAAGGCTGTAATAAGAACATAGTCAATGGTGAAAGTGTAAAATGCGCATATACAGGCGGTTCATAGACAAACAACCACCGGGTGAATGATGGATCACTTCTCAATTAACTGGCAAAGCTTCCTCTTCAGGTGTCTTTTTCTCCGTTTCTTCCTCGGTTCCATTTTCTTCAGACTTCTTAGCATCTGCATTTGGCATTTCCAAATCAGGGAGGTCTACAAAACAAAGAAATGAACCATGTAATTTGTTGCGTCACTATAAGATGCTGATTAGTACTTTACGACAAGGATATGTCACGAAGCAAATAAGGAGGGATAAACAGTATGCATACACAAGTTTGAGCACTAACTGGATTCTGAAAGCAGAAATATGCCACTAGTGACGTGTCAAGCATGTGCATCAAAAGAGACTGTCAGAATATCAAAAACGCAAGTGGTAAAAGTACCAAGGCAATAAGGACTGTGCACATACAATACATAGTGATTTAGAAAACACGACAAAGTACATAAAATACCTAATAAGGAATTGCTAGGACTAAACAACTTAAAGGATGAAAGAAATACAACACTTGCACATAATACGAAGAAAAACTTCAACTATTGCTTTTACAACTTCTTATTCACATTTCTACGACCGAATTGTACTAGTTATGTAAGAACCACACCACCATAGACAACCCCTCTTAACGCGTTTATAAGCGGATCTTTACATATATGAAATAAAGGACTAGACAGTGTATTTATACACCTATTATATGAAGTGTGGGCGCGCCTAACATAGTACGCTACACAAGTTTGACAGCCCAACTACTTTTTTTGGCTTAGACTAGGAGTCAGTATAACTAGGGAGTAACCTACCTTCATCGTCAGAATCGAGATCACCGTCTATACCATCATCGCCTCCATAGTCACCAAAATTGGACATCTGAGACAACATATTAGAAAAGTTATTTCCATCCATATCAGGTTCTGAGTCATCCTCGTCCTTCCAGCGATTAAAGTCTGTTTTCAACCATGGGCATTTTGTTTTCTGTGAAAGTAGACGTGGCCATGAACCGTTTTCTTTCTTTTTTATGCAAATAAAAACTTCTCGACCGGAAGTAGTAATTTTTGGTTCCTTGAAATGGGTAGTTTTTAGCACAACAACATACCTCTGTACAAACATTTCCATAAAAGTCAAGTTTAACTTCATACTCAATAGGTTTATCCTTGCCTGCTTCCGCTCTAAAAAAAGGATTTGAAGTGAAATACAACAAATTACCTAAACTCTAGGGAATTATCTTTAACATTAACAGTCTTATTTACTACATCACTAACAACGACAGTGATGTAGAGGCAATCATTCCTTTGGGCCCAGAGTACTGGTAGGTGAACACTAGAAAAAGACTATGCATTACTAAACACACATACGCTGCTTGACGATCACCAGACATGTTCGCAACCTAATAGCACGCAAGATTATTCTAGAGTAACTATATAGACAAACACGTGATTCAACGCTCAATATCCACCAAGGTGGATTATTTTTGTCACCTGTCGATTTATGAGAATAACTTATTGAATATGCCAGTGGATGTGATAGCATCTTTATTTTAGGGACCAAACCGTATTAACTAGAAGATTTCAGTTTTCAGTCCTCAGTAGTAAGTTATAGGTCAATCGACATCTATTAATCCATGAAATTTGTAGTGCTATCGAGATCCCATCTCGCTTTGAATGTATCAACAGAATGTTCTAATAGTTCAGTAATTCCCTACTTGGTGCGAGAGATAAAAAACCCGAAGAAAACCATTTGTTCTCAATTTTCGAACTTTCTTAGAATGTTCTCTTTGATTAGCAGTCCCAGATAGAAAGAAAAGATATGACATATTAAAACCAAAATCATCGTGCGGCGTGCGGTAACTCAGTGTTAGATCACTCTTTGCCATGTGGTAAAAGAACGGAAATAGGTTGCGGCGTTCCAGTTTGTCTTCACAAGACAGGCCGGAGAGCCCTTTAACCATTTCGATCCTCTGTCGTTGAGCATGTTCTAGCATATCACCTGCATACTCAAAGCAAGGACTCAGTGCTTGATTTCAGCATTATGAATGCGGCCTTGCAAGTTCGAGTATAATACCTTAATTATTTCCTCGTCTAAGTAGTGAAATGATATGTGAATAACTCACAACAACCTGGAGCCAATGGCAGCGATAGCCCTGCAGTTGCTCGTAGTTCTGAGGTTGTTGCTTATTATGACTCCTAAATATCTATGACACATTGCTTCGGGTAACACAACCCCACCTATTTTGCAGTGATGTGAACCGTTGCAGTCATTTATTTGCGTCATCACACTAGTATTGGAGTCAACTTCTAATGACTATCTACCCATCCGTTCAACCAGTGAATTCAGATCGTCTTACAACATTACCTTGTTTGACATACTTTGTGTGGGTCTCCAAATCTTTATGTCATTAGCAAATAATAAAATCAATGAGTTTTCTACAGTTGGTAAGTCATTTACATAAAGTAAAAAGAGAAGGGTACCTAGAATTGTGTCTGGATGAACTCCACTTTTTACAGTTTTGTACGTTGATAGAGTCCCATTAACTGTACCCATTGATTCCTATGATTAGTAAAGTCACTTATTCAGTTTATGATTTCATCATGGATCCCCAAACTTTCCAGTTTTAATTTAGGACCCGAATGAGAGACTTTGTCAAAGACTTTTCATAGATCTATGTAAATTACATCTACAGGAATATTTTTATATTTAACTGCAGCCAAAATTACTCTTAACGAGCAGATTGACAGTACGATAGGCCTTCCCTAAAACCATGTTGTTCCCTGGATAAAAGACCATACCCTCCCATATAGTTTAGAATAGCTATCCGAATAATCTTTTCCATTAGTTTGGCAACTACATTGGTTAGACCAGCGGGTCGATAGATACCAACTAAGTCCATGCTCTCCGCTTTATTGGGTCTTTCCAGTCTCTTGGCAGTTCAGACTGCCGCAAAGACATACCAAACAGTTCTGCCTAAGGTTCGGAAATTACACCTTCCATTGCTTTCATAATCTTGGGGTAAACATTACCAGAACTACTAGACTCGTGTGATTCGAGATGTCGGAGCGACCGTAAGACAGTTCCTTTCTCAACAACTACAAGATCTGTCGACAAGCTGGCGTTGTCACGAGTAATTGTTGGTCTTGCTCAGTCGTCAGCAGGAAACACTTTACTAAAATATTCTGATAGGCCTTCAGCTTTTAGAACATCATTTATTCCCAATACAAACGGATTTTCCTGCACCAAAAGTGGTGAGATTCCATCGCCCCTCTGAGTTCCTCTATTTATATACGAAAACAAACTTTTCAAACTATTTTCATAATTCCTAACCAATTGTTTTTCTAATGAATGTCTAGTATTAATTATCAACGCTTTGCAAGTGTACCTAGTCTTACAATTAATGGATCTGTTCTGTTCAGATCATGTAGAGATAAACATACTCAAATACCTTTTCCAACGTCTAAGAAGTCCCTTGATATGTTTATTTATCTATGGTAGACATCTATTTGGTTTATATGATACTAAGTACAGCATAGAAGGGGACGTAATTAAGCTAGGTGCACCTTTAAATATGGACCGTGCTTCTCCAGTTGACGAAATATTATTTACTGAGCTATCTGTTATTGCAGGGCACTACTGAATGTGTGATAGATTTGATCTCCATATATTTCGACAGGGTTTAACTCGATCGCATATAATGTCATTAACTCCAGACGTGGATAAAAATACAGTTAAAACTTTGTTGGATAAGAATGTCAGACTGATGGATCCAAGAAACCTGTGTCTGAATTATGAGAGGTGATACGTAGTTGAAGATAGCTACAAATCCATGTACCGATCTTTGATGAAACTGATATACTAGTGTTGGGACAGCTTCCGAGAATTATGACGGACCCTTCAGAGGCCCTAAAGGAGCCGAAGAGTTTCCATCCAATCAGAACGTGATGGAACTTTCTAGAATGTCAACATGGCGTGCCACTATTGAACAGTAGCACAATATGTCTCCTTGCAGATCGGCTGAATTATTATGTTGATATAACAAAACTTTAATATCTATAGAGACCCATGATTTTCTGTAGATTTTGATCCTTACCCAACAAGCACCTCATTATTATTCTTTCTTCTTCTTATTTGTGACTATGTTCTATAAGCTCGAGTTTCGTAGTTGTACACCGTATTCTGCGTTAATCAATTAGCGAATTTAACAAGTGGATTTTATTTTATAAGAACTCCTTAAGAAATGCCTTCAGCGAAAGTGACGTCCAAGGCATGTGTTCCAAATTGAATGACAAACAGGCTTTTTAAGGAGTTCGCTGTAGCTGAAATCAAGATGTGATCTGGAATACGATGGGACAACCTACATAACAGTATATCGTTATAGGTTTCGGTTAGAGTCAAGTCATGGGTTTCACTGCCTAGATTGGTAAACCGATATAATAATCACGATAAAACATAATTGCGTAGACTACTATGTTTAACATCTTGCGATTTCAGTATTACCAGAGGGGCTAATTCAGATATGTTTTCGTTTCTAAGTACCCTTGTAGTGGCGTTAAACCATAACCACACAATCCTAAAAGCTGAACACGAGAAAATTGGGAAAATAGATATTCGGTATTGAACGCGGAGAAAAACCCAACGATGAAGAAGGCGGAAACAAGGAATTAAATTAATTCGAGTTGATCGAATGGCATTGCTCGGCCCTGCAGGTGTGGTCATCGTTTAGTGTTGTTATATACTTTTTATTCATATTAAATATATTGTTCTGTCTCTAGCCTAAGCTTGTTCTCCATCATGTATCGGCGATTGTTACGATGCAATGAGTTGGTGTAGACGATGATATGACTTCCACGTAATATCTTATAGATTAGGCAGTTTTATCATGACAAAACTACAATTTTATGATAAGGTCTATTATTAGAACAGTACTAATGTCAAAGATGACAACAGTTTTACACTCTCAGCTTTTTGAAATAGTAATTGGTGTTGTCTAGAAACTATGAAGTGTTGGGCAGAAACATAGACTTTCTGGAGTTCTTATGTTTCCCCACTGAAGATAATGATAATATGTATATCTATAAACATCGTATTTATTCTCTTGATTGCTCTTGTTATCTGTGTTAGTTTTATATTGATATCATCGATAACCTTTTAAGTTTGAGAAATTTAATTTCTTCCTTTGAGGAGCCATAATTTTGTTTTCTCTTATCGTGGTGGTCATCTGCGCCATCATTAGTGCTCCAGCTGTTCCATAATGGTATAAGGTTGGGGTTTCTAGGAGCTCTCAACTGTACGTAGATTTATTCTCGACCAACTGTTGTACGTCGCAACGCAACATCCATAAAGCGCATCAATTGTCATATTTACAATATGAGTCTTTGTAACGGAAAGAGAACGATGAAAATCCCTCTTCAGCTTTTTTGTTGAACAATACTGTCATTTATTTGTTTCTTTTCCCTGTCGTGTATTTTAACCTTTGTTCAGATCTCGTTTAACCACACCTTTTGTTCTTTAGTCTTCCTCGTCTGGGCCTTTATTATGTGATTTTGATTACAGACTTATCTTTTGTTAGCTAATTTTCTATTGCATATTGTCGGACTTTTGACAGTGAGGTCGTGGTTGACTAAGCTCAAGGTCACGGCGTAGTTCGGTGTGTGACTGTCAACCATTTGACTGTTCTTGGGAGGATTGCTGAAATCCCTGCAGATAGATATTTGATTCCATCTTGTTCGGAATATTTTTATTGATTTTCAGGTATCGAACCCTTTGATATTAACTATTTCTTTTATTGTTGCGTTAGAGAAACCTTTGACTGTACAGCTCAGGCTGTACCGTTTGAGGTATTTTGTATGTTTGATATAATTTGTTCTGTTTCCTAGGTTAGAACTGTTTGAATTGAGCACACAATTTGTGTTTTCATATAATTTGATACGAGTATCTCAAAAACGCTTGGTACGCTATACAGAAGAACGTAGTCTGGCCTATTCGAATAAATTTTAGTCCGTCTATTCTGCCTTCAAACCGAATACTAGCAGCTCGTTCGTCACCAGTTTTACTAACATTATTTACATTCCCACATGAGAAGAGTTATTCCCCGTAATTCCATGGCCAATGTAGCTTATTAAATATCAACCTCACTGGGTGACCTGATACAGTGTATCCTATGAAACAGTTTGATCTTGAGTGTAAAATGGAATGCTTCATGTGAAAGATTGTTATTTGAGAACAAATTATTATTCCTACTGTAATAAGATTATCGGTGATCAATATATGTAGATCAGTCGTGTTGTACTCAGCGAGATTACGGAAGATACAAGGCTCCATGAAAAACCGAGCAGAGAAACACACAGAAACAAGTAAAATCGTCACCAAAGCATAAGGGAACTTGTGGCCTCCTAACCTCATCTTACGATGAAAGTGTACGACAGGCTGTTGAAATAAAACATTTGTGGTGCTCACTATGTGTCCTGATCCTTCTGAGACCTTCAGTACATTGTCATGAAGTCCTTATTATGGGGAAAAATGTAAATTGGTTTTGACAATCCGTTCTAAATAAATTGGAATGCAAAACGTCCTGTAACCATGGCCAGGAAACTGTGTTCAGGTTTTCTCGAGAAACCACAGAATGCTCACTTATGTTTGCTGTTGAACTCCCAGGAACTTTTAGCTTACCAATGATGAACTTAGCCATTTATTATAATGTGGCTTCATGTAAGCTTTAAAGTAATCATATGACAATTGAGAGGTGAAGTAGAAAAAGTGGTTTGAAATCCAGTATTCTCAAATGCCGTACTATCCGAATCTACATCCTGAAATATGAAATGCAACTTGTGTCCTTTGGGTCGTGGTGGAGAGTAACTTTGCTCTTTGCTAACGGAAAAGTGAAAGATCAATGTCAGTGATTTGCGAGATGAAAGTGAATTCTGCATCGTTTTAACCTGTTTACGGGTGAATGGGCGCCTCATTCTCAATCTACTTTTAATGTTATTGCAACGTACACTGGGTAGCATGCTAAAAACCACACTGCTGTGAGAAAAAATGAGTAGTGCTTGAGAAAAGCAGAACCTCGTGACGAACGGAGTGACGAGATTACTCCCGTTTTATACTATAGATTGCCTCTAGCCTTCGAATTCAATGTCTAAGTACAAAGAAATTATTTGGTTTATGCTATGTAATCCTGCTATGTAATGCTATGTAATCACTAAGTTATCAAATTAATCAGTAAGAATAAAATAAAAATGAGTGAAATGAAATTTATTCGTACGTTTTATACTTTTCACGCTTTAATATCAAACAAGCAACTCAGAATTTTGATATTTGTTTTTCTGTTTAACTGTTTATTATAAGTTCACTATATCAAGGTCATAGTTGCTTTTGAGATACTTCAAATGACTGTGTTCGGCACATGATAATGGGAGAGCTAGATGCTACTTCAAGCTGGGAAGAATTCACGAAAACAGTATGAATATGAAGTAAAATTACTTGTTTTTAGGGAAGATATGAATCTTTGAATCAATTCAGTCAAATTTTGTGTAAGAAATTCAATGTTTCTTATGACTCCAAAACACCTGAGTAAGTCTTTTTCATTCAGTAAATGACTTGAAAGTTGTTTATCCACGTAATCATGTTTATAAAAAGTACTTTCAGATTTCGTTGTTACTTTTAGTGGCTCACTCTTCTACGTAGGTCTTTGAACCAATTGCCCGTTTAGCACACTGACATTTGTACAAATCATAAGTAATAACCATTTTTCATCGGTATGATATTACTTGTAATGTAGTTATCTGCAACGGATGAGTGTTAGTGATAAGTGACGACTATAGCCTTTTTATTTCTCTATTCCTTAAATTTTAGTTTCTACGTCCATAGTTTTCTCTTTTGAGTTTCCTTTGTACTATTTGTTGCTGTATGGTTAAAACAGACATCATTCAACAAAATATTGAGGGGAAGAACAAAACAGTTGCTGAAAGACAGTTGGGTCTCGGTCAAACAATTCGAATATTTTGTAAGATGAACCTTATCAATTTGAGTGTGGTTACAACAACTGAGCTATCGTCATGGTTGTTGGTGTTCTTGAATATTTAGATACTCATCATTTGTCATACGCAGTATTTGTGTAGTTTTAAATTATTCCTTGTGCTGCTTATCATACAGGATCTTTCGTCACAATAATATATGATTCGTCGAAACGTCATATGGAACATTTTTATCTACGAACTTCCCTTTGATTTTATCTTGAGAACTACAACGTTGGTCATGATATATGTAAGAATACTGAAAATCTAAAATACTCAAGAATTTTAATAAGTGTTCAGCAATATGCAAAAATGTTATTAAAACCACACTTTTGGCGGTTCTTTACTCTCCATATTTAACTTTTTCTTAGTTTGTACATTATATTTGTTTCTATCAAAAGACTGGTTACTCGATACTTTGTAAACAGTAAAACAATATATTCCATTGTTTCAATTGAAAGTATACTGTTCTTCAAAATCTTACGTAAGGTTTTTAAAGCTAATAAATATTTCTCCGGTGAAACATTTGGAACTTTTCACGTAGCAGTTACAAGTTTACTATCTAACAGTCATTGTTTCTAAAATTCAGAAAACCAGAGATTTGCATATATAAAAATCCACCTTAATAGTTTGATTTATTTTACTTCTTCGGGTTATTTGTGAATCATTTGCATCATTTGACTTAGATGAATAAACAGCATTACGCGCAATTCAGTGAAGTATTAGTCACTGAAAAATGATGTCTGGTTTCTTATAAAACAAAAACCTTGTCTCCTTAATTTTTCTTATAAGTAGGTTTGCTTATTCTCAATATATCATGAACAACTTGACACTTCCTCAATAAGTAATAAACTAACAAACTGAACAAAACCAAGATTAAGCTCTGAATGGAAATATAACACAATTTTGTGAAATAATAAATATTTAAGCATATGTAAGCTAAATAGCAAGCCAAAGCGTCTTCGAGGTAAGGGATGCTTTGTGAACATAAAAGTGAGGAGATATCTGCCAAGAGTTTTGTCTAGAACGAGAGATAAACATGCATTTTCATAATGGTATATCAATACCAAATAAATGATGAAAGTTTTCTAACAGACAGAACAACAGACTTGCATTCAAATTATTTTTACTCAGTGAGATGAAAGACATCTAAAATATGCGACCACATAAACATGACAATAATCTACCCGTGGTGGGTCCTATTGAGGTGTAATGATGTCCAAAAATCACTGACATTTGATGAATTTGATATTTTAAATACCAGTCTGACACGTTTAAAACAATCATGAGTTCCATTAAGGTATTTTAAGGAGGTAACACTACAATGCATAAGTTTACTCAACTAGCGTTTAATAGTTTTATTAAAGAAAATCAGCATATGTAATAATTTGACGAACAGTTATCTCTCGGCACACATACAAACTCACAGGTTTTTCACAAAATTGATTTCCATCACGTATTTCGACAGACAAAAACAGACAACACTGATAGGATACAGTGAATCTGCCATATTTCATTGGGTTTTTACTGGCAACACATTACTTAATAATTTTAATCACTTCCAAATGTGAACATACTTGAAAAAGACGAAATCCTATGTCTGTCAGAAAAAAATCATATTGCATAAAACGTCGGGTTATGTTGTAGTTTTATTTAATGTTTTAGAGAGTTTGCCTAGTTAATTTTAGTAACAGATCTTGGATATTGGCGGGGGGAGGGTCATAATTTTATTGCTCAATTTACTAAGTCCAGGTCATTTTAAAAGTATGGAAAATTTTAATCTGAGTTGAAAAGAAACATTATTTGCATTATTCATATACAAAGGTGGGCATTCGTTTACTATTTACTTCTTTGCTTTATATACTGGGATTTCAATAGTTCCATAAGGGTTAATAACAGTCCGTTCTCGTTTCTAAGTACCCCATCGAGTGTTGTCTGTAGCCTTTCATAGGCAGCAATATATATTGTTTTGTAAAGAGGGATATTGCATCCACTGAATTCTTGGACTTTAATGTATGACCAGTGACATCCAGTACTAAGACATCCCTAGTCAAATTCTGCCCTCGATGAAGTTGATAAGGTGTCTATTTTGGCATAACCTGCGATTCCTAGCAACGTTTGGTCAATTTAGTAGAACTTCTACAGGACGTTTTATGTGTTTCCGTCTACTGTCCTTACAGTATCGGAAGGCTTTTGTACAGGTGACTCACCTTACTAAAGTAAGACTCTAGTATGTGTGAGTTTACAGATATGGACCTGTGAACTTCACTTGAATACTACGAAAAGTCAGCGTGATCTTGTCGCTCAAACAACTTTTTGAAATAGTAACTGGTGTTGTCTAGAAACTATGAGGTGTTGGGCAGAAACATAGACTTTCTGGAGTTCTTATGTTTCCCCACTGAAGTTAATGATAACGTGTATATATATAAACATCGTATTTATTCTCTTGATTGCTCTTGTTATCTGTGTTAGTTTTATATTGATACCATCGATAACCTTTTAAGTTTGAGAAATTTAATTTCTTCCTTTGAGGAGCCATAATTCTGTTGTATCTTATCATGGGTGCTACCTGATGATGGTGAACCGGAATAGTTGATAAGCGTCAAAGACTTACCTCATATATATATATATATATATATATATATATATATATATATATATATAGAGAGAGAGAGAGAGAGAGAGAGAGAGAGAAAGAGACATTTCCGACTTTTGGTTACTTGGTGATTATACTTCATTCCCGTGAAACATTTTGCTGTTCTATCAGATATTTGAACCAACACAGCTTTTCTTGTGATTTTCGTCCGTTTTATCGTTATTCAAGGCTAGGCAACTTTCAGTATTTTCAGAACTTTGTCAACAGCTGGACAATCAGTTTTGAGTAGTTGGTGATTCGAAAATTGGTTCGGACATACATATTTCAAACATGCTTGTAATGGAAAGAAAATGTTGATAATTCCTCCACAGCATTTCGTTGGGAAGCTCAAAATTTGGCCACAAAGTCTTGTGAGTTTCTCAATGTTTTATTTTTCTCACCCTAAAATCTTTTTCTTTTTTTTCTACAATTTTATACCCTCTCATATCTTTTGATTTACTATTAATCCTTACTTCTTTAAACCATTAGTTATTTTCATAGCAGTGTGATATACTATATGGACATCTAACCCATAAAACAGAATTTTTAAATATCTGATTTGCTTGTAACATGGACCTAGTAGAGACAGTGTATTCCAACTATGTGCTTTGATTAAAGCATTAATCATACTTACCACAAACGTAAGAGAGCCTAACATCACAAAAGGAGGGAGGGTGGCGTTACTGACCAGCAAACATGATGGTGGGGAGATAACTTCAATCCACCCATGTCTGTAGGGCAGAACATTTTGTTTAATTACGGCTCCTTATAGTTTAGTGGGATGTCACGGACTTATGGTATTGAAGCTGATTTATCACGCAAAATACCTCTTTAAATCGTGTTACGAACGTTGAATTGGTTTCACTTCCTACTCAGAAATCCTATTACAAGCAAACTAGACAATTCGCTAATATACGAAGCCTACTCAAGACCCTATAAAACCTGAAAAAAAATAATAAAAAAAAACGAGAGGGGCTCCAATAGCTTCGATAATAAAAGGAAGATAGCCAGTTGTATATCACAATACTGTTTCTAGCACTATATTTTATTATATAATCACACATAATCTTATACTCTCAGCTCTTTTCCGAATCGCCTCCATTTGTCTGTTGTATGTCCACTCACACCCTGCTAAAGCTTATTTTCTTTAACCTATTAAAATGCTCTTTCTTAAAAAATACCTTAATAAAAGAAAATTAGGCTGAGTAATCATACCTTAAACATTCCTACATGAATGTTGGCTACTCTGCCTCTCGTGTTTTCTTTTACTTGCTCCCTCTTTCAGCCCCCTTGAGATATGGAAAAGGTTACTTCATCCTGCACCATCCTTAAAGCCTTGGATATCCCGAAGGGACATAAGGTTGCGATTTTTAGAAACTCATACCTTCAATGGACCTATTCCCGACCATCAGTCGCACATTCGCAACGCAACTCTCGTGAAGCGCGCCAACTGTAGTACTGATTAAAACAGTCTACATTCATGTCTTATAAATTTTCAACCCAGCTATGTAATTTAATACAGTATATATTGTATCATTTGTATCAATTTGATCTTGCCTGTAAACTGGCATGCCTCATGTAACAAACTGTTATTTGAGAATAAATTATTATTATTATTAAATTATTATTATTATTTAGAGTCAAGTCATGGGTTTCATTGCTTAGATTGGTAAACCGATATAATAATCACGATAAAACATAATTGCGTAGACTACTATGTTTAACATCCTGGGATTTCAGTATTATCAGAAGGGCTAATTCAGATATGTTTTCGTTTCTAAGTACCCTTGTAGTGGCATTAGACCATAACCACACAATCCTCAAAGCTGAACACGAGAAAATTGGGAAAATAGATATTCAGTATTGAACGTGGAGAAAAACCCAATGATGAAGAAGGCGGAAACAGAGAATTGAATTAATTCGAGTTGATCGAATGGCATTGCTTGGCCCTGCAGGTGTGGTCATCGTTTAGTGTTGTTATATACTTTTTATTCATATTAAATATATTGTTCTGTCTCTAGCCTAAGCTTGTTCTCCATCATGTATCGGCGATTGTTACGATGCAATGAGTTGGTGTAGACGATGATATGACTTCCACGTAATATCTCATAGATTAGGCAGTTTTATCATGACAAAACTACAATTTTATGATAAGTCTATTATTAGAGCAGTACTAATGTCAAAGATGACAACAGTTTTACACTCCCAGCTTTTTGAAATAGTAACTGGTGTTGTCTAGAAACTATGAAGTGTTGGGCAGAAACATAGACTTTCTGGAGTTCTTATGTTTCCCCACTGAAGATAATGATAATGTGTATATCTATAAACATCGTATTTATTCTCTTGATTGCTCTTGTTATCTGTGTTAGTTTTATATTGATACCATCGATAACCTTTTAAGTTTGAGAAATTTAATTTCTTCCTTTGAGGAGCCATAATTCTGTTGTCTTTTATTGTGGTGGTCACCTGCGCCATCATTAGTGCTTCAGCTGTTCCATAATGATATAAGGTTGGGGTTTCTAGGAGTTCTGAACTGTGCGTAGATTTATTCTCGATCAACTGTTGTACGTTGCAACGCAACATCCATAAAGCGCATCAATTGTCATATTTACAATATGAGTCTTTGTAACGGAAAGAGAACGATGAAAATCCCTCTTCAGCTTTTTTGTTGAACAATACTGTCATTTATTTGTTTCTTCTGCCTGTCGTGTATTTTAACCTTTGTTCAGTTCTCGTTTAACCACACCTTTTGTTCTTTAGTCTTCCTCGTCTGGGCCTTTATTATGTGATTTTGATTACAGACTTATCTTTTGCTAGCTAATTTTCTATTGCATGTTGCCGGAATTTTGATAGTGAGGTCGTGGTTGACTAAGCTCAAGGTCACGGCGTGGTTCGGTGTGTGACTATCAACCTTTTGACTGTGCTTGGGAGGATTGCTGAAATCCCTGCAGATAGATATTTGATTCCATCTTGTTCGGAATATTTTTATTGATTTTCAGGTATCAAACCTTTTGGTATTAACTATTTCTTTTATTGTTTAGCGCGCTACTTTGCGTTAGAGAAACCTTTGACTGTATAGCTCAGGCTGTACCGTTTGAGGTATTTTGTATGTGATATAATTTTTTCTATTTCCTAGAACTGTTTAAATTGAGCACACAATTTGTGTTTTCATATAATTTGATACGAGTATCTCAAAAACGCTTGGTACGCTATACAGAAGAACGTAGTCTGGCCTATTCGAATAAATTTTAGTTCGTCAGTTCTGCGTTCAAACCGAATACTAGCAGCTCGGTCGTTACAGTTTTACTAACATTATTTACATTCCTATATGAGAAGAGTTATTCCCCGTAATTCTATGGCCAATGTAGCTTATAAAATATCAACCTCATTGAGTGACCTGATACAGTGTATCCTATAAAGCAGTTTGATCTTGAGTGTAAAATGGAATGTTTCATGTAAAAGATTGTTATTTGAGAACAAATTATTATTCCTACTGTAATAAGATTATCGGTGATCAATATATGTAGATCAGCCGTGTTGTACTCAGCGAGATTACGGAGGATACAAGGCTCCATGAAAAACCGAGCAGAGAAACACACAGAAACAAGTAAAATTGTCACCAAAGCATAAGGGAATTTGTGGCCTCCTAACCTCATCTTACGATGAAACTGTACGACAGGCTGTTGAAATAAAACATTTGTGGTGCTCACAATGTGTCCTGATCCTTCTGGGACCTTCAGTAGATTGTCATGAAGTCCTTATTATGGAGAAAAATGGAGATTGGTTTTGACAATCTGTTCTAAATACATTGGAAGGCAAAACGTCCTGTAACCATGGCCAGGAAACAGTGTGCAAACTGGCAGACGCTGAAGTTCAGGTTTTCTCGAGAAACCACAGAATGCTCACTTATGTTTGCTGTTGAACTCCCAGGAACTTTTAGCTTACCAATGATGAACTTGGCCATTTATTATAATGTGGCTTTAGGTAAGCTTTGAAGTAATCATATGACAATTGAGAGGTGAAGTGGGAAAAGTGGTTTGAAATCCAATATTCTCAAATGCCGTACTATCCGAATCTACATCCTGAAATATGAAGTGCAACTTGTGTCCTTTGGGTCGTGGTGGAGAGTAACTTTGCTCTTTGCTTACGGAAAAGCGAAAGATCAATGTCAGTGATTTGCGAGATGAAAGTGAATTCTGCATCGTTTTAACCTGTTTACGGGTGAGTGGGCGCCTCATTCTCAATCTACTTTTAATGTTATTGCAACGTAAACTGGGTAGCATGCTAAAACCCACACTGTTGTGAGAAGAAATGAGTAGTTCTTGAGTAATGCAGAACCTCGTGACGAGATTACTCCCGTTTTATACTATAGATTGCCTCTAGCCTTCGAATTCAATGTCTAAGTACAAAGAAATTATTTGGTTTATGCTATGTAATCACTAAGTTATCAAATTAGTCGGTAAGAATAGAATAAAAATGAGTGAAATGAAATTTATCCGTACGTTTTATACTTATCATGCTTTAATATCAAACAAGCAACTCAGAATTTTGATATTTGTTTTTCTGTTTAACTGTTTATTATAAGTTCACTATATCAAGGTCATAGTTGCGTTTGAGATACTTCAAATGACTGTGTTCGGCACATGATAATGGGAGAGCTAGATGCTACTTCAAGCTGGGAAGAATTCACGAAAACAGTATGAATATGAAGTAAAATGACTTGGTTTTAGGGAAGATATGAATCTTTGAATCAATTCAGTCAAATTTTATGTAAGAAATTTAATGTTCCTTATGACTCCAAAACACCTGAGTAAGTCTTTTTCATTCAGTAAACGACTTGAAAGTTTTTTATCCACGTAATCATGTTTATAAAAAGTACTTTCAGATTTCATTGTTACTTTTAGTGGCTTACTCTTCTACGTAGGTCTTTGAACCAATTGCCCGTTTAGCACACTGACATTTGTACAAATCATAAGTAATAACCATTTTTCATCGGTATGATATTACTTGTAATGTAGTTATCTGTAACGGATGAGTGTTAGTGATAAGTGACGACTATAGCCTTTTTATTTCTCTATTCCTTAAATTTTAGTTTCTACATCCATAGTTTTCTCTTTTGAGTTTCCTTTGTACTATTTGTTGCTGTATGGTTAAAACAGACATCATTCAACAAAATATTGAGGGAAAGAACAAAACAGTTGCTGAAAGGCAGTTGGGTCTCGGTCAAACAATTCGAATATTTTGTAAGATGAACCTTACCAATTTGAGTGTGGTTACAACAACTGAGCTATCGTCATGGTTGTTGGTGTTCTTGAATATTTAGATACTCATCATTTGTCATACGCAGTATTTGCGTAGTTTTAAATTATTCCTTGTGCTGCTTATCATACAGGATCTTTCGTCACAATAATATATGATTCGTCGAAACGTCATATGGAACATTTTTATCTACGAACTTCCCTTTGATTTTATCTTGAGAACTACAACGTTGGTCATGATATATGTAGGAAAACTGAAAATCTAAAATACTCAAGAATTTTAATAAGTGTTCAGCAATATGCAAAAATGTTATTAAAACCACACTTTTGGCGGTTCTTTACTGTCCATATTTAACTTTTTCTTAGTTTGTACATTATATTGGTTTCTATCAAAAGACTGGTTACTCGATACTTTGTAAACAATAAAATATTCCATTGTTTCAATTGAAAGTATACTGTTCTTCAAAATCTTACGTAAGGTTTTTAAAGCTAATAAATATTTCTCCGGTGAAACATTTGGAACTTTTCACGTAGCAGTTACAAGTTTACTATCTAACAGTCATTGTTTCTAAAATTCAGAAAACCAGAGATTTGCATATATAAAAATCCACCTTAATAGTTTGATTTATTTTACTTCTTCGGGTTATTTGTGAATCACTTGCATCATTTGACCTAGATGAATAAACAGCATTACGCGCAATTCAGTGAAGTATTAGTCACTGAAAAATGATGTCTGGGTTCTTATAAAACAAAAACCTTGTCTCCCTAATTTTTCTTATAAGTAGGTTTGCTTATTCTCAATATATCATGAACAACTTGACACTTCCTCAGTAAGTAATAAACTAACAAACTGAACAAAACCAAGATTAAGCTCTGAATGGAAATATAACACAATTTTGTGAAATAATAAATATTTAAGCATATGTAAGCTAAATAGCAAGCCAAAACGTCTTCGAGGTAAGGGATGCTTTGTGGACATAAAAGTGAGGAGATATCTGCCAAGAGTTTTGTCTAGAACGAGAGATAAACATGCATTTTCATAATGGTATATCAATACCAAATAAATGATGAAAGTTTTCTAACAGACAGAACAACAGACTTGCATTCAAATTATTTTTACTCAGTAAGATGAAAGACATCTAAAATATGCGACCACATAAACATGACAATAATCTACCAGTGGTGGGTCTTATTGAGGTGTAATGATGTCCAAAAATCACTGACATTTGATGAATTTGATATTTTAAATACCAGTCTGACACGTTTAAAACAATCATGAGTTCCATTAAGGTATTTTAAGGAGGTAACACTACAATGCATAAGTTTACTCAACTATCGTTTAGTAGTTTTATTAAAGAAAATCAGCATATGTAATAATTTGACGAACAGTTATCTCTCGGCACACATACAAACTCACAGGTTTTTCACAAAATTGATTTCCATCACGTATTTCGACAGACAAAAACAGACAACACTGATAGGATACAGTGAATCTGCCATATTTCATTGGGTTTTTACTGGCAACACATTACTTAATAATTTTAATCACTTCCAAATGTGAACATACTTGAAAAAGACGAAATCCTATGTCTGTCAGAAAAAAATCATATTGCATAAAACGTCGGGTTATGTTGTAGTTTTATTTAATGTTTTAGAGAGTTTGCCTAGTTAATTTTAGTAACAGATCTTGGATATTGGCGGGGGGAGGGTCATAATTTTATTGCTCAATTTACTAAGTCCAGGTCATTTTAAAAGTATGGAAAATTTTAATCTGAGTTGAAAAGAAACATTATTTGCATTATTCATATACAAAGGTGGGCATTCGTTTACTATTTACTTCTTTGCTTTATATACTGGGATTTCAATAGTTCCATAAGGGTTAATAACAGTCCGTTCTCGTTTCTAAGTACCCCATCGAGTGTTGTCTGTAGCCTTTCATAGGCAGCAATATATATTGTTTTGTAAAGAGGGATATTGCATCCACTGAATTCTTGGACTTTAATGTATGACCAGTGACATCCAGTACTAAGACATCCCTAGTCAAATTCTGCCCTCGATGAAGTTGATAAGGTGTCTATTTTGGCATAACCTGCGATTCCTAGCAACGTTTGGTCAATTTAGTAGAACTTCTACAGGACGTTTTATGTGTTTCCGTCTACTGTCCTTACAGTATCGGAAGGCTTTTGTACAGGTGACTCACCTTACTAAAGTAAGACTCTAGTATGTGTGAGTTTACAGATATGGACCTGTGAACTTCACTTGAATACTACGAAAAGTCAGCGTGATCTTGTCGCTCAAACAACTTTTTGAAATAGTAACTGGTGTTGTCTAGAAACTATGAGGTGTTGGGCAGAAACATAGACTTTCTGGAGTTCTTATGTTTCCCCACTGAAGTTAATGATAACGTGTATATATATAAACATCGTATTTATTCTCTTGATTGCTCTTGTTATCTGTGTTAGTTTTATATTGATACCATCGATAACCTTTTAAGTTTGAGAAATTTAATTTCTTCCTTTGAGGAGCCATAATTCTGTTGTATCTTATCATGGGTGCTACCTGATGATGGTGAACCGGAATAGTTGATAAGCGTCAAAGACTTACCTCATATATATATATATATATATATATATATATATATATATATATATATATATAGAGAGAGAGAGAGAGAGAGAGAAAGAGACATTTCCGACTTTTGGTTACTTGGTGATTATACTTCATTCCCGTGAAACATTTTGCTGTTCTATCAGATATTTGAACCAACACAGCTTTTCTTGTGATTTTCGTCCGTTTTATCGTTATTCAAGGCTAGGCAACTTTCAGTATTTTCAGAACTTTGTCAACAGCTGGACAATCAGTTTTGAGTAGTTGGTGATTCGAAAATTGGTTCGGACATACATATTTCAAACATGCTTGTAATGGAAAGAAAATGTTGATAATTCCTCCACAGCATTTCGTTGGGAAGTATTGTCATTTATTTGTTTCTTCTCTCCGTCTTATATATTAACCTTTATTTAGGTCTCCTTTTAACCAAACTTTATGTTTTCCAGTATTCCTTTTCGGGGTTTTTGTTATCTTAATTACTTACGCCTATTACTCCCAATGGAACATAAACGGCCGACCAGCATTCTGGTCTTGGTTAAAGATCCACTTTTTATTACTAAATTTACTGTTACATGCTGCCGGACCATTGACAATATATTCATGCGTGACTAAACTCAGGGTCACGGCGTGGTTCAGTGTATGACTGTTAACCTTTGATTGTCCGCTTATAAAAGTTGATGGAACCTTGCAGATAGATATTTGTTATCATGTTTTTGGGTATATTTTTGTTGGTTCTCGGGTATCCAATTCTTTTTTGTTAACTATTCCTTTTGTTATTTAGGACGTTAGTCTGTGTTAGGACTGCACCGCTTGAGATATTTTGTGCTTTCAATATAATATATTCTCTTAAGTTAGAACCGTTTAAATTGAACATAGAGTGTTTGGTTTGATATAATTTAATACAAGCCATCAAAAACGCTTCACAAGCTATACAGAAGAATATAGTCTGGTCTAATTGAGTAAATTTTGATACGTCAGTTCTGTGTTCAAGCTGAATATTGTCATTTCGGTTGTTACGCACTTCTTCAGAGTAAATAAATAATCGAATCCAATTAACAAAACTTTAACTAGTACAAAGGAAACCATGCAGAATTCGTTGGTACAATAGAAATCATAATAGGTCTGAATGAGTCAATGTTAAGTTATTCTTTGTCAAGATGAATTTATATGACTTGCCCCTGTATTAATTTGTGTATGAGCATGAAAAATGTATGCAGTTGTAAAATTAAGTAGTGGGGTTTAATTTAGGTGTGCGTGTGTGTAGATTGTGTGGGAAATGATTGAGGTTGTTTATATAAATAGTCCAGGTTGAATGAACTTCCAGGCCTTCTTTCCTATTGAAGGCATAGGGATTTAGCATGATGTGAGACGCTTCAGCTACTCTCATCACTTTATAGTTGGAAAAGTCTTCCTGAATTATTTTGATATTTTTAATATCAAATAAAATGGCCTGTAAATTTTTTAATTCTACAGGATTATTAGGAGGTCTTTTTGTGTAACTTAGATGTTCCTTAGCTCGAGTACATTATCTTTTAATGCATACCAGACTTAATCTGTTAACTGAATAGGAAATTAGAATCATTCTGTTATCTAGTTGTAATATAGATTCACTATCAATTCTGATTGATTTCATTAAGGTCTATGGATAAGCCATAATAGAATATCTTACAGCATTAGAACCTGTGTACTTTTTTTTTTTACAGAGAAACGATGATTGAATTTAAAGTATAAAATAGCCTACAACCTTATTTTAAATGATTTCATGCAAAAGTCTGTGAATCACACAGTAAATAATTCATGTACAAAATGTCAATCAATTGTCTCAAACTTGACAGTTCCTTCGTTTCCACATCAATTATTCACTATTGTCGTTCTCTTTTCTTCGACTTTCTTAACCTTCTATCGCCAGACATTTCACTTTTGATTGATGATCTATACTACTCATATTTGTCGATATCAGTAGCATACATCACAAAATAAGTAAGCGTGTATATGTGAGTTTTCGACGAAACTGGATGAATGAACTTTGATTTCTTAAGTGTAACTGAGTATGTTATTGAATACATTTAAGGGGATTCAATGATTGTTACCTGTTCAAATGCAATGATATCGTCAAGTTGATTCATGCTTAAATTAATTGTGAATGACAAGAAATATAAAGGTGAGACTATAATTTATGGCCGACCTTTGAGTGACGCTAAACTGACCTTGAGAATGTCCACCTAATAACTAGAACCAAGTGAGGAATTCGAATTATGATTTACAGTTGATGATTAACGTTAAAAACTAGATTTAGTGTTTTCATCACGAACTGACATCAGCTATAATGCCAAAACTCTATTTAGTCAAATGGATGATTGAATTTCGCGACAAAATCCGAGATCTGTTATCTTACACCTGATTGCATTCGTCCATAAATTATAATCTTGCCATTGATTCTGTCTTGAAGAAAGAAAATCATTTTCTGAAAAATAATTTTTTTGTTTTCTACAATTTTACTTATCTTGGAAGTCTGATCAACCCTAATGGGTTGCTGTCTGACGAAATCTCTAGGCGAATTTAGAAAGCTCATTTGGCTTTTGTCAACTTACGTCACCTATAGAGAAGGTGAGATATCCGTCTATCAATTAAGGGATGAGTATACTGTGCAGCAGTTCGTTCTGTCCTATTTTATGGATGTAAAATGAGGCCATTAAGAGTAGACGATACTCGTAAGCTACTAGTATTTGAGCATAGACGTCTTGGAAATGTTGCTTGCATCTGCTGGGATCACTAGGTAAGTAATAGTGAGTTTAGATGTCAGGGTATTAGGGAATGATGGTAAGTCAGTTGATGAGGTTGTAGATCTTCATCGACTGAGATGGTTTGGCCACGTGTTGCATATGCCTGGACACCGTTTGCCACGACACGCAATGCTGAGTAGTGTTGCGGATGGTTGGAAGAAAGTTAGGGACGGCCAAATCAAAACGTGGCATCAGTGCTTGAAGTCACTAACGTCTAGTCTTAGCCATGTTGGTAGGTGCAGACTGCTTGGTTGAGGTCCTCGTGACTATCTTAACCAATGGTTGGAGACTCTTGGTCACATAACTCAGAATCGATCACAATGGCGTCGGGTTATACACTCTCTGTCTTCCTTTAAACTATGAGATTAAAATTGATTCATATCTTCCTTTCTACGAACTAATTCTTTCTTCCTGTACTGTATCCTTATACACAGTCCTTCTTTTATACATTACTACCATTCAATTAACTGCTTCTATGAATCCGGTGTTAATCTTGTAGTGCTAATGCGGTATGGCGAGTTGGATCGATGCATATATATGTGCCTGGTACTACATTATAGCTGACTAACTGACTGACTTTACATGTTTTCTTATTAAAAGGATCATCTATTCTATGAACTGATTCTATCTTAAACAAAATCATTTTCTAAAAATAATTCCTTTTCCCGTTTTTTTTTCCATTTTAAACAGTCAACTAAGAAATTTTCTTACATTCAATGATTTACCAAATGGATGTATTGAATATCTACTTAACAAATTATACATACAATCTAATTCACTTCTTATTCAATTGAATCTAATCAGCTATAATAATGATCAAATGAATATAGATTCAGCATATACTACTGAAATCACTTCTAAACATCATCATCATCATCAGGATGATGATGTTGATGATGTTGAGGATGATGACGATGACGATGACGATAGATCGTTAATGACATTTGATAAGTTACATTGTCTCCTTAAATTATTTTGTTTATTTGGAAGGTAAGTTATATTGAATTGTTCTTTTGAATATAGATGTATATTATTATCATCATTATCATCAATAGAAATGATCCTATTCAACAATTCATTATTGAAGATCATTCTATTCATCAAATTATATTAAATCTATTGAAATTGGTAATTACATTCTTACTTGATCTTTCTGATCTATTCACTTTGATAGATTTATCATTCAAAAGTTTTTGATCTATTGAATCTTATAGTTTACTTCATAGAAACATTCTATGATCCTTATGGAATGTGGAATAAATGGAAATCTATGTAAGTTATGGTGATATTCATTATTTGTCAATTGAATGACTTGTAATACTGTGATGTGTGCTACTGATGTTGATAGATATAAGTAGTATGTATCATCAATTGAAAGTGAAGTGTTTGGCAGTAGAGAAGGTTAAAAAGATTGATGAAAAGAGAATGAAATGAAAGAGTGATTGGTGTGAAAACGAAGGAATAGTTAAATCGGAGACAATGAGGTTCTCAAATTTTACTAAGAGGTTCTGCAATTTTGTATTCAAATACACTTGGTTGTAATTTTATTAGTTGAAATGGTGAGTCAATTGAAGCTAGACCACCATGGATAACCTGGAAGTAGTGAACGGTCGTTTCGTCCTAATCTGCGACTCCTCAGTAATTCGCATTCACGATCACGCCTCACGAGATTCGAACCGAAGACCTATCAGACTTGCACGTGAGAGCTTGATCACTAGAACTCGAAACCTGCCGGCATCGAACGGTGTTAATGACTAACTTTAACTAATCTGCGAAATTGAACGACATATTTACCTTTGGTTGTTCACATTTGGGTTCTTGTTCACTACACACACACATCATATATTTATATACCAGTAGGATACTCAAATTCTGCGTAAGTATAAAACGCAAAGTTAGTAAGTAGTATGCATAGTTTGAGATTCAGAATGTTTTCGGTTTTTGTGATCTTTTAATTATGTTAATTCATTGTGGGAGCTCACTTAAGAAAAAAAAATCCAATCAGAACAGTCAATCATAGAACTTCTCAGTAAAATCTGAGAACCATAGAGTAAATACTTCATTTGCGAAATGTCGATCAAATGTCTCATACTTCATTGTTTGCGTTCGCACGCGAGACCGACAGATCCTGGGTTAGAATTTCGCCAGGCGAGATCGTGGACGCACACTACTAAGAAGTCCTACAACAGGACGGAACGGCCGTCCAGTGTTAGCAGGTTTTCTGTGGTGGTTTAACTTCAAATGACTCATCATCTCAACTATTAAAATTACAAACAAATGTATTTGAATACAAAATTACAGAATCTCAGTAAAATCTGAAAACCATACAGTAAATACTTCATTTACAAAATGTCAATCAGTCGCTTCAGATTTCATTGTTCTTTCGTTTTCACACCAATCACTCTCTGTTCCCGTTCTTTCCTTCTCAATCTTCTTGACCTTCAGCTGCCAGATATTCTATTCCTAACTAGCGTTATATACTACTTATATCGATATAAGTAATACACATCACAATACTGGTATCATAGTGAATTTTTATTCCTGCTAAGATGTATCATATGCATGCGACCAATATTTCTGTCGATAATAATAATGATACAATAATAAGTTGGTTAATCCAATACTAATTGTGAATAGCATAATATATCAGTAAGTATACTTTCAGTACGTAATAGATTGATTGATAATGAACTTATTAATTAGGTGATTTATTGACGGTTAAAATTTATCTACTATTTTGACAGAAGAAACAATCATTACTGGTAAGACATTAATGACCAGTAGAGTTCAACCGGATCTGCTGTGAGATAGTATCTCATTGATGACAATGGTGGACAGTGGTGCAACTTCGTGGATTGGTTGAAATTAGACATTAACACTTTTGGATGCCGGCAGGTTCAGTGGTCTAGAGGTTAAGCACTCGCGCACGAGAGGGATACATCTTGGGTTCCGGATTCCGCAAGGCGGGCTGGTGCATACGTATTGCTGAGTAGTCACACAGTAGGACGAAGCGGCCATCTAGTGATTCCAAGTTTTTCATGGTAGTCTAACTTCAATTGATTCATAAATTCAACTATTTTGAAATTACTATAATATCCACAACCCCCCTTCTTTGATTAAAATGTTTACGTGTCTTCGTATCTAAGTGTGTATGTGTGTATGTGTGTTCTAGTTGATTCCCATTTATTATAATGTTTTCCTATGATTTAAAATTTTAAATCTTTGTTTCTATGTATAAACTATTTAGTTACTATGATCAAAAATATGAAAATTTAAGATTTTTCACTTCTATATCTACATTATCAAAAGAATCACTTGATAATATTCATTTAAGTATATTCGGTAAGTAACCTGTTTACTCATTGAAATATATATATAGTTTTATGATTTGTTTTAAAGAAGCGTGAGAATTTTGTAGATTAGATACATATTTAAGTAAACAATACAAAACAAAATCCTAAATCAATAATCATAGTGACAACTGAATGTTGTGTTTCTTGTACTCACTTAGTAACTAGGTTATAGGACATTACTTGGGGGCCTGTAAGTTTTAGAAGTAACTTCTTTGATTATGATACGTGATGAGATGGATTTGAATTCTATAGTTTTTGTTTTTTCGAATTGTAGTTATACGCTCTTGATTGATGCCAATTGGTATGGTGGGGATTTGTAGCTCAGGTGGATGATTTTGGTGGAGTTTTGTTCTATGAGCTGAATGGTTTGGTCGTGGACTGCGTCAACTGCGTACACACTTTGTTCAAGAGGGCAAGGACACACTGCAGCCACACGGACAGCACGAAAAAATGAAGAGAAATACCTGAAGGACGTATTTCAAAAGAACGGCTACCCAATCAACTTCATCAAAAAATACCAACCGCACGCAGCATCCGAACCCAAGTCAAGCAGAGAAATCAACAAAAGGATCACCCTACCATACATACATGGAATATCAGAAACCACAACGAGACTGCTGGAAACCTTCGGGATAGGTGTGACACACAAACCGACAAAATCGCTACAATCAATCCTATGCAAACCGAAGGATGAAATAACAAAGGAAAACAAATCAAACATCATCTACAAAATAAATTGTGCCAACTGCGAGAAACACTACATCGGACAAGGCGGACGCTCCCTTCACCTTCGCCTACACGAACATCAGTTAGCAGTTAAACGCCATGATATCTCCTCACATGTATCAATGCACTGGGACAACTGCGGACACTCATTCGATTGGAAAAATGTGGAAATCTTAGACAGAGGAAACTCCAAAAACATCAGAAAATTTTTAGAAACCTGGAACTCAGCACAATCAGCAATCAACAAGCATATTGAAATCAGTACAATTTATCAACCAATCAGGAAAAGTCATGCACAAATCTAGTAACAAAAATCAAACCAATGGGAGACACAACCAAAACAAAGAAGTAAACAATGACAAATTTAAGGTCAATAAGCACCAAGCAACATCGAGGTGCACAGAACAAGCTGTGAAACACATATGGAGAAATTCGAACACTTCACTTCTATCTGAAGTCTGTGCTGATGATGTCGTTCAGAAGAACGATGAAAGCTCCACGGCCAAACCATCCAACTCAGAGAACAAAACTCCACCAAAGCCAGTTGGTATAGAACCTATTTCGAATGGTGTTTGTACGTTGTTTTTAATCATATACACAATATTTTATATACGGCAAATGTAGAGTTAAATGTTAAGATGATAGAGTTATAGACTAAAAATTAAGTAGTTGGAGATAATTTACTACTTAATTATACCTGTTAACCGTCGTGGTAGAGCATAGGCCTTCCACTAGCATTCTTTATCCAACTCTGCCATGGGAAATCCTTTCCAGTTCTTTTCAGTTGCTACTCATCCTTTTCATGTCAGCTTCCAATTCCCGATGCAGTGTGTTCCTTAGTCTTCATCTTTTCCGTTTCCCTTCAGGATTCCAAGTTGGCGATTGGTAATTTTCTCAATGTACGTGCTATCCACTTCCACCGTACTTTCCTAATTTCCTCTTTAACTGGAAACTGATTTGTTTTCCTCCACAGAAGGCTGTTGCCGATAGTATCCGGTCGACGGACACTGAGTATCTTATGTAGACAAGTGTTCATAAATACATGTACTTTTTTGATGATCTTTGTGGTAGTTCTTGAAGTTTTAGGTCCGTAAAGTAGAACTGTGTTGACGTTCGTATTGAAGGTTCTAACTTTGATGTTGACTGACAGTTGTTTTGTGCTCCATATGTTGTTCAATTGTAGGAGTGCCACTTTTGCTTTGCCAATCCTTATCTTTACGTCTGTATCACGTCCTCCTCGTTCACCGATGATGCTGCCTATGTACGTAAAACTCTTCACCTCTTCTAGAGTTTCGTCATCAAGTGTGATTGGGTTGATGTTCTCTGTGTTGCATTTGAGGACCTTGGTTTTTCCCTTTTACATGCTGAGGCTTATTGATGCAGAGGCCGCTACTACACAAGTTGTCTTCATATGCATTTGTTAATGGGATAGAAGAGCTAGGTCATCTACGAAGTTCAAATCGTCTAGTTTCATTTAAATTGTCCATTGTATTCTGTACTTTCTCTGATATAATCCAGTCGACTACCATAAGAAAAAGGAAGGGTGAGAGTATGCGACCTTGCCTGACACCATTCCTTACTTGGAATGTATCTGTCATCTGTCCTCCATGCACGACTTTGCAGTGTACTCCATTGTGTGAATCCTGTATGATGTTGACAATCTGCTCATGTACAGTCTCTCACACTCACAGTCACTTCTGGCTAGATCTTATATAAATGTTATTTTCTATTTTATGGGTGTGATATGGTCTGTTTAACTTGTATATAAACCAGTTATGTTTGAAATACATGATTCATACCGTGTAGGCTGAGATCGATGTTCTGGACTCAACAGCTAGGTCTAGGCAGGAAGAAGGACCGATAAGGACTCTAGACTACTCGAATAGGTTTATACATCATTAGTCCAGTCGATTATTCACTATTGTCTAATTGGCGGTATCATTACGTCATATATTGACAAGGCTACAAGTTATAACATATTTATAAGCACAACTTTAATGCATCTTGAATGATTGAATACAAGTATTTGATCATTTCATAATTTTTTTATAGATTTAATTAAACAAAACAATGACAATGCAACAATTCGAACTTTACTGATCAACGCTTATTGTTATATATCAGTTGGATGTTATGTAAGTTCAAAGAATGTGAAATCTATTCCAGAAGTTATGTTATATTCAAATAATATCAAGTACTTAGTTTGTAATGTTAATGTAGTTGATCAAATCTGTTAGAATAAATTCTTTAATAAATGCTTATAGACATTGATATCGTTCGCTTCAAACACCATCATGTTATCCACTTAACTGATGAGTTTAGGAAAGGTTCGAATCCCACAGTGAACATCAACTCTGAGATGCAGGCACATTCAACTGATGAGTCCCGATTGGGACGAAACGCGCGTCCACTGCTAGCCACTATCCATCTTTGTTTATAATGCTTGTGACTTAAGGCAATATCGAGGCAATCTTCACAGAATTCATAAATATCTATAAGATATTTTGTGGATATTATGGTAAGTTAATAGTTGAGTTTATAAGTTAATTGAAGCTAGACTACCATGGAAATCCCAAAAGCATTGAACGGCTGTTTCGTCCTAGTGGTCTAGAGGTTAAGCGTTCGCACGCGAAACCAACAGGTTCTGGGTTCGAATCCCGTGAGGCGGGATGGTGGATGCTCACTATTGAGGAGTCCCACACAAGCTTTCCATGATGATCTAGCTTTAATTGAATCATGAAGTCAACTATTAAATCTATAAGAGAGACTGATCGATTGCAGTCCTAAACATCATTGGGTTGATTCTAGAAATTTCTCATCGAATTTCTCAACAATTGCTTATAGAAGTTGATACTTCTGATAAAAAGTAGGAAATAATTCAAGAACGAATAGTTATATTGAGATTGTGAACTGATTGATGTTAGACTACCATTGAAAACTTGGAAGCATGGAATGGCCGTTTCATCCTATTGCGAGACTCCTCAGCAGTACGCATCCACGATCCAGCCCGCCGGATTCGAACTCAGGGCCTTCAGTCTCGTGCTGGTACACTTAATCTCTAAATCACTGAGCCAAAACCTAGCGGTGTTTGTACTGATTAGATTCTGTTATAAGAGATCAAATGACTAGATATTTTTGTATATCTTATTTTCTCTTAGATTATTTATTTTAACACAGATATTGGTACAAGGAGGCACCAAATACATATGCGCCACACAGATCTCATTTGATATGTGTGAGGGCTGTTATACTGCCCAGGTGCCCAAACCGAAGAAGGTGGTTTTCTTAGAGGGCCACACCCGGAGCAATCGACCTGAAGATTTGATCCACAAGGCAGTGGAGATGCATTCCCATGGTAGCCGGTGACCAACAGTAGGTTCATACACCATTTGTTCCCTGAGGATAATGGAGCCCATGTGCACCATTAGTTGGGAATCAGGGTTTTCCAACTTCCCTAGGTGGACTCTCCGTGTACACCAACCCAGTTAAAGCACCGGACATTCGCTTTTCGTCCTCCCAATTTCGTAAACAACACCCCCGCCGCGAGAAGGCAATGAGTAGGACTTCCCTGTCAGAGGCTATGTAGGCGTGGTTATGTGAGAGCATTTCGAGAAGGAGAGCGAACTCTCCTTACTCTTGGCCGTATCAAGGCATTTGGGGGTCAAATATTCTTGTATATCTTATTTTCTCTTAGATAGTTACATTAAAACATGAAGAAATGATGTTAAGAGAGAATCAATTCCATCAATATCCAGTATTTCTCACTGATTAGTTCCAGCCTCTCATCTTCATTCATGTTTTCTTCATTTCTCTTCTACTTTTTCTACACTTTTCTCAAGTGAAGTTTGACATTATTGAAGTCACTTTATTGATTATCAAAGAATTTATGGAATATGAATATGTTGTCTGATATTGTTCCATGGTGTATTCATTATAGTATGAACCGTAATTATCTTACAAACTGACTTTGAATGTTAAATGTCAAACAAAAAGTGGAACATAATCTGACAAATATTATCCTTAAATCATTTAAATCTCTTTACAAAACACCATTATCAATTATTGGGTAGCTTCAAAAGGCTTTTACAAACATACTAATAGGTAACTGTAACATTTAATGTAAACAATGTCTATAGTTTTAGATGAAGATTGTATTAAATTACAAGTTGATGAGTTCAAAATGTAGACCATTTTGGGGCTGAGTTGATTGGATTTGAGATCCTTTGAGTTGGCATATGTGCATACTATGCGGACTGCCTTGATATTGTCTAGAGTCATAAGTATTATAGGCAAATATGTAGAGTAGTTGGCAGCGGAATCCAGGATGCGCGTTTCGTCTTATTTGGGACTCATCAGCTGGATGTATCTGCATCCCAGAGTTGATGTTCACTCTGGGACTCGAACCCAGTACCGTTTGCTTCAAACGTTTATAAAGTTTGTGACTCAAGGCGATATCTAGGTAGTCCGAATAGGATGTACATATGCCAAGAAGAGACTGATCAATTGCAATCCTACACAACAATGAGAAAATACAAGTAAATAATACTAAGTGAATTTAGACTTCATCCGATTGCACAAGCAGGTGGCTCTCAGGACTCAGTCTCTAAGTAGATAACATGATGGTATTTGAAGCAAACGGTACTGGATTGGAGTGCCACAGTGAATATCAACTCTGAGATGCAGGTACATCCAGCTGACGAGTTTCAAATACTTTTGTAAAAACCGACTACAGGTTTTCAGGAGATAACATGTTAGCTTCTAGAATTGACAGAATTCAAACATGCCGTCAAATATTCAGTAACATTCAAATTTTATTTGTTAAATTTATTTATTGATTTGAACATATATTGGTATAAAGGGGCACCATATACATATGCGCCTCACAAATCAAATGAGATTTGTGTGAGGGCTGTGATACTGCCTAGGTGCCCAGACCGAAGCAGATGGTTTCCTTAGGGGTCCACACTCAGAGCCTTTGACCTAAAGATCTGATCCGCAAGGCTGTGGAGCAACGTCAGGAGATATAGTCCCATGGTACCTGGCGGCCAACAATTAGTTCAAATTCCATTTTTTCTTTCAGGATCCTGGAGTCCATATGTACCACTGGTTTGTAATGAGGGTTTTCTAACATCCCTAGGTGTAATCTCCGTGTTCACAGACCCTGTTAGAGCGCCGGACATTCGCTTTTAGTCCTCTCAATTTCGTAAACAACTTCGCCGTCTCGAGAAGTCAGTGAGTAGGACTTCCATGACAGTGGCTGTATACGCGTGGTCATGTGAGAGCATTTGGAGAGGGAGAGTTGGCTCTCCCTACATCCGGCCATACCAAATCATTTGGGTGCTATTTGTTAAATATTAAATCATAATGAAATCTTTAATTTTTATTTCTTTTTATAAGGGTTTTTTAAAATACAATCATCTATACGATTTGTTTTGTTTAATCAATCAATCAAATCGACCACTTACGGAATTATCATCAGCATTATCATCGTCATCAGAACCTCAGGGAATTTATTATAATGCAAATGAACAGTATTCTTTTGGAAAGGATTTCTCACAGAATACCAGGACGAATATTGACCAATCAAATCAATCTCAACAATATAATGAAGAGTTTGTTGTTATATCAAGTTTTTTAATTTATGGATTAAGTCTTCAAGAATCAAACATGGTGAGTTAATCTTTTAAATTATGTCATTTATTGTAATTATTGAAGGCTCATAAATGCCCTGATACGGCCAAGAGTGGGGAGAGTTCGCTCTCCTTCTCGAAATGCTCTCACATAACCACGCCTACATAGCCTCTGACAGGGAAGTCCTACTCATTGCCTTCTCGTGGCGGGGGTGTTGTTTACGAAATTGGGAGGACGAAAAGCGAATGTCCGGCGCTTTAACCGGGTTGATGTACACGGAGAGTCCATCTAGGGAAGTTGGAAAACCCTGATTCCAAACCAATGGTGCACATGAGATCCAGTATCCTGAAGGAACAAATGGTGTACGAACCTACTGTTGGTCACCGGATACCATGAGACTGCATCTTCTTACGGTGCTTCACAACCTTGTGGATCAGACTTTAGGTCGAAGGCTCCGGGTGGATTAACTCAATAATAATGTCTTATACTGTTGTAGTGGCCTCCAAATGACCTAGTACGGCTGAGAGTAGGGAGAGTCAGTTATCCCTATAGAAATATTTTCAAATGGCCACTTAATTATATCCACTGCTAGAGAAGTCCTACTCACTGCCTTCTCGTAGCATTATTGTTATTTACGAAATTGAATGAACGAAAAGCGAATCTTATTAGATATATGTAATAATCAAAGATAGAAAACGAATTATTAGTTAGTCAGTTAGTGGTCTTGAGTGCTGCCTGAGGTATAAGGGTGGTTTTCACTTCCCGGTTGCCCATACCTTGGAAGGGTTATACTAGGGGTATCTGAAAAGGAAATTGAGTTAGGGGTAGTCTTAGTGACCTGAGAGTGTGACCGCAGTGCCCAAAGTACAACCACTTGAGGTCGGTCACACACGACCTTTCTGTGAGTAATTTTCGTGTCAGCTCAGTAATTGTTGAAATCTTATCGCCGGAAACGGAACTCCGTGGGACAAGGTGAGGTGTGCATTTTTAGGACCAATCTATTCAAACCCAACCTTTCCTTGTTGGAATGCAGCATCGCTGTTATCTTGGTTATCTGAAGGAAACATCTTAAGCTGTCACACCTCTTTACAGTCAGCAGTACAACTTCGCATTCGGACCTCGGATTTGCTGCTTTATTCTTACCGCTCTTCAACCTACCTGTTTAACACTGTAGGATCTTTAAGAATGATTGTTCTAGCCAGAATAACTTGATTGGTCCATAACGATAGTCAAGTCGAACTACCACATCAAGGTAGCAGCTACAGTTGAGGGAAGCATCAATGGAAAAGTGTAGATAAATTTTTCTTGGAAATCTAAGTCTTACATATTTATAACTGTGTAATTAGTTACATAGACATCTTGGAAAATAAGCATAATTAAAATATACACAACTGGGCTTCTTGATGTTAAGACTAATTAAAGGTCTACTAACCTTGATAGATTCCTTTAATCAAGAAGTTATTTTACGGTAACAAAATGTTTACTCTATGTTAGTCCACGTGGTTGAACTAATTGAATACTAAATATTTCTATGACATGATAAAACACAAATGTAAACTATCTTAAGTGGAATATCTAGTCACTATGTTAGTTATCCAACTATTATCACCACTGCCACAAATGAGCAAAGTAGAATTTAAAATTCATCTCACTGCTGAAGAGTCCCACAATAGGACGAAACGGCCATCCAATGCTTCTAGGTTTTCCATGGTGGTCTAACTTCAATTGACTCATGATCTCAACTATTAAAAGTAGATTTGTCCGTTTATTGAGTAGACATCAAAAGTTTTACTTCAACGATCATTGTTATGCATTTTTATTATTGTTTGCTCATATGGAAATCATATGGAAGTCCTATAGTTTAATAAAATCAGCGCCCTAAACTAACAGGTTGAAGATAGAACAAAAATACATAGTAGCAAATACTAGGAAGATGTGACCATCAATCATCCCTGAGAGAGTGCTTGTTCTTATGTGTATGTCATGAAGTGTATGGGTGAAAGTTTATCTACCAGTAGTGTGCATGTAATGCATAAGAGATAGTCAGTTGTAACAAATACGTTTGAAGAGAGTAATGATCATCTACTCTTCCAGTTAAATGAATATACCTATACATATCCCATATAATGCATGAGTGGAAACGTATGTGTTACCGGTGTGCGTGTAACTTATAATCGCCACTGATGTGATGTCCGCGTGTCAAGACAAGCGGTTGCCGATTTCCTTACGAACTCATATGCACGCGTTGAGTTTATGAACCTTGAATACTCGGAAACTAATTCCAGAAAACTCACACCGATTTCACTAAACAAGGTCACTATCGCCGTCACCAATCGAAACCAACATGTCGATTATTAGAAATGTTCATTTCTTTTACTGAACCATAAACATGTATCACGTGTTTTACGTCGGTCACTTCAACAAACTACATTGAATTATGAATAAAATGGCAATTTAACTAATTAAGTGAACAGAAACATAGTGACTATGGTTTATATAATCAAGAACAATCTTACTTATCATAGTGAATACACCTTATTCAAATGAATGTGATGAAGATTTCTTTTATTATCAGTTTAGGGTTATGGAGATTGTTGAATTTTAACTGAGATAATGAATGGATCAATGTTAGACCACCATTGAAAACCTTAAAGCGCTCGAAGGCCGTTTTGTCCTAGTATGGGACTCATCAGCAATATGCGTCTACGACCCCACACCAAACGGATTCAAACCCAGTACCTTTGGTCTCGCGCCGGTACGCTTAACCTCTTAGCCATTGAGCTGGCATCCTGGAGTTCTACTAAGAAGCCTTGACTAATGTAGTTCAATCCCTGTCGGATGTGAGACAGTTATCCACCTCAGACAATGGATGTAGGGTTGAGCAAGATCATGGATCGAATTGAAGTTAGATATTAACACCATTGGATGCCGGATCGGTGGTCTGGAGGTTAAGCGTTCGTGCCTGAGACTGTAGGTTCTGGATTTGGGTCCCGTGTACGTTATCGTAGATGCAGACGACTGAGTTCCATACTGGAACGAAACGACCGTTCAATGCTTTCAGGTTTTCAGTAGTGGTCTAGCTTAGATCAACTCGTGGATTATTATACAGTTATTGTTATGACCTTTATGTTTGTCATTTTTCTTCATATCTGTCAACTGGACAATTATATGACTAGTAAATTATTTTCATCCTTCTATTCTTCTCTAATCCCCTTGATTATTACGGAACCTCATTTGATAATTAGAATTTCGTACTACTTTATGATACAATCTTTTCTATCTTTCTATGGAGATATATTTTCCATATAACTATTAGTTTTAGATCACATTATAACTGTAAGCAACTTTATAACAAGGATCTAGATTTATCTAATTACTTGTTGCTTTGTCATATATCTTTCTCTTTCAATAATATTCAATTCATCATATGATAAATCCACTTGGTATTGTTTGTTTGGATCTTCCCATGGATGCTTAGGACTGCAATTGATCAGCCTCTTATTGGTATATGTGAATACTGTATGTATTGCCTTGATATTGCGTTGATTCACAAGCATTCTAAGCAAAGATGGATAGTGGCTAGCAGTGGAATCCAGGATGCGGGTTTCGTCTTATTTGGGACTCATCAGCCGAATGTATCTGCATCCCAGAGTTGATGTTCACCCCGGGATTCGAACCCAGTACCGTTCGCTTGAAACGTTTATAAGGTTTGTGACTTAAGGCGATATCTAGGTAGTCCGCATAGAATGCACATATGCCAAGAAGAGACTGACCAATTGCAATCCTACACAACAGTTGGAAAGTACAAGTAAATAATACCAAGTGAATTTAGACTTCATCCGATTGCACAAGCAGGTGGCTCTCAGGACTCAGTCTCTAAGTAAATAACATGATGGCATTTGAAGCAAACGGTACTGGGTTGGAGTGCCACAGTGAATATCAACTCTGAGATACAGGTAAATCCATCTGACGAATTCCAAACAGGACGAAACACGTGTCCTGGATTCCACTACTAACCACTACCCATCATTGCTCATGACAAGACAAGTTTCATATACCGATTACCCCCCCCCTCCGTACCGTGAAACATAAATCTAAACAACAATAATAATGTACTTTAAAATGTTTATTTCTATTCTATTTCTTTAACAAATTATTAAGAATAAATAAGTAAACATGTAAATAAAATCTGGTTTATTTAAACTGAATTATTACAAGTACACATATTCATTTGTTTATTACAAAACAGTTGTCTTTCACACACACACACACACCCCTACACGCACGCACATCCACAAACATATGCACACACACACACACACACTGAACCAGAGATGCTTGTTGATCTGTTTTCTTTGTGAGAAGAAAACTTGTTTCTAAGTATGAATTATAGCACTAATTCCTGTTTACTGTACTATAGTTTATCACAATAAACATTGATCAGAATACATCTATCTAATTAAGGTCATCTTCAGTTTAATAAAGAATATGTGCTTAATACATTATATTAATTAGTATGAGTAAACTATGATCATTTTTATAATCAAAGATAGATCGTGGTTAGCAGTGGAATCCAGGATGAATGTTTTGTCTCATGTAGGATTCATCAGATGAATGTATTTGCATCTAAGAGTTGATGTTCACTTCAGGACTCGAACACAGTATTGTTTTTCCTGAAAATCCATGGATTTATTGACTTAGTTATTGAGTACATCCAGCTGATGAGTCTTAAATAGGACAAAACATACGTTCTGGATTCCATTGCTAACCACTATCTATCTTTGCTTATAATGCTTGTAAATTAAGTCAATATCGAGGCAATACACACAAGATACTTACTTTGCAATTTCGTAGATTGGTTGAAGTTAGACATTAACACTGTTGGATACCGGCAGGTTCAGTAGTCTACAGGTTAGGCGTTAGAGTGTGAGACTGATGGGTCCTGGGATGGAATCTTGCGAGGCGGGATCGTACATGCGCACTTCTGATGAGTCCCATACTAGAACGAAACGACCATGCGGTGCTTCCAGGTTTCCAGTCGTGGTCTAGCTTCAATTTACTCATGATCTCAACTATTGGAATTACTATCATAGCCACAAAAATCTCTTCTGATACTTAAAAAATGTCCGAAAAAGTTTATTGATCATTCCAATAGATGATCTGTCATTTCAAAGCTAATGGTATAAACTTAATCGAAAATCAATTGCTTGAATATTACAGTTTTTGTCTGATAAAACTACTGATAGGGTAGTTGATCCAATGGTTTAAGCAGTTTATCTTTTTCAGGTGAAGTCAATAGTTGAGATAATGAGGCGTATTGTACAGGTGTTAACTGTTAGGTGGTTTTCTTAGGAAGTCACACCCGGAGCCTTCAACCTTATGGTTTGATCCATAAAGCAGTGGAGCAACGTCAGGAGATATAGTCTCATGGTAGCCAGTGATCAACGATTGGTTCATACATCATTTGTTCGTTCAGTATCCTGCAGTCAAATGGACCATTGGTTTGGAATCAATGTTTTCCAACTTCACTGGATGTATCCTCCGTATCCACCGACCTGGTTAAAGCGCCGGACATTTGCTTTTCATCCTCTCAATTTCATAAACAATAGTAATGCTGCGGAAAGGCAGTGAGTCAGACTTCTCTGTCAGTGGTTGTATGCACATGGCCATTTAAGAGCATTTCGAGAGGGTGATCTGGATTTCTCCACCCTCGACCGTACCAGGGCATTTGGGGGGTTTCATGACTTACAGTAAAGATATTTAAGAAATATATTATATTTCTAGTTATTTGCTAAATTGCTTCGATATTGTCATCAAGTTACAAGGATTGTAAGCAAAGATGGATGGTAGCTATAAATGGAATTTAGGACTAAGGTTTCGTTCTATTTGAAACTCATCAACTGAATTTGTTTGCATGCTTGTAACTTAAGGCAATATCGATAGAATTCGAACAAGATGAGCATATGTCAATAAGTTTTAAATAACCGAATAAGAAATGAATTAAACTTCACTTCATTGATTAAACTAGTGACTATTTGAACTCAATAGCTAAGTAGATAACGTTATGGGGTTTGAAACGTATGGTACTGAATCTGAGTCTCGGAATGAACATCAATTCTAGGATGCAGGTACATTCGTCTGACCAGTTGCAAATAGGATGAAGTGTCGCGTGTTTTAGATCCCATTGCTAACCACCATCGATCTTCGTTTGAAATTTACATAGTAAGTTATTATAAACATACAGCAGTATAGTGATAATAACTTTTCTATTTATTGTTTCTATCCATTTAGATCAAATTAAAATTAGCGGTAGATCAATTTCGTTCTGATATTGGTAATAAAGGAACTCTTTCCACTATTGATTATTGTAAGTTTATAAATGGAATATATATTGAATAAGTGGTTTCAGTCTTTCTGATTACTTTCATTCTTCTCTGTTGGGGACGTTAGACCCCCCTTCAGAACTCACTTGGGAAAGGACCTAATTTTGTAATTTTATTAGGAAAATTTGAAATTCTTTGTTTTCGCGCCAAAGGCGCTCTTATCACATTCATGTCGTATTTCCCACTGGGAAATATCTTAAATGCTATTGGTCCGTTGTGTCTTTTAGTATGCTATTTTGTAACTCTCCCTAAGGACGGCTTTGCACTGCATATATATGTTTTGAATTGTGTTCGTTGTTATCGCTCATTTCTGGCTGGTTTACAGAATATACTTCCCATTCCAAGCTTGGACTTTTCCCTCTAGTTAGCGGGACTGGGATGCATCATTAGCTAGCTTACTGGTCTTTGGTCACCGAGTCTTGTTCTCGTTCGCCGACTAAGTAAACTCGTGATAGCTTCAAACCTAGCAAGCCTATCGAGTCTCTGAATCCTTGATTCTTCGTTCCGTTCCGAGTAAGACGAATCGGTAGTAGCATTCAAGTTAACGAACATAACATTCTCATTTAAGTGACCAGTTTTATTTGCGTATAGAAAGCTTGTATACCAGTATTAGAATTGAATACTTCTTATTACAACCGTCTTGTGTAGTTAGATCTTTAACTATACTAGGGAAATCAGCTTTAACAATGTTAACTTCACCAGTGCAGTTAAAATCTGTTTTGTAGCAACAGTAGCAACGTCAAAGAACCTAATTCAAGGTATGATCAAAGGTTTGTTTAGTTTACTATACAAACGTTTAATTCCTTATATGATAAGCCTAAGATTTTAGCCTTGTTGATATCATTATATTCAAGTAAAGCAGATAAAGAAAACTAGTGTAGCAACAGTTTTTGCATCAGTGGGCCTCAGCATACACAAAAGAAAAAGCAAGATCCCGAAGTACAACACCGAGAACAGCAATCCAATCACTCTTCATGGCGAAACTCTGGAAGATGTGGAGTCCTTCACATACCTGGGAAGCATCATCGATGAACACGGGGGATCAGATGCAGACGTAATGGCGAGAATTGGCAAAGCAAGTGTCGCATTCCTACAATTGAAGAACATATGGAACTAAAAACAACTGTCAAGAAATGTCAAAGTCAAAATCTTCAATAGGAACATTAAGACAGTTCTACTGTATGGAGCTGAAACTTGGAGAGTTACCAAAACCATCATCAAACATGTACAAGTATTTATAAATAGTTATCTACGCAAGATACTCAACATCCATGGGCCGGATACCATCAGCAACAGCCTCCTGTGGGAGAGAACAAACCAGCTCCTAGCTGAAGAGGAAACTAGGAAAAGATGATGGAAATGGATAGGATATACATTGAGGAAATCATCAAACTACATTACGAGGCAATCCTTAACTTGAACTCCTGAAGGGAAACAAAAAAGACGAAGGTCAAAGAACACATTACGTTGAGAAATAGAATCAGATATGAAAAGGATGAATAACAACTGATAAGAAGTGGGAAGGATTTCCCAGGACAGAGTTGAACGGAGAGTGCTGTTAGGCAGCCTATGCTCCTTCACGAGGAGTAACAGGCGTAAGTAAGTAAATAAGCAAAGCATACATCTTGTATCATAGTTATAAAATTAGTGTACAAAGACTATCATTACTTTATATTGTTTTCTTATTATATCATTTATAGATTATCAAATTCTACTTATACAATTATCTAGTCGTATAAGACTATG
This sequence comes from Schistosoma bovis, assembly GCA_944470425.2. Lineage (NCBI taxonomy): Eukaryota > Metazoa > Platyhelminthes > Trematoda > Strigeidida > Schistosomatidae > Schistosoma > Schistosoma bovis. The sequence goes on along the minus strand of OX103955.1, from coordinate 1,558,991 downwards.
TTATCAACATCAACCAGAGATTCTTCTATCAAATATCCAACCAATAACATTCAACGACTCGTCCTCGTCGTCGTCGTCGTCGCCGTCGTCATCTTCTTCTTCTTCTTCCTTGAAGAGATATTATCAATACTTTTTAACATTTCTAGCCTCTATTGATATGAATCAATCATATTCTAATATATTTATTACATCACAATTAAAAAGTGATACAACATTGATATCTTCTCCTTTATTTATAAAAAGATTACCGAATTCTTTTTATGATCAATTAACAGAATATCTATGTCATTTATATGATCCTAAATCAGAGATCAATCATATTCTCAATGTGATTGGTAAAAGTCTTTTATGTTGGGTAAGTAAAATCATGAAATAAGTTACTTCTTTTATATTAACATTGAAGTTAATGAAGAATTTCATCTTGAAAGGAATGAAGTTCCAGTTAGTCAATCAATTACAACGTAGGATCAGGCACATATTATGCATCGGTTCAAGATGCCATACCTCATTAGCAAAACAAGATGAACACCAGATTCATGGAAGTAATGGATTCAATGGTGGTAATGTAGTGAACAGATTACGGGGGGGGGACAATCGAATGTAGTTAACACAACATTATAGGACTTGTTAATAAAATCTAACAATCATAAAGTATCACAATGGGTTTTGTGGAGATGTTTTGGAAATTCCACTGGTAGAAATCATGAGTCAATTGAAGCTAGACCACCATGGAAAACCTGGAAGTACTGGACGACCGTTTCGTCCCAGCATGGGGCTCATCAACAACGCGCATCCACGATTCCGCCCCCCCCCCGAGAGATCCGAAATCAAGACCTACCAGTCTCGCGCCAGGCGCTTAACCAACTAGACCACTGAGCCCGCTGGCATCCAACAGTGTTATTGTCTTAAGTAAATGCTTAATTTGCAAAATGTCCACCGATTGTCTCATAATGACTCAGACGTTATGGTTCTTGCATTTTCATATAAATTGCATTCTGTTTCCATCCTCTACTGTTCGATTCTCTTGTCGCTCTGCTTCCAGACCTTCTGTTCACGACTAACATCATCTACTACTTATGTCATTATAAGTAGCACACACCACAGTAATATATAAAAGAAAGATATAGTACAGGAACAAAATGGTAGTTCATAGAAAGAAAGGTATAAAGCAATTTCAATGTTCACTGCAAAGAGGTGTGACAGCATTAAGGTGTTTCCTTCAGACAACCAACATAACAGCGATGCTGCATTCCCACAAGGAAGGGTGGGGTTAGAAAAGGTCGACCATAAAATGCACATCTCACCTTATCTCAAGGATTTCCGTTTCCGACGATTAGGTCTCAACAAGTATGAAGCTAGCACAAAGATCGTGTGTGACCGGCCTCAATTGGTTGTCCTTTGGACACTGAGATCACGCTCTCAGATCACTAAAACCACCTTTAATCCAACATCATTTTCACATACATCTAGAAGAACCCTTCCATGGTGTGGGCAACCGGGTATTGATAACTGCCTTCTTACCTCTAACAGCACTCAAGACCACTGACTGACTGACTGACTGACTGACTGTCATTTATTTTTCTATGTGATCCTCTTTCTTTAGGCTTTTGGAATACTACCAATGTGTATTGATCCACAATTAAATCATTTGATAGACAATCCTTGTAATGAAAATATTTCAAAATCGTATACCCATGTTATTATTCATGGTGACATTTTGATCGTCTTATTAAATTGGATCGTTTATTTATGGAATGTAATGAATTCATCACAATGTTCATCATACAACAAATCAATAAATGTAACCATTTTTCATATCATTCATCAAATATTGAAAATAATTATTGATTGTTTATTGGATCCGGATACAATTGGACAATTGAGTAAAGCATATTGTTGCCAAGTTGGAGTAATTCGATATGCAATAATTCCAAATATTGTTAAATTATGTGAATTATTAAAACATAAACTTGACATATTAAGTACTGAACAAGAAAAGGTTGATTATGAGGTCAGTTTACGTACTTTTCTTCTTTTTGATTTGAACTACTTATGAGTAGTTAAAAAACGTTCAAGCAAAATGTAATGCGAATACAATTTCGGTAGTGGTTAGTCGATGTAAATAGATTTCAGTAGTGTTTAGATTAAAAGAACTAACACATGCATGTGACCTTGATAAATGAGTAAAAAGTAGAAAGATTTCCATGCTCATTAAGTGTATTTATGGTCTACTACCATACAACTGTTCTTATTATCATTTCATTTAATATTCAAAGTATAGCAGCTACTGGTAGTTATATGTTAGTGAGTTCCTTTAGGTGTCCGCGATTTGAATTGTGTTCGAATGTAATTATACTCGGTAAAAACAATCGGATTCCCTTGAAATGATGTTTGTCAGCTATTTGCTAAATCATAGCTATTGAACTTCATTCCAGTTATTAGATGGCTAATGATTTTCAATGCAAATATTTCAAAGTTGTATCAGACGTACTAAATTAAGACCTCATATCACTCATGATGAAAGAAGCTATAAATTCTAGCGTTACATACAGACAGTAATATGCAATGGAAGGACCACCATTGAAAATCTGGAAGTACTAGGCAGTCGTTTCTTCCTAGTATAGGACTCGTCAGTAGGGCGTATCCACGATCCCACACCAAAAGAAATCGAGGCTGTTCATCCATTGTATGAAGTCGACAGCTGTCTCATATCCGACGCGGATTGGATTTGACTAGTCATGGCTTCTCACTAGAAATCCAGGATGCTGGCTCAATGCTCTAGAGTTTAAACGTTTGCACACGAGACCGAAGGTCATGGGTTCGAATCCTGTGTGCATGATCGTGGATGCGCACATCTGAGGAGTCCCATACTAGAACGAAACAATCATTGAATAAAGCTTTTTCAAGTTTATAACTCTATTTCTTTATAATTTCGTTTGTAGGTAGTGAAATATCAATATTTCCAAACACTTAAAATCTTCAATATGTTTTTAACCATACTTCAATGTTTAGGAGAATTTTCAATGTCTGCTCCAGATCTTGCAAATTTTCTTAGAATGTTTCGTTCAGAATCTGTCAGATTATTTTGTAATAGATTACTACAAGTAAGCGAATAATAAAAATTATAATTTAAGTAACCGATGAATAATGTGTGCTACTTATATCGACATAAGTAGTATACAACTCTAAACAGGAATAACATATGTGGCGGCAGAAGATCGAGAAGAAAAGAACAGGGATAGAAAGTAATTGATTTGGGAATGCAGGAGCAGTCAATTTTGAGATGATTAATTGACAGTTTACAAGTGATCCTCAGATTTTAATAAGATGCCTCAATATTGCCTTAATTCACAAGGATTCTAAGCAGAGATTGATAGTGGCTAACAGTGGAATCCAGGACGAGCGTTTCGTTTTGTTTGGGACTTGTCAACTAGATGTACCTGCGTCTCTGAGTTGATGTTCGCTCCGAGACTCAAACCTAGTACCTTCCACTTCAAACGCCACCGCGTTATTTACTCGTTTGTACAATAGGGGTTAAGTTTAAATTCATTTTGTATAGCTTGTTTGAATCTTTCTATTTTTGTTTAGGATTTCAGTTGATCAGCCTCTTATTGGCATATGTGTATCCTGTGCGGATAACCACAATATTCACTTGAGTCACAAGTATTATAAGCAATGATGGATGATGGCGTATCCTGGATTCCACTGCTAACCACCATACATCTTTGCTTATAACTATTTACCATATTTAATAATTTAATAATATCAGAAGGGATTTTGTGGAGATTGTAGTAATTTCGACAGTTGAGATCACGAGTCAATTGAAGCTAGACCGGGTCAGTTGTGCGATAGTAACTCGTTGATGACAATGGTGGATGTGTCGCTCAAGTTCGTGAATTAGTTGAAGTTAGACATTAACACCGTTGGATGCCGGCAAATTCAGTGGTCTAGTTGATTAAGCCGCCTGGCGCGAGACTGATAGGTCCCGAGTCCGAGTTCCGTGAGCGGGGTCGTGGATGCTCACTGCTGAGTAGTCCCACAATGGTGGTCTAGCTTCTAATGACTCATGATCTCGACTGTTGAAATTTAATTATACTTTACAACTCCTATAGACGTTTTTTTCTTCAAAAAACCCCTACTTTCTAGATACTTGTAAAAATTACACAAAAAACTCAGTTGAATTTAACTCCATTACCAAGTTCTGGCTATTGGTTTCAATTTAGTCAACCACAAGACAGTCTTCTTGTTTTACCAGTTGGACCGGAATTAGGAGATTTAAAATAGTAAGTGGAATGTTTTCGAAACATATATATTAGAGAAAATGAATGTTTGATATTAATCCTTTTTTTCTACCGCCTGTAGCTCTTTTTGGGTTACTGCCGGTTCCAAGCCTGGGTAAAGGAAGAGGGTTGAGCATAAAGGGTTTGCGACCCCACCCCATATAAAACGAACTCGCTAAAACAACACTAACCAGAAAAAATAATTCAAACCTTTTTTCCCGCGTCGACCAATACAATATTTCCAAACAATGGTTCATATCTTGGATTTAATATCACTTCGCTTAGTATTTGTTCACGAAATTGCGCGACCATCTTCCATTATATTGAGGTAGATACCTGTCTCTACCGGACACGGATTGAATCCCGTTGGTCATGGCTTCTCACTAGAACTCCGAGAATTCCCTCAGGAAGCTAGTCACTAGTGAGCACATAGTAATTATCAGTATAGGGTTGTGGAGATTATTAAGTTATCGATTGAGATCTTGAACCGATTGATGTTAGCCCACCATTGAAAACCTGGAAGCACTGGACACCCGTTTCGTTGCACTGTGGGACTCCTCAGCATCGCTACTCGGTGTCGGGTAGAGAAAGGTATCTACCTCAGTACAATAGAAGATGGTCGCGCAGTTTTGTGGATTGGTTGAGGTTAGACATTAACACCGTTAGATGCCGGCTCAGTGGTCTAGTAGGTTAGGCGTTCGCGCGCGAGACCGAAGGCCGTAGTCTCGAATCCCTTTGGCGCGGGATCGTGGAGTGCGCACTGCTGAGGAGTCCCACGATATTACGGAATGGCCGTCCAGTACTTCCAGGTGACCAATGGTGGTGGTTCAAGATCTCAATGGATAACTTAGTAATCTCCTTAACCTTATACTAGTATTTGTTCAGTTTGATCAGTTCAACTACTTAACAGTCTTAAACAAGGATAAGCATGTAAATTGTTTGTTGTTTGTAGAAACCATGTCGTGATATGTTGAATTTAGTAATGTAGAATTCAATACCCCTCAGCAGTCCATGTCCACGATCCCACACTAAAGGGATCCAAACCCAGGACTTTCAGTCCCACATGTGAACGCCTAACCTATAGACGATTGAGCTGGCATCCAACGATGTTAATGTCTAACTTCAATCGATCCGTGACATTGCGCAACGTTTCATCTATTGTCTGATATGGATAACTGTCACACATCCAACACGGATTGAATTCCATTGGTCACGGCTTCTCACTAGAACTCCAGGAAATCTATCTTGAAGGTAGTCACTAGTAAGTACATGATTACTATCAGAATGGGGATTTGTGGACATCGTAATAATTTTAATAGTTGAATTCATACTAGGATGAGTCGACCGTCCAGTGCTTCCAGTTTTTCAATGATGGTCTAGCTTAAACAGACTCATGAATTCAAATATTAAAATAACTACAATCTTCACAAATCTCCCATTCTGATAAAAACATTTTAATCATCTTACTTCATTCACAGTATAATCCATTACTAGCTTAGTAATTTTACAAGGCACTTTCTATTTGCCCACACACACAAACACACAAACCATCATGGAAAACCGGCAAACATTGGATGACTGTTTCGTCCTAGTATAGAATTCTTCAGCAATGCACATTCACAACCCCACACTTTGAGATTGTAACCTAGCACCTATCAGTTTTGTGCATCAACGTTTAATCTCTGTTCTATTCTATTCTATATCAATTATTAACCTTGAATCAATATTATTTTCTTGTATATTATATCCCCTAGTGATCAAGATCTCAGTATCACTTTTGAAAACTCATTTACATCCATTAATCCCTCATCAACTGATATGAGTTTACATTTTTGGTTATCGATTAATAATCAATCAACTAATAATGATAATTCACTTAGTGATCCATTTCAAACAATCGATTCAAAACGATACTGCCTTTTTAGATTATTATGTATAAATGGAAATGGTTTAGAGATATTTTTGACAAAATATGATTATTTAGTTGTTGCTGTATCAACACAAGAAGGTTTCAATTATGTTGTTGTAAGTTATTTCAAATGATGTATTGATTTAATGTCATTATCCTTGATTCGAATCCTGATTCTAATTTGGTTGATTAGCTTTATGTATGTAACTTGACCGATTATACGCCTACTCAACCATACTGATACTGAGCTGATATCTTAGTCCATATTGGGCAGCTATACGCTAACTCTTCTTTATGCTAAGCTTTTGAGTCCAGAAGTAGTAATCAGCATCTATAATATTTATATTTTAAACAGATGTGGCTTATATACTGACGAACTAGACCAGATCACAAATGTGTTTGTGAGTAGGAGAGACTGTAACTTATTGACTGGCAATAAAATAGTAATAATAAGAAGTATAATTTTCTGGTTAGCGTTTTCTAGCGAGTTAGTTTTCTATGGGATGGGGTCGCTAACCCCATGTCCAACCCTACTCTTTTATCCGGGCTTTGGACCGGCAGTAACTCTAGAAAAGCTACGAGCGGAGGTGCAGTCCTGAAGGGAAGCGGAAAAGAGGAAGGGCAGATAACACATTACGTCGGGAAATAGAAGCAGATATAAAAAGGATGAATAACAACTGATAAGGAGTGGGAAGGATTACCAAGAACAGGGTTGGATGGAGAGTGCTGGTGGGCAACCTATGCTCCTCCGCAAGGAGTATCAGACGTAGGTAAGTAAGTAAGACGTATAATCGTAGTTAGTGCATTAATGGAAAGCCCATGATATAAGGAATACATACACACAGTATTCTAACCACTCAGTAACTATACAACAAATTAAAATGAACAATAATTTGGAAACTAGTTCCAACTTCTACAATATTCATTCCGCTATAAAATGAATAATTTCGTAATCACCTATTGTCTATATTTTGTCATTATGCAAACTATCTAGTTGGTAAGAGTTCAGAGGCGATTTGAATAATTTCTGGATGACTTACTTGGATCACCTTTGATCAAATATATTATCAAATAGCTTATCTTGTCTCATCCTTTCAGTATATTCAATCATTCAGTTCTTTGCTAACTTTTATTTATTATTGAAACTATTAACTGATCAATTTTAGAACACGATTGAAAACCTAGGAGCACTGGATAGCTATGTCATCCCAGTATGGGACTCATGACCAAGGTGGATCTATACTCCTCCAACAAAGGTAGTCGAATTCAGGACCTTCAATCTCACATACGAATGCTTAACCTCTAGAGTATTAAGTCAGCATCCAACATTATTCAATCAATCTATTTAGTCCCATACTAGGACAAAACGACTGTTCAGTGCTTCCAGGTTTTCAATGGTGGTCTAACATTGATCAGTTCATGATAATTTCAAGGAAATTCATCAATCTTCAAAACCCTTAATTGGTTTTTGTAATTTTGTAATCGCCTTACATTCATTTCTTTGGATAACAACAGTACATGCTGTAATATAGTCTCATTAACACTCTGTTGAGCTTTTTAAATCGACTATTGAATTGACAGACTTTAAATAGTCCTGTTGACTACCTCCAACCACCATCTAATCTCAATACATAGTGCCCACAGTGTCGAGTCACCTAGACTGGTGGCTACATTGCAACATGATCGATAGCATTCGATCTGCACTAATAAGGACTAGACAAGCATGAGATTGATCACCACCCAGTGATCAATCAATTGTGATTACATCTCAGTCCTACAGGAGGTTAGTCACGGCTCGGATAGCTCAGTGGTAACGTCTCTGACTGTGAAGCTGGGTGACACGAGATCGAATCCGTCAGGGAGCACCAGTTCCCTCAAGATTACAGGTACACCTTGCTGACGAGTGCCAAGTAGCACGAAACCCGGGTCCAGGGTTTCCTGTTGACTACCTCCAACCACCATCTAATAGTCAAATATTTCTCCGCTATGTCTGTTTAAAGAAGAATATGAATTACAGTTGTAATTTGTATATAAAGTGATTTTTTGTACCCTGTTCTAACTAGAGCTCATATTCTTGATATGATGCGTATAACTTGAGCACTTGAACGCTAGAAACCTTCCAAGTCTCAAATGAGAAGAAAGAAGACAAATGAAAGGAATGTTATTTTAGACAGTGTCAAAATACAGTACAAAAACTGTTAGGTATTTATAGTTTTTAGTAAAAACGAAATCCTCATTATAGCTATCCAGTTCGCACACAAGCGGTTATTAGCAATGTACAATCACGGAGCTATACGTAGAGATTCTAGTATATTCTTCCAAAGATTATTTGACGAAATATCTTTGGCTCTTTTTGAGCTTCTTACAGCTTCCTCGAGTTCACTCGTGGACTGTAGTCTTAGTGACCTGAGAGCGTGACCTCAGTGCCCAAGGGACAACTGCTTGAGGTCAGTCACACACGACCTTTTTGTGGGTGATTTTCGTGTTAGCTCCATACTTGTTGAGACCTTATCTCCGAAGACGAATACCCGTGGGATAGGGTGAGGTGTGCATTTTTAGGATCGGGCTATTCTAACCTCACCATTCCTTGTGGGGAGGCAGCATCGCTGTTACGTTGGTTGTCTGAAGGAAGCACCTTACTTCTGTCACACCTCTTTACAGTCAATAGTACAACTTCGCCTTCGGACCTCGGATTTGATGCTTTTAGTCTAACAGTTCTTCAGTCGACCTGTGTGGCATTGTAGGACCTTTAGGAGCAATTGTTCCAGCCAGTATATCTTGACTGGTTCATCGTGATAGTCGAGCCGGACCACCACGTCCGGGTAGCAGCAACGGTCGGGAACGACGACGATATCTTGGACATATCACGGATGTAAACTCATGAAATCCAACCAACCCTTATATTAATGAATCAACATCTTATATCAGACACATGATTTTTTTTCAATACTAATTTTGAATTTCATATATTTTAACTATCCCACTTGTAGACATGTGGGCCAGATAAATTAACACCATGTGAATGGCATTCTGTTGCAGTTGTCTTTTGCCATGCCCGTCGTCTTTTAGTTACCAAAGCTATACTCAAAGTCTTTATAGATGGTAATCTTTGTTACTCTGGGGATTTTCCTCATCCACAAATAAATGGAGTAAGTGTTTCTTTCAATTTATTTCACTTTGAAAGTTCTGTTGATCAAGTAGGAGAGATTTTTAAAATGTTTATAACCCAAGTTTTATGCTTTTTAGAATTCATTTGTTTATCTCGCATGCAATTTTGAGAACACACTTTTATGAAGTTCCTCTTCGTCACAGCTCCGCCTGGACCCCCTTTCGGGCAGCTGCCGGTCTCGAGTCCGGATAAAGGAGGAGGGTCGGGCATGGGGTTAACGACCTTATTCCGCAGAAATCTAGCTCATCAAAAAAACGCTAACCAGAAGAAATTATTTAAAAAAAAGTTATTCTTCGTCACAGCTACACTGATATAGTGACCGGACTCAGACATCGTAATAATCAAATCGAACTATATCATTCGAAATATCCGTTCCCTTGGGACCTACCACACCAGATAAGCTTTTTTGGGGATCAGTAAGACTGAAAGAATCAAGTTTTTAGTTTGAGGGCAAGTCACATTGCAGACTGTTTGATGGCAATTAAATGTTTCCCTTGGACAATCAGGAAAGGTCAGGATACACTGTTTACAACTGTCCCATTGTTTATTTACCTTATTCTCAAGTCCAAATACTAGAATTGTTTTCGGCATTCACATTTAGCTACTGAGTCCTAAACATCGATGGGAAAACTTCATCCCATTGCACAAACAAATGGATGTCAGGACTCAGTAGCTAGGTGAATAACATGATAACGTTTGAAGTGAACGATACTGACTTCGAATACCAGAGTGAATATCAACTCTGGAATATAGGTACATCTAGCTGATGAATCCCGAAAGGATGAAACACGCACCCTAAATTCTACTGCTAACCACTATTCATCTTTGTTCATAATCTTTTCATTAGTTATATTATAAAAACTGAAACTGATATTTTTGAAAACTGAAACATAATCGAGAATATTACTGAATTTCGTAAAAGTAGCTTAAATTTTGTCATTTTAAATATCATAGAATCAATATCAGATGGGTTTTGTGGATACTATGGTAATTCCAATAGTTAAGATCATGAGTCAGTTGAAGCTAGGCCACCATGGAAAGCCTGGAAGTACTGGGGATCAGCTTCGTCTCATCGTGGGACCCCTCAGCAATGCTCATCCATGATCCCGCCTCACAGGACTCGAACCCAGGGCCTAATGGTTTCGCTCACGAGCACTCAACCACTAGACCACTGAGCTAGTATTCAACAGTGTTGATGTCTAACTTCAACTAATCCACGAAACTGAGCGACACATCCATCAATGTCTTCACTGAGTTACTATCTCATAACAGACCTGGTTGAACTCCACTGGTTACTACTTCTCACAAGAACTCCAGAATATACCTCTTGAAGCCAGTCACTAGTGGAGCATATGTTGATTAATATCAGATGAGTTTTGTGCCAGCTCAGTGGTCTAGTGGTTAAGTGCTCGCGCGTGGAACCAGTAGGTTCTCGGTTCGAATCTCGCAGGGAGTGGGGTCGTGGATGTGCACTGCTGAGGGGTTCCACAATAGGACGAAACGGCATATTATAGAATTAGTTTAAGGATTATGGTTAGAAATTAGTCTTTTGGGCTAATTATGAAGTAGTTGAAGATATTCATTTCAATGTTTATAGATTCTATTGATTCCATGTTATATTATAATGTTTTGGGTAAGACTATAATTTATGGATGACCTTTGAGTGACGCCAGATTGACCTTGAGAGTGTTCACCTAATAACCAGTATCAAACGAAGCTTTTAAACCTGTGTGAGGAAGGAATTAGATTTCGAGTTTACATCACGAACTGATATCATTTATAATACTAAAACTCTATTTAGTCAAATAGATAATTGAATATCGCGCCAAAATCCGAGATCTGTTATCTTATACATGATTGATTTGTTCATAAATTATAGTCACGCCATATTTTGTTCTCTAAACAAATAAATTTTGATATGTAAGAAATAGTTCCACAGTAGTCAAACTTTGATGGCCTTCTTGAATATCTAGGCTGTCTGTTCCTGTCATCCAGATATTTCAACAAGTTATCTGTTTTTTTGTTTGTTTGAACACATCATTATGTCTGTTAACCGTATAACCTATTCAAGTGAGTTTATAAGAAAAGTTTACGATCTTTCTTTGTACAACTTACAATAAAGTACAATCATCATCATCATCAGAGACATCGTGGTGTCTGGCAGACAATATCGTATGGAAAACAATGTACATTATTCAAATGTTGATTCCTGAACTGCTAACATGTAACTGGCGATCGCTTAATATTCATCGTCAGGATCGATTAAGAAATAAGAAACGGACTATTATAATATATATATATATATATTCGTACTGTATGATTATTATATAACTTTTAATGGCCCAGGATCTGACTCCAGTTTGACCGTTTCTGATTGCTATTGAAATGTACATATCGTCATTCCTCGTATATAGTTATCGAATTAGATAGCGTTAGTGAATAACGGAATTGAATAAGTCAAATATGAGAATGGATTTTTGAATACATATATTTTGTACAATCTTTGATTGAAACAGATAATCAGAGAGATATAGCGAAGGAATAGTAGAAGAGAGCTAAACGATGCGCAGTGGAGAAGGCATGTGAGCCAACTCTAACTAACAAACTTACTTACACCTGTTACTCCCAATGGAGCATAGGCCGCCGACCAGCATTCTCCAACCCACTCACTCTGTCCTCAATCTTCCTTTCTACTTCTATCCAATTGTTCTTCATTCTTCTCATGTCTGTCTCCATTTCTCGGTGTAATATGTTCTTGTTTAGTCTTCCTATTTCCCTTTGGCCTTGAGGATTTCATGTGAGAGATCGCCTTGTGACACAGTTGGGTGCTTTCCTCAATATGTGTCCTATCCACTTCCAATGCTTCTTCCTGATTTCTTCCTCCGCTTGAACCTGATTTGTTCTCTCCCACAGTAGGTTGTTGCTGATATTGTCTGGCCAACGTATCCGAAGTATTTTGCTTAGATAGCTGTTCTTAAACACTTGTATCTTCTGGATGATGGCTTTGGTAGTTCTCCAGGTTTCTGCTCCCTTTAACTAAGGGTTAATCAATATCTATGGTCACACAGAAAAAATGGGCTGGTCTGCTTGTATATAAACTTCGTACGTCTAAAATATATGCTTCATACAGTAGAGACTGATATTTGTATTCTACGCTGGACGGACAGGGTTAAGCGACAAACTTCATGCTATATCGAGTACCAATAAGAATTCAGAGTTGACTCAAGGCTTCTAGTGCTGGTTGATTCATCGTTGGTTTACCACTTGGATAATGTCATAGAAGTTGATATTCTGACTGGCAATTTCTTACATGATATTTGACAGGTCATGCGACATATGAGAGTTATTTAATCAAGTTGATCTGATTACAAATGCTTCATGTTACTCTAAAAAGCATCATTGACACCTGGTTCAAACATAAAAATAGGTCTCTTACAACTATTCTAATGATATCATGCTGTTCGGTTCTTAATGCTTATTAGATTCAATTTAAGGTGGCTGTCAACTGGTTATCATGATGTACAAGTAACACTATCTCAATTGTGATGAGTGATAATTCGTATGGAACCTTGTTTCAGAGGTTGTTTTCCTGAATGGCCGTTTCGTCCTATTATGAGACTTCTCAGCAGTGCGCATTCACGATCCCGTCTCGCGAGATTCGAATCCGGGACCTATCCGTCTCTCACGCGAACACTTAACCTGTATATCACTGAAATTGCCGGAATCCAACGGTGTTAATGTTTAACTCCAATTAATCCACAAAATTGAGCGACACATCCACCCCTGTCTTCAGTGGGTGACTATTTCACAACAAACTGGGTTGAAATCCACTGGTCACCGATTATCACTGGAACTTCTGAAAATACCTCTTGAAGCCAGTCACTAGTTGGATCTAGTTTCAACTTTGTGCTTTAATTCGATCGATTATTCATTATTCTCGGTATTTCTATATTTTTTAAATCCAGATTATTCAATAATCTTTATAGATCTCAGTGATAAACGTCTAAGGAGAAGCATCAATTCCGTAGGGTCTGCAAGTACATCATTCAGAGGAAAATAAAGGGGGGGGGGTAATTTAGCTTCAGATTGTTCATTCTATTTGAGGATTATCATTCAATGTTGTTTCTTTTCATCCTCTTTTTGTGTATGTTTTACAATACTACTCATTATAATTGAATACCTTGTGTTGCTATTTGTACGTGAGCTTGTAGAGACTGTTAAATTTTATTAAAACCAGTGACCACTGAGAACCTTAAAACTCTAGATCGTCATTTTTTCCTAGTACGGGACTCTTCATCAGTGTATCAGCAACTCGATAGGTTATCGAACCCAAGACCTTCAGTCTTGTGCGCGAGTGCTTATCTCTGCATCACTGAAGCGACATACAATGATGCATAAGCCTAACTTCAATCAGTTCACAATAGTGCAAGGGTAACTGCTTCACTAGCTTTTTAAATTCATTCCATTGAGTTTTGGCTCATTAGTTTAGAGGTTCAAAGGTCGTTCACGAAATTTAAGACCCTAGGTCTAATTTTTTGTGGAATCTTGAGTGCGTACTGGTGAGGAGGAATTCCAAAGTATAACAGGATAACTGTACAGTGCTTCTAGGTTTTCAGTATTTGTCTAACATAGGTCATTTCATAATACAAATAACAATCAATAATTCTGACAAACCTCTCTGCTATATTTCTTATTATATCATTAGCAACTGCATCGTTTAGTAGACAACAGGTAAACCGTTTAATTACCGACCGAATCGCAACACAACGGATAATTGTGGAACAATCGATTGAATGGAATTCATCACTCTACATCAACTTTGTTGATTACGAGGAAGCATTTGATAGAGTGGACAGGACAACACTACGGAGGCTTCTTCGACACCACGGTGTGCTTGAGAAGATAGTCAATATCATACGGAATTTTTATGATGGATTAATCTACAAAATCGTGAATGAAGGACAGCTCATAGACTCGTTTGAAGTAAGGTCCGGTGTTAGACAAGGTTGCTTACTCTCACCCTTTCTCTTTCACCTGATGATCGACTGAATCATGAAGACGTCAACATCTGATAGTAAGCATGGGATACAGTGGACAGATAGGATGCAGCTGGACAATCTAGACCTCGTAGATGACCTGTCGCTTCTATCGCACACGCAACAACAAATGCAGAAGACGACTAGTGTAGCAGCAGCCTCAGTAGCAGTAAGTCTCAACATACACAAAGGGAAAAGCAAGATTCTCCGATACAATACAGCATGCAACAATCGAATCACACTTGACAGAGAGAGAAGATTTGGAAGATGTAATGACCTTGACATATTTGAGCAGCATCACTGATGAACACGGTGGATCTGATGCAGATGTGAAGGCGCGAATCGGCAAACAAGAGCAGCATATTTACAACTAAAGAACGTCTGGAATTCAAAACAACTGTCTGTCAATCAACACCAAAGTCAGACTTTTCAATACATATGTCAAAACAGTTCTACTGTATAGGGTGGAAAAATGGAGAACTACGAAAGCCATCAATCAGAAGATACAAGTGTTTATTAATAGGCGTCTACAAAAATTATTTCGGATCCGTTGGCCAGACACTATCAGAAACAACCTACAGCAGGAGAGAAAAAATCAGAACGAACCAGCGGAGGAAGAAATCAGGAAGAATCGTTGGATGTGGAAAGGACACACATTGAAGAAAGTAGTCAACTGCGTCACAAGGCCAGCCCTCGATTGGAATCCTCAAGGCTAAAGGAGAACACATTACACCGATAAATAAAGACAGACAGACAGACATGAGAAGAATGAACAACAATTGAATAGAACTAGGAAGGTAGTCCCAGGACAGAATGAGTGGTTTGGAGAATGCTGGTTGGCGGCCTCTGCTCCATTGTGGCTAACAGGCATAAGTGAGTAAGTAAGTAAGGAAATCATTCAATGAGAATCATCTAATAGATTCAATACAGATAAGTTTCTATTCAATTTTGATCCTTTATTTAGCCAATCGATTGTTCATTTGTATAACATGCTAGTTACCGGTTGTTTTTTTAGTTGAATTTTTCAAAACTACTGATTAATGTTTCAGTAGTTTCCTTTTTCATCACACTCTCTCCGTATTTTTCTCAAATAGAATATATTCATTCTACATATTGGTGGTTGTCCAAATTGGGTTGATCAAATTGCTTACACTAAATTATTATGTAATATCAATTCTAGAACTGGTCGACGTAATGCTGTGATATCTAAACAACAAACAATGAATAAACGTTCATATATCAATCGTGAAACTTTATCGGTTTCATCAATTTCATCAATATATCAAGAAAATTTAAAGAATTCCTTTAATCTTTTCTCTCAACAACTTGAAATTGGTAAAATACATAAAGTGGATCTAGGTAATGAACGTTTATTATGGGGAAAATTATGTTCATTTCAAGGGAAATTAATTTCATGTTCTATGTTTAATGAAGCATTATCGGATATTATATGGCAAGAAGTTTATTCACATGGTAATTAAATTGATTCATTTTAATTAGTTTCTATGCTATTTTGTATCAATTATCTTAATATATTTTGTAAGCAATGATGAATATTGGCTAGCGGTTCGTCCTATTTGAGACTCGTCAGCTGGATGTACCTGCACTTCAGAGTTGATGTTCACTCTGGGACTCCAACCCAGTACCATTCGCTTTAAGCGCCATCGCGTTATCCACTCAGATACAAGCCAAACAACATCAAGTGTATCTTAATATAGTTATTATGTAATCTGTTTAATTGGATTAGATAGTATATGATGGTTATAAACTGGAGTCTAGAAAGAATATGCATTAAGTCTTATTTGTGATTCGTTAGTTGGGTAGGTCTGTATCTTAGATCTGATTCAACCAATCAATCAATCAATCAAACTATTACTAAATCCATAAAAGAATGCGATGTATGGGGAAAAAGTATGCAAATACTCTGATAATTACATGAAATCATACAGTAGGGGGGGGTTTGTGGAGATTGTAGTATTTCGATAGCTTCTCGGTAGAACTCTAGGAATGCCATCCTGAAGCTTGTCATTAGTGGGTGGTCTAGAGGTTAATTGTTCATGTTATGAAATTCGTATTTCGTTTATTATTATTATTATTATTATTATTGGATAATCGTTTAGAAAGAGGAAACTCAAAAGAAGGTTTTTCATGTTTCTTGACTACTTAGTTATATTCAGTCTTGAAGCTTAATGGAGAGTCAGTCAGGGGCATTCATATTTTTTCATTAATGATATTGTTTTTCATTTATTAAATTGGAGTCATTACATTTTACTTTTTGAAGCTATTGTCTTCAATGTCACAGGGGTAAACCTCAATAATCTTACTGTCCCTTTTTGTAAAAATCTCATTTAATTCACAATGATACACGATGATTATAGTGTATCATCGGTAATCCCGACCGTTGTTGCTACCCTGACGTGGTGGTCGTGCTTGCCTATCGTGATGAAGCAACTGAGCTATACTGGCTGGAACAACCATTCCTGTAGGTCCTACCATGTCAGACAGGTCGGTTGAATAGCGGTAAGACTAAAAGCAACGAACCTAAGGTCCGAAGGCGAAGTCGTACTGCTGACTGTACAGAGGTGTGACAGAAGTAAGGTGCTTCCTTCAGACAACCAGAATAACATCTATCCTGTCTTCTCACAAGGAAGGGTGAGGTTAGAAAACGTCGACCCCAAAATCAAACACCTCACCTTATCCCACGGATTCCCGTCTCCGGAGGTAAGGTTCCAATAAGTATGGAGCTAACACGAAAATCACCCACAACAGGTCGTGTGTGACTGATCTCAGGTAGTTGTTCCTTGGGCACTGTGGTCACACTCTCAGGTCACTAAGACTACCCCCTAATCCAATTTCCTTTTCAGGTACCTCTTGAAGAACCCTTCCATGGTGTGGGTAACCGGGAAGTGATAACTACCCTCTTACCTCTAACAGCATTCAAGACCACTATAAGACCATTGGTAATATCCATCTGAATTTTAGGAATTACAACTTGAAACCAGTTACTTAAGATGGTAGTTGAAGATCATCAACAGGAAACCTTGGATCTACGTTTGGTACTACAAAGCACTCGTCAGTAAAGTTTACCTGCAATCTTTAGATACCCGATGCTTTCTAAGAAGGACTTGTTGGCTACCTCAAACCACCATCTTATCTTAACATAGTGCACACAACATTGAAGTCACCTAAACTAGTGGCCACATTACAACTTGTTCGATACGATTCGATCTTTACGAAAGAAGGATCTGACATACATGATATTGATCACCACTTAGTGATCAATCAATCATAAATACATCTCAGTCCTACAGGAGGTCAGTTGTGGCCAGGATATCCCAGTGTTAACCTCTCTGACTGTGAAACTGGGTGATTTGAGATAGAATCTGTCAGGGAGCACCAGTTCCCTCAAATTACAGGTACACCTTGCTACCGAGTACCACGTAGTATGAAACCTAGGTTCAGGGTTTTCTGTCAACTACATTCAACAACCATCTTATCTCAACATAGTGCATTCAATTTCGAGTCACCCAGATTAGTGGCCACATTACAAATTGATCGATAGGATTCGATTTTCAAGAAACAAGTACCTGACATACATAACATTGATCACTATCCAGTGATCAACCAATTGTAAACTAGTTACTTTTTAGTACGTGATAATTTCTAACAAAGTATGTTCACTATCTACCATATTCAAGTTGTTCAATTTGTACTAGTTGTAAGTTCGAATCCGGGACATTGTTTCTTCAATGAATATCAACTTATAATAATAATAATAATAATAACTAAATTCATAAAGATATTCATACCGCTTTTATTCCCTTATCTAACTGTTTTCTTTCTACTAGGACCTTGTAATTTAACATATCTATTGGACAATGGATGTTATAATATAAACAATACTACTACCAATACTACCAATACTACTACCACTACTAATACTACTTATACCAATATCAGTAGTATTAATACTGATGATTCTATTGGAAATATAAATCATTTCACAAAAATTATATTTCATTATCATGCTAAAGCAGTAAATTTATATAATTCTATATGTTTAGAATTAAATAGTGAAAATCTTGGTTTAATTAGTTCATTTGAATGTATCCATTTGTTACCATGTCAACAGAAAAATCAATATTTATTGATTAATGAAAATTTTTATCATAAATATTTATGGTTTAAACATATTTATTATAAATGTAAAAATTATGGTGGTTTACCAGCAACTATATTAGGACCTAAACGATTTGAAACATTTCGAATAACTGTAAGTTTGTTTTGTTTTGAGTCGGGCGCCTTTTTCCCCCCAAGGTCATTCATCCCTGGTATAATGTTCAATGTTTTTTTTAGAATGTTTCTGAAAATCTCTTATCATAAAGTTATCAGTGAAATATAATGGATTAGGAAATCAAATCATTAACATGTGGGTGGATGACACGGGATTAATACCTTCAAGGAGCACCAGTTCCCTGAAGCCTACCATATACACCTTAATGACGAGTGCCACACAGTATGAAGTCTCCAAATGCCCTGCTACGGCCGAGAGTGGGGAGAGTCTGCTCTCCCTGTCGAAATTCTCTCACATGGCCACGCGTATATAGCCTCTGCCATGTAAGTCCTATTCACTGCCTTCTCGTGGTGGGGGTGTTGTTTACGAAATTGAGAGGACGAAATGCGAATGTCCGGTGCTTTAACCGGGTTGGTGTACATGAAGAGTCCACCTAGGGAAGTTGGAAAACCCTGATTCCCAACTAATGGTGCACATGGGCTCCATTATCCTCAGGGAACAAATGGTGTATGAACCTACTGTTGGTCACCGGCTACCATGGGAATGCATCTCCACTGCCTTGTGGATCAAATCTTCAGGTCGATTGCTCCGGGTGTGGCTCCCTAAGAAAACCACCTGCTTCGGTTCGGGCACCTAGGCAGTATCACAGCCCTCACACATATCAAATGAGATCTGTGTGGCGCATATGTATTTGATGCCTCCTTGTACCAATATCTATGTGTTAAAATAATTTAAAAAAAAACACCTTACTGACGAGTGCCAAATAGTATAAAATCCTGATCTATAGTTTCCTGTTGACTATCTTCAACTACTATCTTATCTCAACATAGTGCTTGCAATGTCGAGTCATCTAGACTAGTGGCTTCATTACAACTTGGTCGATCGGATCCGATCTTCACGAAACAAGGACCTAACATACATGATATTGATCACTACCCAGTGATCAATCAACATCCAAAGTTTACTAACCTTAGCTATAGACACTATACAGTTCTTTTAACAAGATTGTTAATATTGATTAAATTTCAATGGATGAAGCAAAGCTTTATATTTGAATAGAGATTCTTATGTACAGTTTTGATTTATAATTTGTTAATAGACTGTAGCTAACAGAATAAGAACAAAATTAAGAATATTAAATCGTATAACAGTAGTCAGTGGGTCAAATGGGAGCTTATAATGAAAGGAATATAGTAATAGTCTATAAATAGTTTCCAGAATTACTTACTTACTCAATTACGCCTGTTACCTTCAATAGTGCATAGGTCTCCGAACAGCATTCTACAACTTACTCACTCTGTCTTGGACCTTCCTTTCTAGTTCTATTCATTCTTCTCATGTCTGTCTGTGTCCATTTCTCGGCGTTATCTGTTCTTTCGTCTCCCTGTCATTATTCACTCTTAAGGATTTCAAGTGAAGGTTTGTCTTGTAACTCAGTTGGATGTTATCCCTGATGTGTGTCCTATCCAATTCCAGTGCTTCTTCCTGATTTCTTCCTCCGCTTGAATCTGATATATTCTCTCCTACAGTAAGTTATTGCTGATAGTGTCTGGTCAACGGATCCGAAGTATTTTGTGTAGACAACTGTTAATAAACACTTATATCTTCTGGATGATGACTTTCATAATTCTCCAAGTTTCCGCCGTATACAGTACATATAGAAGTTATCCATAACTTCAACTTTTTCGGATACAACAAGAAGGTGTAATTCGCATGAACCTATACATACATTAATGAGCCAGTTATGTAGAAGATGGTTCACCATTTTATTCTTGTGTATGATTTATTACAGTATCATGACTGTAGCTAAATTGTTCAGATATTCATAGATAAATATGTATTTTTTTCTCTAGTAATATTCACTATACTGTAGTGTCAGTTGCTATGTCAAGCCCACATAACTTATTCTAAGCTTTCTGACAGATTGATTTATTCATTTTTTCTTGTGTCACTTTTGACCTTGTTAATTATTCACCTCACCTCGCTTCGCCTCGATTCAATTCTACTATGAATATTGAGTAACGCTTGATTAAAGTGAGTTGGCTTACTTGGCTTCTCCACCGCGAGTTGTTTTGTTTTGCTTTGTTTACCGATCATCGACTCTACGAAATAGACGTATTCAAGAATTCATTCTTGTATTTGAGTTACTGATTCACCGTTATTCACTAATGCGATTCAAGTCGATAAAATATACGAAGATTGATGATATGTGTAAATCGACAACAATCATAATATGATTTAAATGGAGTCAGATATCTGGTCACTAAACTACTTGTCAACTAGTATCAAAGAGGGGTTTTTGCAGATATTATAGTAATTTGAATAATTGAGATCATGAGTCGATTGAAGCTAGACCACTATAGAAAACCTGGAAGCATGCGAGACTGATAAGTCCTGGGTTCGAATCTCGTGAGGTGGAATCATGGATGCGTACTGCTGAAGAGTGCCACAATAGGACGAAATGCCCGTCCAGTACTTGTCAACTGTTAAAATCTTTCATTTCGAATAGTAAACTTCTAAACATTTCAAATGGTTCTCTATCTTGTTTTGACCTATATCACAGTAAACTAATCATTTATATGATTTCTCTCATCTTTTTGTTTTGTATATGGGCATTGAAGGATTCAATCAATCAAATTGGAGGTATGGGTGTACTGTTACCAATTCTTAAATTACTTCGATATTTTCCAACAAATGAATATGATAATTCATTGAAGAAATTGTATCCTATAGATGCTACATATTTATCAACAAATGATATAGGTATAACTGATCTATTCATCTTTGCATATCAACGTTATATTCATGATATGAATATTGTGTTCAATGATGAGATGACAAAAACTGATATGGTCTCCATGAAGACATCTAATAATGTTACATTGAATGAGTCAAGTGAATTACGTCCACGTTCTACATCTCTTTCGTTAATTAGCACTGATGGTACTAGTAATAGTACATCAAATTCAAAAGATGAACGAAGTAGTTCTTTTTGTTCAATTATATCTAGTGAGTTTAAAGTTTTAGGAATGATATTTTTAGAGACTGTTTACATACTACTAAACCTTTTGATCAGTACACTTGGTATTGTTTTGCTTGTATCTTCCCATTAAGGTTTAAGATTGCAAATGACCAAGTGAATTTCAAATCACCTCATTGCACAAGAAAGTGGCTAACAGGACTCAGTAGCTGAGTGGATAACGAGGTGGCGTTTGAAGCGAATGGTACTGGGTTTGAGTCCCAGAGTGAACATCAACTCTGAGATGCAAGTACATCCAGCTGACGAGTCCGAAATAGGACGAAGTGTCTCGCGTCCTGGATTCCACTGCTAGCTACTATCCATCTTTGCTTATAAAAGCTTTGGATCATTAGTTAGATATTTTCATGAAAATACAATTTTACGCATAACTTTTAATTAATGTTTGAATGTAGATACATCTCGGTGATTAGTTACCTAATTTAATAGTTGAATACATGAGTCAATTGAAGATAGACCACCATAGAAACACCTGAAACTACTGGATGACTGTTTCGTCCTAGTAAGGGACTGACTCCTCAGAAGTTATCTTTTAAATTTCGCCTTTTCATGCTAATAGGATAACTTGTATCAAGATGATTAGAACTAACCAATTCAAATAAACGTTTGACATTCACTCAGTTAGTACGACAGTTAGAATTCAGCTAATGAATAATCTTGGAACATTATCTTGATGAAATCTAAAGGTTGAATGTCTTATTATGATAAAGTTATGTATCATTCTAAGTGACTGAATGAAAAATAAATTGTGGTAGTTGTATAACGCAATTATTTATTATTTAAACACATGAACAGTGGTACAAGGAGGAACCAAATACATATGCACCGCACAATAACAATGAAGCTAGTGGTAATTATCATTTCTTCGTGTAAGGGCCGAAATACTACCCGAAACGCCGAAACCAGAACAGGCGGATCTCTTAAAAGGTCACTCTCTTAGCATCTGACCGAGAAATCAAATCCCCTAGGCAGTGGAAAAGCGTTAGGAGATACACTTCTATGGTAGCCTGTGACTATCCATAGGTTCAGAATTCATTTGTTACCTCAGGAACTTGAAGCCCACGCTCAACATTGATTTGGAATCAGGGTTTTTCAACTTCACTAGGTAGGTCCTTTATATCAACCAACCCAGTTAAAGCTCCGAAAATTCGCTTTTCATCCTCTCAAATTCGCAAATATCACCGCCGCCTCGAGAAGGCAATGAGTTGAACTTCCCTGCCAGTGGCTGTATTACACGTGGCCACGTGAGAGCATTTGGAGAGGAAGAGCTGACGCTCCCCACCCTCGACTTTACCAGGGCAATTGAGGGCAAAATATTGTTGAGAAAAGGATGAAAAATATCATTTTCGGGTTCTTAATAACATTTGAATTAATTCAACGCTAGACATTTTTTGTGGATATATAAATAAATCCTACGAATCAGTCATTACAAATTAACATTTGTATATACAACAATGTAAAAAATTACTATAATATCCACAAAAACCCTTCTGATATGAATCAACGTTTGCTCACTAGTGACCGGCTTAAAGAAGTATTTCCTGGAGCTCTAGTGAGAATCAGTGGAGTTCAACCGGGTCAGTTGTGAGATAGTAACTCACTGAAGACAATGATGGACGGTGGCTCAATTTCTTGAATTAGTTGAAGTCCGGCATTAATACCATTGGATGCCGAGAATTTCAGTGGTCTAGTGGTTAGGCGCTCACGCGTGAGACCGATAGGTCTTGGGTTCGAATCTCGCGAGACAAGATCGTGGATGCTCACTGCTGAGGAGTCTCACAATTGGACGAAACGGCCGTTCAGTGCTTCCAGGTTTTCAATGGTATTCTAACATCATTCGGTTCAAGATCTTAATGAATAACTTAATAATCTCCACAACCTTATACAAACATTTGACTCAATTATAAACATGAATTGGATACATATCCATCTATATATTCAATGCATTGTATTTTCTCTTTTTGTCTTATAGATAGTACATTGAGTAATAGTAGTGTGGCTAATCTACTCTTAATTCTTCGTAATTTAATATTGTCAAAACCGGAAAATCGTGTACAAGTTTTATCTCCTGATTTTATATTACCCCTTTTATACCTTTTAAAAAAGGTGGGTAAATTATCTTAATGGTTTATATCAAATGAAGATGTTTTATTATACTTAAGTGTTGTGTATTCTTTTCTTTATGAATATTTATAAAGTATAAGGATAGTTCCTTAATGTAATCTGGTTGAAGGATCAATAAGAATTGATTATGAATACAATGATCTTAAGCGATGTTAGAGATAAGAGGGTAGTTATCACTTCCCGGTTGCCCACACCATGGAAGGGTTCTTCAAGAGGTAGCTGAAAAAGAAATTGGGTTAGGGGTAGTCTTAGTGACCTGAGAGCGTGACCACAGTGCCCAAGGGACAACTGCTTGAGGTCAGTCACACACGACCTTTTTGTGGGTGATTTTCGTGTTAACTCCGTACTTATTGGAACCTTACCTCCGGAGACGGGAATCTGTGGGATAAGGTAAGGTGTTTGTGAGGTCGACCTATTCTAACCCCACCCTTCCTTGTGAGAAGACAGGATTGCTGTTATGCTGGTTGTCTGAAGGAAACACCTTACTGCTGTCACACCTCTTAACAGTGAGCAGTACGACTTCATCTTCGGACATCGGATTTGCTGCTTTTAGTTTTAACGTTCTTCCAGCTGTTATGGCTTGTTTGGTTCATCACGATTGTCAAGCCGGACCATGACGTCTATCACTGTTATCGGTCCGTGCAGACAACTGTGAACATAAATTCCATTAGTGGAACAACAAGATTTTGGATTGGGAAAATAGCAAAAATGCCGTAGAATTTTTTGAAGCGTGACATTTGGATCAATTGTCAGTCAACAGACACTTCATCAATGAACCCAATATGGAAGAGGTCGATCAATCACAAGACCAGAGATCAACTGGCAAGGAGAGTCAAAAGCGAGGCTATAATTTATGGACGACCTTTGAACAAATCTCAAGTGACCTTGATAAATATTAGCCAATCATAAAACAGTTAGACTTCCCTGGCAGAGGCTATATACGCGTGGCCATGTGAGAGCATTTCGAGAGGGAGAGCGGACTCTCCCCACTCTCGGCCGTACCAGGGCATTTGGGGGCTACTCTGTACTATCCAATCATAAAACATTTAGTGTAGAGTAGCCCCCAAATGCCCTGATATGGCAGAGAGTGGGGAGAGTCCGCTCTTTCTCTCGAAATGCTCTCACATGGCCACGCGTATATAGCCTCTGCCAAGGATGTCCTACTCACTGCCTTCTCGTGGCCGGGGTGTTGTTTACGAAAATGAGAGGACGAAAAGCGAATGTCCGGCGCTTTGACCGGATCCAAACTGATGGTGCACATGGGCCCCAGTATCCTGCGGGAACAAATTGAATATGAACCAATCGTTGATCACCGGCTTTCATGGGACTACATCTCCCTACGATGCTCCATTGCCTTGTGGATCAGACCTTCAGGTCGAAGGCTCGGGGATTGGCCCCCTACGAAAATCACGTGGTTCGATTTGAGCATCCGGGCAGCATCACAGCCCTCACACATACCGAATGAGATTTGTGTAGTGCATATGTATTTGGTGCCTCCTTGTGCCAATATCTATGTGTTAAATAAAATAGTGTAGAGTAAATATATACTATGCTAAACCAAATAATTAAAGTGGATACACTTGTTTTACATGGTTCAAAAACTTGTCAAAGTCAGGAAAAAACTCTGCAGTTCTGAAATCGTAATGCATTCGGTAGAAGGACTCATCCATATGGTTCCATAATAGTCGACTTCTGGATCCATGATAAGGTCGCAAAAACTCTTTCAGTCTCGATCATATAGCTTAGATATTGTTTGTGTGCTCTCCGGTTGTTGGGTCAGCAAAATGCCTCATGTGAACAACGAGACGATGCACACAATGAAGTCTATGTAGGAGTCTGTACGCTCTTCAATCATTCGAATATTGTAGTACCCGGTTGCAGCCAGTGCTAATGGTGCTTTTATTATCCAGTTCGCAATTGACCTTAGTCTCAATCTGGATCGAGTGAAAAAACCCTATTCTTGCGGACTTCTTCCTGTAACACATATTATATCGAAAGACAACATCACAAATCATGTGACTATCACAATCACAAATAAAGGAATTTCTTAGTAATCCCATTTATTGTAGTCGCTCAATTATCTCGTTTACTCTACAATTCTCTGTGAACGGATCATACGTAAGCATCAGGTACTGAAATTGGCGCTATGACTTTGAAATTCCTCAAACGCTTCTAATTGGCCTGTCCATATATTATAGTTTCGCCATTTGTAGAATAACCGGAAAGTTCACTTTTACATGATGTAGGCACTAAAAATATTGTTCGGAATAACAATGACAATACCACAAATATGCCATCTAACTTAGAGAACACAACACAACCAAAGCTAAAAACCGAAGTTGCAAATCTTCTTCATTATAATATTTATTTATTTAATTATTTGAACACATTAATATTGGTACAAAGGGGCACCGAATACATATGCGCCACACACAAGTCACTTGATTTGTGTGTGGGCTGTGATAATGCCTGGATGCCCAAACCGAAGCAGGGCACATTATACATATAATCTATCTTAAAGTAAGTATTGATTTTATTAATTTACTGAAATTATTATTTTTGATTGAGATCATGGATCGATTGATGTTAAACCACCACTGAAAACCTGGAAGCACTGGACGGTCGTTTCGTCCTACTGCCGGGATCTTCAGCGGTGCTCATCCACGATCTCGTTCCGCGAGTTTCGAACCCAAGACCGATCCGTCTCGCATGCAAACGCCTAATGGTAGTCTAACATCAATGGATTCATGATCTTAATCAAAAACCTAATAATCTTCACAACCGTATACTGATAATGTTTTTTGTCTTTTTTCTTTTCTATTTAACAGCTTCATCCTTTACGTTTCGATTCATTTGTAGTATCTACAATTCATGATCTCTTCCGTGTTCTTATCTATTTGCCCAGTAAAAGACAATCTTTATTCAATATGAATACAATACAAAATTGGTTTGATAATCAAACTAATCAAATACTATCTGGAAATGTTTTATATCTTGCTTGTCAGTTATTATTAGATTGGGATTTATGGTCAAAACCTAATTCCATAGCAATGATGTTACATTTACAGAAATTAAATCAATTGGTTATTGATTATAATAGTTTATTTAAGGAACTATCAGTTGATTCATTATTAGGATCACTTGTACAGTATCATAAGTAAATCATATTTTTAATGATAATAAGTTTGTATATATATTTGATGTTTAAAGATCCCTTAGTAACTAAACGATTCTTTAGTTTGTTCATATCGGGTTGTGGAGATTGGTAAGTTTTCGATCGAGATCATGAATTGATTGATGTCAGACCACCATTGAAAACTTGGACGACCGTTTCACCCTATTGTGTGACTCACCAACAATGCGCGTCCACGATCCCGCTCGTAGGATCAGCGATCAGGGGAGCTAACTCATGTCGGGTAGAGACAGGTATCTACCTCAGTACAATGGAAGATGGTCGCGCAATTGAGGTTAGACATTAAAATCGTTGGATACCGACTGAGTAGTCTAGTGGGTCAAGTGTTCGCGCAAGGCTGAAGGCCCTGAGTTCGAATTCCGCGAGCGTGATCGCGGATACGCACTCTTGAGGAGTCCCACAATAGGACGAAACGTCCGTCCGATGCTTCGAGATTTCCAATGGTGGTCTAACATCAGTCGGTTCATGATCTCTTTGGTTTGTCTTGGACTACTGTCATAGTCGACTTTATGATGCATGGGACAGTGCAACTAGCGTAATAATCTTAATCGATATGTGGTGATATACATTTTAATCTTATTATGTAGTTTTTAATTGTACCTAAATTAATGGTTGCTTTGATTGTCAAAAAAGGGCATCAGATTCGTGACTTCCAAAGGAACTCAGCTTTCACCATATGGTGTCACAACTCTTCTAACTCCAATTGCAGAGTTTCAATGGTTTGAATTATTTTTTCTGGTTAGTGTTGCTTTAGCGACCTAGATTTCTACGGGATGTGGTCGCTAACTCTATGCCTAACTCTCCTCCTTTATCCGGAATTGGTATCGGCAGTAGCTACAAAGGGGGTCCTGGAGCAGTTCCTAATAGGACGATGATATTTATTTCAAATCTGCCTCATGTCCGTCTGTCTTAATAAGTTGTAATGTGATCCAATTTCGATTGTTATGAATGGATATTAAAGATGAGTTCTTAGCTGGAAATCAAAAGCTATTGAGTGTTCTCTATTTTACAATAATTTTCCAATTGACCTCTGTTTATTATAAAATCTGAGTTATTATAGGACTGAGTGTATTACAAACGAAAATCTGTAGTGATAGTAGCAGTATATATATATATATATATGATACGATTTTAATTTCATAGTTTAAAGGAAGAGATAGTGTATACACCGAGGCCATTTTGATCGATTCTGAGCCATATCACCCAGAGTCTCCAACCATTGGTTACGACAGTCACACGGATCCCAACCAAATAGTCTTCATCTACCAACATGGCTAAGACTAAGAGTTAGTAACCTTAATGACTGATGCCACGTTTTTGGTTTGAACGTCCCTAACGTTCATTCAACCGTCTCCAACACTACTCAGCATTGCGCGTCGTGGCAAATGGAGTTCAGGCATACACATCACGTGGCCAAACTATCTCAGTTGATAAAGATTCACAACATCACCAACTGACTAACCATCGTCCCCTAATACCTTAGCATCTAACCACACTATTACTTACCTGATGATCACAGCAGATGAGAGCGATATATCTAAGACATCTATGATTAAATACTAGTAACTTACGAATATCTTCTAATCTTAATAGCCGCATTTCACATCCATAAAATAGAACAGAACGAACTTGATAAGTCTTGTTAATTTGAACGCTTTGTTTGGTTCCTAAGCTATTCTGGTAACCCGCAAGCTAGAACTACGCAGTGACCTGAACTCGAGATAAAAGGCGCAAAATGAACGAAAAACACTTTACTCCAAAGGTTCATTTTTGTACAGAAAACAAGGTTATTAATAGATGTTAACATTTGGTTAAATCAACATCATATTTTGGCCAATTCACTAAAAGACATATTATACTACTGATCAATAGTATCACGCCACGTTGACATTCTAGAAAGCTCCATCAATCTGTGATTGGCTAGGATTCTTCGACTCCTTTAGGGCCTCTGGAGGTTCCGTTGCAGTTCTTGGAAAGCCGACTCAACAGAACTGCTGCACAGTATACTCATCTCTTAACTGATAGACAGATATCTCGCCTTCTTCAAAGGTAGTAACATAAGTTGACAAAATCCAAACGAGGTTTCTTTCGTTTTTTTTCTTTTTCTTCATTATTAATTTATTATTATTATTATTATTTTCGTCCTTTTCTAGTCATTTAGATTCATGGTTAAATGATCTGCCCACAACATATACTACTGATATCTTATTCAAACTACCTACATTAACTACTAATATAAGAAATAATAATGATAAATATGAATTATTAATATCAAATCAAATCAGAGTAGAAATGTGTAAATTAATTGAAATGAAACTGTTGCCAAGGACACAAAGTAAAGATTTAATGAAATTAGTTAATTTTATTATCACTTGTCCAATTATGGTATTGGTAAGTTGAATTAATCAGTAATTATAATAATATTTTAATAGTTGAGATTATGAGTCATTTGAAGCTAGATCACCATGAAAAACCTAGAAATACTGGATGGGTGTTTCGTCCTATTGTAGGACTCCTCAGATGTGTGCATCCATGAGCCCGCCTTGTGAAATTCGAACCCAAGATCTATCAGTCTTGCGAGTGAACGCTTAACGTCTATGCCACTAAAATTGCCGTCATCCAACGGTGTTAATATCTAATTCCAATTAATCCACGAAATTGTGTGACACATTCATCATTGTCTTCAGTGAGTTTCTATCTTACAACAAAACTGTTTGAACTTTATCGGTCACTACTTCTCACTAGAACTCCAGGAAATACATCTTGAAGCCAGTCACTAGTGAGAGTATATTGATTAGTATCAGAAGTGTGTTTTGTGAATGTTATAGTAATTTAATAGTTGAGATCATGAGTTAATTGAAAATAGACCATTATGAAAAACCTGGAAGGATTGGATAGCCATTTCGTCCTACTGTGGGACTCCTCGGAAGTGCACATCCACAGTCCCGCTCGTGGGATTCGAACCCAGGGTCTTCGGTCTCACGCGTGGATCGGTTGAGATTAGAAATTATTATTACTATCCATTCGTACGTTTTATTTTGATTAATAAACATTTACTTCGAATTGATGTCTTTATGAAACATTTTTCATCTATTAAATGTTGATGAAGCCTTATCTGGTGAAGCCATTGTAGCTTTTCTGTGATAAAATTTCGTGTTTTTAAGTCACAAAAAATCATCTCGTGAAGTTGATTGAGTAGGGGAATCGTTACCCTCGGGTTTTAGCAAGAGAACATCGCACAAGAGGGAAATTATAGTCTACATGCATGCCAATGACACATAAGTTTTAACCCAGCTCCCCTTGGCTTACACATTGATATACTCACCCAGGGTAAGTATAGTCTACATGCATATCGGTAACATACACGTTTTCACGCATGCATTCCATAGCATACTTATAGGTATATTCTCCCACCTGGGAGGGTAGATGATCACTACTCTCTTTGAACGTATTCGCTACAACTGATTGTCTCTTAAGTATTATATACATACCACCGGTACTGGCACTTTAATCTATGCACTTCATAACATATACATTAGTATAAATGATCTCAAGAAGGATTGATGGTCACCTCATCCCCTAGTATTTGCTACTGTATCTTCAACCTTTTGATCTAGGTCCTGTTGCGAACCTGCACTCGTACTCTTTCCATATACCTATATACACCAACTATACAAAGCGACACTCATACAATTCCTATATAAAAATATACACATTGAGTAGCTCGCAAGATTTATTGAACCCTGAGTTGTCATGAGGAAGTTTAGTGTCTGATTTTGTTACCATCTATATCTATATTAAGTTATTCCTGTTTTACTCGGGGGAGGGGGTTCTTTATAGATGGATTAGGATTTTTTTGGGGGGATCAGACCTTTAATATTTATTTCTTAATTTTAGGTAAAGGATGTAATAACTATGTTACATAATTGTTTTGATCGAACTCATACCAATGATCCATTTACATTATTCATTTATGAATCAGATTTAATTGTAAAATTGTATAGTTTATTACTTAAATCAAATTATCAAGTGGATATTGAAACTAAGAAATTAGTATTAAAGGTAAGTTATATGGATAGAAAGTTATTATGATTGTGGTAATCATTACTAAACTATGAGAAGTATTCATTATTACTTGATTGTTATTCTATCACTAAGTGATTAAGAGTTGTGAAAGTATCAGTCTGATGTTATGATGGTTGAGTGACACTATCGTGATGTCCTGGTACGGTCAAGAGCAAGACAAGTCAGTTCTCTCTCTCTTCCGCGCGCGCGAAACACTCTCATATGACCATGCGTCTATAGCTACTGTCATGGAAGTCCTACTCACTGACTTCTCGCGGCGGGAGTGTTGCTTACAAAACTTAGAGGATGGAAAGCGAATGCTCCTCACTTTAACTGGGTTGATGGACACGGAGGATCCTTTTGGGGAAGTAGGAAAACCATGATTCCAAATAAAGGGTGCTAATTGGCTCCAGGATCCTAAGGGAACAAACGGAGTATGAATCTGATGTGTGGGCGAAGATGATAATAATTGGTTGTTTGCTTAGTTAGACTTATATATAGTCTGACAGGCGTTAGATGAGCTATATATTTTCCTATCCTTATTATTATTATTATTGATTATTGTTGAATTGTTGTCGGTTTTTGGTGTGTAAATGTATTTACGCTCTAGTCAGGCTAATTACGTGTTCTTGATCTGAGTTGTGCTAAAATCCTGTAGAATAGACACTGGGAGGGAATCTAGTGTAGATATTCGTTTAAGGTAAATTGACGTCCATTAACGAGCATTATAACAAGATTTAATGTTGGTCGCCGACTACCATAGGACTGCATGTCTTAACGTTACTCCACTACCTTGTTGATTAGACTACTTGGTCAAAGGGTCGAAGAGTATCCCTCTAAGAAAACCACTTGCTTCGGTTTGGGGGGCTCTCGAGCAGTATTCCAATACATTGCACATTTATTTATCAGATATGTGAAAAGAGCATGTTCATCTTAGAACTTGGGATATATATATACACTAATGAAAGGATTGAACTAATGTGTTAGCTTGGATCATGAATAAAAACAACAACAATAACAACAACTGAAGATTGAGAATCTAGTTCAAAAACGCAAAGCTCAGTCAGTCAGCTACAGCATATGACCAAGCACATGTATGCATCAGTCCAAATTACCATACCTCATTACCACAACAAGATGAACACCAAATTCATAGAAGTAGTCACTTCAATAATAGTAATGTATCAAAGAAAGATTGCATATAAAGAGAGAGTATACAAAGAAATCATCAGTTCGTAGAAAGATAGATATAAAGCAATTTCACTCTCATAGTTTAAGGGAGGACAGAGAGTGTATACACCGACGCTATTGTAATCGATTCTGATCCATATCACTCAGAGATCAAGGAGCAAATATCAACTCAATATATTTATTCCATTATGAATATTCCCAAGTTATATCATCAACATTGACTAAATAGAAGACAATGGTGTACGTTGGCGCAACTTCATGGATTGGTTGAAGTTAGACATTAATACCGTTGGATGCCGGCTGGCTCCGCGCCTGGCGCGAGACTGATAAGTCCTGGGTTCAAATCTCGCGGGGCGGGATCGTGGATGCGCACTGCTTAGGAGTCCCATGTAAGGACGAAACGGCCGTCCAGTGCTTCCAGGTTCTCCATGGTGGTCTAGCTTCAATCGACTCATGATTTCAACCGGTGAAATTTCTAAAATCTCCACAAAACCCATTCTGATAGATAGAAACAGTTCCAATCACTAAACAACTTCTATTATCTTTATTTGTTCATCTTCATTTTTAGTTTATTCATAAATTAGCTTTATCGGATCGAGTCACGGATAAATACAAGTCACAATTATTTCTTAAAGATTGGAATGGTTTCAGTTCATTATTGAATAATAATAATTCAAATATATTAGTATTATTACAAGATTATGAAATTGTTAAAATATTCTTGGATCTAATGAAACGTGGTATGTATCTTCTTTATTCATTGTTTTGTTATCTTTGCTGAAAATCGAACCAAACTAGTGAAGTATTGATCAAAGTACATAAGATTTACGGAGCAGGTTTCAAACTCATAATTGAATAAGTAAAGATAGATGGTGACTAGCAGTGGAATCTAGGACTTGAGTTTCGTCCTATTTTTGGGACTCTTCAACTGGATTTACCTGCATCTCGGAGTTGGTGTTTACTTTGGGACTCGAATCTGGTGCCGTTCGTACTAAACGTCATCGTGTTATTCACTTGGGTACTGAGTCCTGATAGTCATCTGGTTGTGCAATGGGGTGAAGTTTAAATTCACTTAGTGTTGTTTTACTTGTATCTTCTCATTTTTGTGTACGACTGTAATTGATCAGTCTGTTGTTAGCATATGTGCGTCTTGTACGGACTGCCTCAATATTGCTTCAAGTTACAAGCTTTATAAGTAAAGATGGATGATGTTTGAAGCGAACGGTACTGAGTTCGAGTCCCGAAGGGTACAGGTACATCCAGTTGAAGAGTCCCAAAACAGGATGAATAGCGCGTCCTTGATTCCACTGCTAGTCACCATCCATCATTGCTTATTCAGTTATGAGTTTGAAACTCGTTTTGTGAATCCTAATTTTCGTTTCATGATGTTCACGCAATAAATAAGAATTATATCAGGGTAAAAACAACTACTTGATTTTATTTAATTAATACACGAATGTTTTTGGTGAAAAAAGTGCGAGACTGAAGTTCCTCGGTTCCATTCCCGTATCCGTGGTTGTGAATGTGCACTGTTGATGGGTCCCATACTAGGACGAAACAGCCTAACAGTGTTCTGAAGTTTTCAATGATGATCTGACTTATGTCAGTTCATGATTTTAAAGGTTTAAAAGCTGTTTATGTAGCTTAAATTCAGTGTTCTTTAACATAATCTATGAAATGAGTTCATTTGAGCTATTGGTTTGTATCGTTTTTCCGAAGAACTCAGATTGTATCGACTTAAAAAAATGTTTGATGAAATTATAATCTTTTATCCCGGTTGGTTGGATTGTCATATACTATGCTTATGAGAGATTTTGTTCTGTTGTTACTACAGACTTGTATGGATAGAAATAATAATTGTGGTCGAATCATTTAATTTGAATTATTTTGCGTATATACTTCAGCATCCTACGACCTAGAACTTACACACATACGCCTGTTAATCCTCATGAAAGAAGATACCCTGCCCACCAGCATTCTTCATCCAACTCTGTCATAGGAAATCCTTTCCAGTTGCCTCTAGTTGCTATTCATCCTTTTCATCTCTGCTTTCAATTCTCAAAATAGTGTGTTCCTCGATCTTCCTCTTTTTCGTATACCTTCAGGATTCCAAGTTAGCGCTTTCCTCGTGATGCAGTTTGGTGATTTCCGTAATGTATGTTCTATCTATTTCCATCATCTTTTCCTAATTTCCTCTTCATCTGGAAGCTGGTTTGTTCTCTCACACAGTAGGCTGCTACTGATGGTATCCAGTCAACGGACATTCAGTTTCATGTACAGACAATTGTTTAGAAATACTTGTACCTTTTTGATGGTGGTTGTGGTAGTCATACACTTTTCAGCTCCGTACATTGGAATTATGTTTTCGTTCGTATTTAAGATTGCGACTTTGATATTGGTTGACAGTTGTTTTGAGTTCCAGATGTTTTTAAACCGTAGGAATACTGTCCTTACTTTGCCAATCTTCGCGTTTACATCTGCATCAAATCCTCCTTGTTCATCGATGATGCTTTAGAGGCATGTTAATTTTTCCACCTCTTCCAGAGTTTCTATATCAAGTGTGATTGAGCTAGTGTTCTCTGTGTTGTATTTTAGGGTCTTGTACTTTCTCTTGTGTGTACCCATCGAGGACAGTAGTAAGTAGTCGCATAATATCATGGGTTGGTTGAAGTTAAACATATACACCGCTGGATCTCGGGTCAGTAGTGTGTAACAGAAGGTCTTGAGTTTGATTCGCAGTAACGGAGTCGTGAGTGTACAGTACTGGAACAAACCATTCGTCCAGTACTCTTAAGTTTCCAATGATTGTCTAACCACGATTATTTCATGATAAAAATCTATCTTCTCACTATCAGTCTTCTCATTCAAATAGCCGGTTAAGTTTGGAGCATAAGAAGTTTCTTTATCATTATCAGAATGGAATACCTCCCAAAAACAACAGGAAAGTACTTCCGAAGTAATAAATTTCTGTAAATTCGTTCCAACGGAATCAGGAATTAGGTTTCATTAGTATCAAATGCATAATTCTCCAATTCAGCTTCAAGTACATATCAACAAAGCATTACTTACTTACTTACGCCTATTACTCCTAATGGAGCATAGGCCGCCGACCAGCATTCTCCAGTCCACTCTGTCCTGAGCCTTCCTTTCTAATTCCATCCAATTCTTGTTCATTTTTCTCATGTCTATCTCCATTTCCGGGCGTAATGTGTTCATTGGTCTTCATCTTGAATATAACATTCTTCACATATCCTCGACTTTTTCTATGCTTCTCCATGTGATGTTAGTTTATAATATCACTTTTCAACCAGTTAATGATAAATCATTATCTTTTTATCTAAATAGGACTGTTTCAATTTGTATAGACTATTCATTAGTGATTCAAAATCCCCTTCTCTAATCTTATAGAAATTGAAGATCCAGTATCGTTGTACACACCGCTCATTGCTACTACTGATTGAATGGCTTAGTGAAGTCGTTGAATTAGTGTCGTTATAGTGGCCTTGCCGCTCGACTGATTCTGAGATGACCTAATTTGAAGTAAAATTCATAACAAGGTTTTTGTAGGTGAACCTAAGGAAAGATCATTCTCATAACCCAAAAAAAAATATATTGAAGCATGCACCTGGCTTCGTACTGGACTGCATATACCCTAACTTAGTGGTATTTATCCTAGGCTTCATCATTAAAGCATCCATTGTACTCTGGAAATTGTGAAACTTCGGTGTAATGTCATTTGGTGAAATTAAGAGCTAATGTAGATCATACTCCTCTAAAACATGTCATGAAAAAATATACACACTGTAAAAACAAACAAACAGAATTCTTATGTGATTTGTACAGACTGCTATGGGGTCTCATACTAGAACGAAACTGTCGTTCAGTACTTCTTGAATTTCAATGATTCTCCAACATTGATTAGTTCATAATCTTCATCAAAATAATTATCAAATTCACTTGGTATTGTTTACTTGAATCTTCCTATTGATGTTTAAGACTGCAATTGATCAGTCTCTTAATGGTATATGTTCATCCTGTGCGTATCGCCTTAATTTTCAAGCTTTATAAACAAAGATGGATAGTGACTAGCAGTGAAATCTAGGATACAAAACTTCATCAGTTGAGATGGCTAGGAAACGTGTTACGTATGCCAAACCACCGACTGTCTCGACGTGCGATGTTCAATGGTATAGGAGTAGGTTGGAAGAAAGTTAGGGGCGGCCATACCAAAACATGACACAAGTCCTTGAAGTCACTGACAAATGGACTGAGTCATGTTGGTAGGTGTAAACTACCTGGTTGGGATCCGGGAGATGATAGCAACCGATGGTTCGAGACTTTGAATGACATGGCTCAAAATCGTTTGCAATGGCATAGGTGCCCTAACCTTTTGTGTCCTTCCAAATTCTAATCTTCTGAATTCCTCATATTCCTTTCTTTTTCTCTTTCCAAATTTATTTCACTGGATTATATTCCTTAAATAAC
The DNA here is from genome assembly GCA_944470425.2 of Schistosoma bovis. Lineage (NCBI taxonomy): Eukaryota > Metazoa > Platyhelminthes > Trematoda > Strigeidida > Schistosomatidae > Schistosoma > Schistosoma bovis. Next base: position 1,522,208 of record OX103955.1, on the reverse strand, counting down.
ATCTTTAAACCCTAATGTTTTTGATTACTGCTTATACTCTTACCGCCTCTATCAGTACGGGATTTAAATCGACAATTATATCTCTGTGCTAATGTGATGTGGCAACTCGAACTGATGTACGTACGTACGTATGAATTTCTACGTTGTTACTGACTGATTGACTTATTTGGGACTCATCAGTTGGATGTACGTGGTTCTTAGAGTTGATGTTCACAAGTGAGTGACTATCAGGACTCAGTAGCTAAGTGGATAACATTATAGCGTGTTCGAAGCAAACGGTACTGAGTTCGAGTTTCAGAGTGAACATCAACAAGTCTAAGATACAGGTACATCAAGCTTGATGATGAGTCCGAAATAGGACGAAGTGATGCACTTCCTAGATCCCACTACTAACTCAAAATAATTAGTAGTTCTTAATCATTTACTAAGTTTTATTTTTCTTAATACTTTTAGGTCCTTCATATGATATTTTGGGATTGTTACGTTTAATGGATCTATTATATCAAAGTCCATTGAAATTTCGTATTTTAGCCGTAAATACCTTTATGGATATATTTAATAAATCATCAAAATATGTTATTGAAATTTTAAATCAATTCCCAGTATTCTTGGATTCATTTTTCCGTTTATTGATTAAATGTCCTAAAGAGTAAGTATTTGTAGTATGTGTAATGTCTTTATGACTTGTTCACTTATCAAGTGTTATGTTCACCAATTCTGAACATCGACTTATAAAGTAGGTCAATGAAGAATAAACCAGTACGAGCAGCCTACAGTCAACTTTGAGTTCTTATTGAATCTCCGAGATAGTAGCTTCTCGCCTAACCCAATTGATTCAGACTAGAACAGTGATATTTATTTATTCGAACACATAAACATTGGTACAAGGAAGTATCATATACATATGTGTCACACAATAACAATGAGGCCAGTGGAAGTTATCATTGATTTATGTGAGGGATATGATACTGCCCGGGTGCCCAGACCAAGGCAGGTGGTTTTCTTAGGAGTCCACACCCAGAGCCTTCAACTGAGAGGTCTTTTCCACAAGTCAGTGGAATAACGTCAAAAAATGGAGTCCCATGGTAAATCGGCGAGCAACAATTGATTCATACGCCATTTATTTTCCTCAGGATCCTGGAGCCCATGTTCACCATTGGTTTGGAATGAAGGCTTTCCAACTCCCCTAGATGGATCCTTCGTATTCACTAACCCAGAAATTCGCTTTTTCCCCCTCAATTTCGAGAACAATACCACCGGAACAAGAAGATAGTGAGTAGGACTTTCCTTTCAGTGGTTGTATGCACGTGTCCATGCGAGAGCTTTTGAAGAAGAAGAGCTGACTCTCTCCACCAGGGCATTTGGGGACAACAAGAATACATATAATAATAATCCATAAATAGATCCTAGCGGTTACCATTCACTTATTCTTCGTCCGAATATAACAATATGTTATCTATAAGTCAACGATATAGAAAAAAACAGTATCTTGTGCCTACACTGTATTTTAATAGAATTATATGATGAGATGTTGGAGAAGATTTATAGCTGAGGTGGATGATTTTGATGGAGTTTTGTTCGAACACATCACTTCTACTTGAAGTTTGTGCTGATGATGTCGTTCAGAAGAATGACGAAAGCTCCATGACCAAACCATCCAGCTTATATTATTATATTATATTATATAGAGTGCTATGTTTATTCTGTTTAGATGTGTGGTTGATGTATGGTGTTTATATATTTTTCGTAAATCAATGAAAATATCAAGGAATTTTACCATATTTGCTTCTAACAATGATTCCTTGACTATAAGCAAAGATGGATAGTAGCTAGTAGTGGAATCCAGGACGCGCGTCACTTCGTCCTATTTGGGACTCGTCAGCTGGATGTACCTGCATCTCACGGTTGGTGTTCACTCTGGGACTCGAGCCCAGTACCGTTCTCTTCAAATGCTATCGCATTATCTACTTAGTTACTAAGTTCTGATAGTCACCTGGTTGTGTAATCGGGTGAAGTTTAAATTCACTTGGTATTGTTTACTTGAATCTTCTAATTGATGTGAATTTAAAGCGATATCAAGGCGATGCGCACATTATGCACATATACCAGTAAGAGACTGATCAATTGCAGTCCTGTACATCAATGAGAAAATTCAAGTAAGCAAATACCTAATGAACTCGTGGGCTAGGTTAAAAATCCTAGAAGCACTCAACCGAAAGTACTGGGTTCGAATCCCACAAGCGGGATCGTGGATGCACACTGTTGAGAAGTTTCATACTAGGACGAAACAGCTGTTCAGTACTTTCAGGTTTTTCAAGGTGGTCTAGTTTTAATTGACTCATGAATTCAACTATTAAATTACTATAATCTCCATAAATCCCCTTTCTGATAATACTTCCGAAAAGTTAATTTTTGAAATATTGTCTATGATATACTTGAGCTCTAACATGTTTAAACCACAAACATGCTGGTGTATTATCAATCAGTAAAGGGAATTTATAAAGATTGTAATGCTTTAATTATTGAATTCATGAATTGATCTGAGCTAGACTACCGTTGAATACCTCGAAGCAATGGACGGCCGTTTCGTCCTAGTATTGGACTCCTCAGCAGTGCGCATTCACGATCCCTCACCTCGCGAGATTCGAATCCAGGACTTATCAGTCTCGCGCCAGGCGCTTAAGATACTCCAGAAGTTCTAGTGAGAAGCCGTTACTAGTGGAGTTCAACCAGGTCTGTTGTGAGATATCAAATCACTCAAGACAATGGTGAACGGTGGCACAACTTCGTGGATTGGTTGAAGTTAGACATCAACATCATTGGATGCCAGCTCAGTGGTCTAGTTGGTTAAGCGCCTGGAGCGGGACTGATAGGCCCTGGGTTCGGATCTCGCGGGGTGCGGGATCGTAGATGAACACTGCTGAGGAGTCCCATACTAGGATGAAACGGCCGTCCAGTGCTTCCAGGTTTTCCATGATGGTTTAGCTTCAATTTACTCATAATTTCAATCTGTGTACATAGTACATCTATATACCATTTTTTGTATCTATTACATAGGAATACTCATCAACTTGACCGAATATCAATATCTCGATTTGGATTAACCGGGATTCGCTTACCACAAAAATATTCAGGTGAAATTCATTCAAAACGTTCAGGAGTAAGTTCTTTAATTGCTTTTTTTCACAAGAAATACAATTATCAACAGTTCTGTTGTAGTGAACGAGAACACAAATGGAGACAGCGGGATACATGAATACAACTTTACAGTATCATCTTATTAAAGATGATTAACTTATTCTGGATCTATGACTACACCTTTTTTTATTCATGTTGGAAAGTGTTGTTGAGCATGAAAGTGGAAATCTTTCTAGAAGCTGACAGAAATCTGGATACAAGGTTTAATGTGTCTATCAATGACCATCAAAATTCATAAATCATGTTATGAAAGCGGTGACAGGCTAATCAATGGTTGTGTAGTGAAGGAGAACATCAGTGTGAATGATCGAATGTATTTAAACACAAAAGTATAGAATCTCTCAGTAAAATCTGAGAACCATACAGCAAATACTTCATTTACAAAATGTCAATCAGACCTTCAGACTTCATTGTTCCTGCATTTCCACAATAATCATTCTTCGTTCTTGATCCAGCAGGCATTTCCATTTTGATTGATGATACATACTACTTATATCTATCGACATTAGTAGTTAGTTGAATGACAGATTGAAAATTGAAATCAGTCATTATTTCAATCTTTGGCGATCTGCCTGAATATCTGGATAATCTATTCCTGTCATTTACATATTTCAAAAAGTTATCTATCTTTTTTCGTTTGTTTAAACATATCATTATGTCTATTAATTGCATGACATATTCAGGCACGTTTATGAGAAACGTTTACGACCTTTTTCTGTACAATCATCAAACATATTGTAGTTGCTAGGAGACAATATACATTGGAAAAGATAAAAATTATTCAGATATTGATTCATAAACCGCTTACATCTAATCAGGGATCACTCAATATCTGCCGTCAGGATCGATCAAGAAACAAGAAAAGGACACTTGTTGAAATATTACTTACTCGTGGTGGAGCATAGGCTACCTACCAGCACTCTTCATCTAACCCTGTCCTAAGTAATCCTTTCCAGCTTTTTCCAGTTGTTATTCCTCATTTTCATATCTGCTTCTATTTCTCGACGTAATGTCTTCTTTGGCTTACCTCTTTTCCGCTTCCCTTTAGGATTCCAAGTTAGAGCTTGCCTCGTGATGCAGTTTGATGATTTCCGTAATATATATCTGATCCATTTCCATCACCTTTTCCTAATTTCCCCTTCATCTGGATGTTGGTTTGTTTTCTCCTACATTAGGCTGTTATAGACTACTGTTGTTGAAATATTATGTGCTGAGAATTCTATGTTGTACCAGAAATATAATATTGAATAAAGACATTAATAATAATAGTAATTGTTAGTATAGGGTCGTGAAGATTGTTAAGTTTTGATTGCGATCATGAATCGATCAATGTTAAACCACCATTGGGAACCTAAAAACACTGGACTACCGTTTCGCCCCAGTATGAGACTCCTTAGCAGTGCGCGTCAATGATCTCACACCAAACGGACTTGAATTCAAAATCTTCAGTCTTGCTCGTGAACGCTCCACCTCTAGACCATTGAGATGGCATCCAACGGTGTTATTTCTTAAGTTCAACTAATCCACGATATTGCACAACGAATAATCATAATGATTGTTAATTCTATCGAAGCGTCGAAGTAACTCCGATTGAGATACGCGCAAAATCGAAGTTCCAAAACAACGATTTGTCTACAAAAGCGGTTCTTTATTAAATAATACACAAAATTTAGTTACAAACCTCAACTTGTGAGGTGTCTAGGCGTTTAAACGCGTCGTTCAAGAATGAAAATAGTAAAGGCTTCCTGTAAAAGTAACATAAAGAATGATTACAAAATACGATAGTCCAAAGACAGCCGATAGCTGTTTCTAAATTTGATAACACTTTATGAACAACCGGAACTCGAACCAAGAGCAAACAATATGGAAACTGTTGCGTTTAAACAAATGCATAAAACTGTGGATAACCGTTACAGCAATTAAATTACGGTGATTATAATGATAAATACAATGATAAGTAAAATAAACGTTAAAGATATAGGTGAACATTCCAGAATGTTACAGTACAACTTGAGTTACAACATAAGTGTGAAAATTGTTGGGCATACAGCTGCCTACTGAATGTAAATAAGTAGTATAAAACAACATACAAAAGAGTAGAAAAGGAACATGTAGGGACAATGTAAGACAAACTTAACAATGATAATAAGTCGCATTACTTTGAAAACAACAGATAAACGAGGGTTGTGGGAACTGTTAAATTTTAATAAAATCAAAAACCGGTCTAAGTGAGATAACCTTTGAGAGCATAGAAGTTGTGGACATCTGTTTCGTCCTAGTATGGGACTCTTCAGGGGTGCTCATTCATATCTCAACCATTGTAAATCTAATATTGGATCTTTAAACCACTGAACTGAGATATAATGATGTGCTTCTAGGTCATCTTTTGACACATACACACAGCTACAAAGTTAACAAGAAGCATTCATTCACATTTACACTCCTATCATCATGTTTTTCTTTTTTTAGTCTACCAATGATTCTGGTCATGGTAGTTCAATTAATTCACAAACTGACGACTTATACTCACCAATTTTATCTATACCACAGAATAAAACATCAGTAACATCATCTGTATCAAATAATGAAGTAGAATCTGTCTTCAATAGTCCAACCAATACACATATCCCTGATACAATGGATGATATGAAAGATATCAACCTATTGAATTCATTCCCCATTTCAAGTATGAAACAAGAACCTATTACTATTTCAGATCATATTAGAACAAATCAACGTTCAGTTTCAATATCCAATAATTATAATCTAAAACAAACGTTATCTATTCAATCTCCAGTTTCATCTTCTAACACTTCTCAACATTATACTACTTATAACAATATACATAGTAGTATAAGTAATTCATATAAATTATCAATAAAAAATGATAGCATTGTAGAAGAGAATTTAACTCAATTAATTATTAAATGTTTACATGAAATTCTATGGATGTCTAATCATTTAGAACGTTGGCATTTAAGTACAACCATTACAAATGATGATCCATGGGTGGTAAGTATTGAAAACGTTTTTTTTTCTTTTTATGCAGCAATTTGGAAGACTCTCCCGGTCTCCCACATTGTACGAACATTCCATGTACCTAAATAAATGGTTGCTCTAGTTGTTAGAAGGGACATCGGACTCGTGACTTCCGAAGGAATTCCGCTTTCATCATGAGGCGCCATAGTTCTTCTAAATGAAGACCTTCTGACTCCCAGGGCAGAGTTTCAATGGCTTGAATAATTTCTTCTGGTTAGCGTCTTTTTAGCGAGTTAGTTTTCTACGTGATGGGGTCACTAACTCCAAGTCAAACTTTGCTTCTTTATTCGGGTTTGGGACCGGCAGTAGCCCCTGGAGGGACTCCAGGCGGAGTTATAATAATCACATTTTCATAGGGTCAGGAAATCATTTTTTCTTTGGAAAAAAATCAAACTTGTTTATCAAATTTTCCCTTTTTTTCTAATTTACTTCTCATTAAATTAATCACCATCATCATCATTATCACTAGGGTGCTTGAGACTCGCTTGATACATCAGTAGATACATTCTGTTGTATTATGTATTAGTTAATATTCCTCCATAATACTATTGGTTCGTATACTTTTAAGAGAAGGGTACATTATATTACTCAGGACATTAAACGCTGTTTATGGTGAGACTATAATTTATGGACGACCATTGAGTGATTCTATAAAGACCTTGAGAATATTCACCTATATACTACGGCTAAATGAGGGTTCTAAACCAACGTCGAGACGCTATTTAGTCAAATAGATGAATGAATTTCGCGCCGAATGCCAAGAACTATTATCGTAAATCTGATTTGTTCGTCCATAAATTATAGTCTCTCCATGTTTGTTGATATTAGGGTACATTTTGTTTATTCTATGAAGCACGTTTGCCCCCATATGCTCTGGTACGGCCGACAGTAGGGAGAGTTAGCTCCCCCTCTCTAAATGCTCTCAAGTGGCCACTCATATGCAGCCACTACCAGGGAAATCTTCCTCACTGACTTCTTGCGGCACTATTGTTGTTTACGAAATTAAGAGGATGAGAACCGAATGTCCGGCTATTTAACCGAGTTGGTGGACACGAAGAGTCCTCCTTGGGAAGTTGGAAAATCGTCATTACAAACCAATGGTGCACATGGGCTCCAGTAACCTGAGGAGTCGGATGGTGTATGAACGTATTGTTGGTCACCGACTACCATGGGACTTCATCTCCTGACATTACTTCACTGCCTTGTGGATTAGACCTTTAGATCAAAGACTCTGGGAATGCGCTTTTAAGAAAACCATCTACTTCGTTCTGGGCACCCGGACAGTATCACACAGAACATACAAATCAAGTGACTTGTGTTCAAAAGGTTCTATGATGAACTTAAACTTGTTATTAATCTAATACACATCGTTAACATTCTTGTTAATAAGTTCTATTTGTTTTTCTATATAGGGATATTATAGAGCTATGGTATCATTTATGGAAATCAGTAGTCAGTATGTTCTTATAAAACCTGCATTTTGGATTATTCAACAACTATTTGAATGCATTATTTATTCATTAGAACAATCATTACCAAATTATAGTAAGTGACTTTTGTAAATTCATTCATTTATTCATTTCATTCCATCTATAGACTGAGATAAATTTGCAATTTTGTTGTGTTTAATAACCAATTGCATTTAGTTGTTATGTAAAATAAATGGGATATCGAATTCAAGATGCTCGTTTCATTCCATTTAGTACATGGTCGGCCCCCAAATGGCCTGGTATGGCCGAGAGTGGGGTGAGCCCTTCTCCCCTCTCGAAATGCTCTCACACGGCCACGCGTATACAGCCTCTGTCAGGGAAGTCCTACTCACTGCATTCTCGTGGCGGGGGTGTTGTTTACGAAAATAAGAGGACGAAAAGCGAATGTCCGTCAGGCGCTTTAACAGGATCCCAAAACATTGGTGCACATGGGCTCCAGTATCCTGAAGGAACAAATAGCGTATGAACCAATCGTTGGTCATTGGTTACCATGGGACTGCATCTCCTCACGATGCTCCACTATCTTGTGGATCAGACCTTTAGGTCAAAGGCTCTGGATATGGCCCCTTAAGAAAACCACCTGGTTCGGTTTGGGTACCCGGGCAGTATCACAGCCCCCACACACACAAATATGGTGTGGCGCATATGTATTTGGTGCCCTCTTGTACTAATATTTATGTGTTCAAATAAATAAATAAGTAATTGGTCAACTGGATCTAAGTGTTGATGTTCACATTCAGACTCGAACTCTATACAATTTCATTTTTAAATTCTTATTATGTTATCTATTGAAGTACTAAATTCAGATAATCACGAACTTACTCAATGAGTATACTGATGATATCATAGTCAATAAAAGTTTAAATCCCTGAATGTCCTAGTACGGCTGAGAATGGGGATAGTCAGCTTACCCTCTCCAAATACTCTCACATAGACACGTGTATACAACCACTGATAGAGAAGTTCTACTCACTGTCTCCTCGCACCACGGGTGTTGTTTACGAAATTAAGAGGGAGAGGGAGAAAAGTGGATTTCCGGTGCTTTAACCGGTTTGGTGGATATGAAGGATCCACCTAGGGGAGTTGGAAAACCCTCAGTTTTCGTTAGCATACATACTTCTTGTTTAAATTACTTTGTTACTAGCAATTTAAAATGGACAGGTTATGACTATCAATGGATATGTCTAACTGACAAGACATGGGTATTATGATGATAACTTATTCATTGTTTGCCCAATTCCTGCAGTACATATCTCTATTAAAAATATATGTACTTGACTTATTCTATACTTTGGCTTCTTTTGTAGATCAAAATTTGTTATTTCCAGGTGCAGTTGATGGAGATAAAGTTCGTAGAGTTGTTCATTTGTTTATGATGTTTCTAGTTGATACTACTTGTAATCATAAAAATTGGATCGATTATGAATATCGGGTAGAAGTAAGTCGGCATTCTTAGTTACATGTTTGTATATGCAATATTAATAGCTAAGTGAATAACGGGATGGTGTGTTTGAAACGAACGATACTGGGTTTGAGTCCCCGAGTGAACATTAACTCTGGGATGCAAGTGTAGTGAACAGAACACGGGTGGGGACAATCGAATGTATTTGACACAAAATTATAGGACTTGTTGATTAAATCTAACAATCAAATAGTAAATACGTAATTTACAAAATGTTCATCAATTGTCTCATAATGACTCAGAATTCATTGTTCTTGCATTTTCATACAAATTGCATTCTGTTTCCATTCTTTACTGTTCGATCCTCTTGTCTCTCTGCTCCCAGACCTTCTGTTCACGACTAACATAATCTACTACATATGTCAATATAAGTAGGACCCCTCACTCGTCACCTTTTAAAACAGTCGTTCTTGCGGTGGTTCATGCTCGCCGTGCCACATTCTTCGTCTATGCAGTCTGTGCTACGCTCTCCATCAAAATGTCGAGTGCGAGACGCGCTGACCTCTACAGCTCTGTCGACCTGCTGGGGCAGCAACATCCGACATCCACCCGGCACCTGGGACGCTTAACACCCGTGCTCCACCGGCTTGCTGAGCCATCTGCATCTGATGTCCGCCCAGCAGCCGCACGTCCCTCCTCTCCGCTCCTCTCCGCTGACAGCAGCCGTTGCAGCCGCCGCCGCTCCGCCAGAAAACTTCACTTGACACCACCTCTCCGCACCAGATTGTCCCAACTAGCACCTCAGCTCCAGGCCTCTCTCCTGATTGGCAGCGACACCAAATGTAGTGAACAGAACACGGGTTGAGACAATCGAATGTATTTGACACAGAATTACAGGACTTGTTAATAAAATCTAACAATCAAATAGTAAATACGTAATTTTCAAAATGTTCATCAATTGTCTCATAATGACTCAGAATTCATTGTTCTTGCATTTTCATACAAATTGCATTCTGTTTCCATTCTTTACTGTTCGATCCTCTTGTCTCTTTGCTCCCAGACCTTCTGCTCACGACTAACATAATCTACTACATATGTCAATATAAGCAACATACACCCCACAGGTACTCCCAGCTGATGAGTCCCAAATAGAACGAAACGAGCATCCTGTGTTTCCACTGCTAACCACTATCCATCTTTGTTTAAAAACGCTTGTGACTTAAGGCTATATTGAGACAATCCGCACAGCATGAAATATCAATCAGGTGTCTCTTCCTACCATGGGACTCCTCAACACTGCATCCAAGATTCTGTGGGAAATTGGACTTAAGACTTTCAGGTCATATAACCAGAACTTATGCTTTTGGCCACTATGTCCTCATTTGATAGTTTACATAGTTACTTACACCTTTTAAAACTCTTGGAGGAGCGTAAGCCGCCCAATAGTATTTTTCATTCAACCCTGTCCTGGGTAATCCTATTCAGTTCTTTACAGTTGCTTTTCATCCTTATGACATTTGCTTTTAATTCTCGTCGTAGCGTGTTTCATGATCTTTCTCTTTTCCGTTTCCCTTCAGGATTCGTGATACAGGCTGATGATTTTTGTAATGTATGTCCTATCCACTTTCATCGTCTTTTCGTAATTTCCTCCTCATCTGGAAGTTGGTTTTCTCCTCTTCTATAGTAGGCTGATAGTTTACATGTCTAATTTCAAACAATTCATGATATTGCACAACTACCTACTAATGATATTCGAAGATGGTTGAGTAACAACATCACAAATTGATTGATGTTAAACATGTAAATAACTGATTGTCAACTGAATGATCTGAAGGTTTCATTGAGTTAAAGAATAACGGAATTTAAATAAGTTTAATACAACAGTAAAGTTTCGAATATATATATTTCGGACAGTCATTGATCTGAACAGACAATCAAGGAAACGAAGCGAAGAACAAAGAAAGAGAACCGAACCGAACCGAACCGAACCGAAATGACTCACAGTGGAGAAAGCGAGTGATTCAACTCGATGTAATCAAGCATGAATCGATTTTATAGTCAGACAAAAATAAGGTACAGACATAGGATGAATAAGATAAGAAATACACATACATACTTTTACATAGAAACAATTAAGGTAGACAAGCGAATAATTGGCAAGGTTAAAATGTAACTAAAGAAGAATGAATAAACTGCGCTGTCCGAAAGCTAGAATAAGTTATGTGGGTTGCCATAGCAACCAACACTACAAGTTACATAATATTAACTACAGTGTATCATATAGGTAGTTTGTTACGTTTATAAAAATGCAACAAAACAACAGAACCACGGTGCATTTTTTTTATTATACCTGGATATATGTTTGAATTATTTTTTCTGGTTAGCGTTTTGTTTTTAGCGAGTTAGTTTCCTACGAGATGGGATCGCTAATCCCATGTCCAACCCTCCTCCTTTATCTGGGCTTGGGACTGGAAGTAGCTCTAGAAGAGCTACAGGCGGAGGAAACTAGGAAATGACTAGGACATACAATACAGAAACCACCAAACTGCATCACAAGGCAAGCTTTAACCTGAAATCCTGAAGGGAAGTGGAAAAGGGGAAGGCTAAAGAACACATTACGTCAGGAAATCGAAACAGATATGAAAAGGATGAATAATAACTTGAAAGAGCTGGAAAGGATTGCTTAGGACAGCGTTGGATGGAAAATACTGGTAGGGGTTGTTGGGGACGTTAGATCCTCAGAACTCACTTGGAAAAGGACCTAATTTTGTAATTTCATTTGGAAAATTTGGATTTCTTTGTTTTCGCACCAAAAGCGCTCTTTTCACCTTCATGTCGTATTTCTCACTTGGGAGAATCTTAGATGCTATTGGTCCGTAATGTTTTTTAGTATGCTATTTGGTAACTCTCCCCAAGGACGGTTTTGTGCTGTATATATACGTTTTGATTTGTGTCTGTTGTTATCACTCGTGTTTCCTGGCTTTTTGTGGAATATACTTCCCTGTTCGGATTTCGACTTCTCTCGCTAGTTAGCGGGGTGAGACGCAATATAATAGCTGGTTTATTGGTCGTTGGTCACAAGTCTTTGTTCCGTTCGCAGTCTAAGTGAACTCGTAACTGCTCTAAACCTAGCAGGAGCTTATGCTCCTCCACGAGGAGTAACAGGCGTATATAAGTAAGTAGAGGTCGTCGGTATAGTATAATCTTAACCATTTTCCTATTCTTCATCTTGATAAATACTTTACTTCTTTTTTTGTTTGTTAGTTAATGGAATCCTTACTACATTTATTACAAGAATCACTTCTTATATGGGAATTAAATTCATTACAATGGAAAGAAGTTCAAGCATTAACTATACATTTAATTCTATGGTGGATTATTAATAGTAGTTATTTACAATCTCGTCTATTTATTTATTCATTAACTCAATTACATTATATCATTTGTCAATTGGAATCAAGATCATGTTTTGAAGAAGTAAGTTCATTGTTGTATTAACCTTCTGCCGCCAAGCATTTCAATTTTGATTGATGATACATACTAATTATATCTGTCAGCATCAGTAGCACACACCACACTCATTTTTACTTTAAAGCAGTCGTTGTTGCGGTGCTTCTGCTCGCCGTGCCACTTTCTTCCTCTTCTCTGTAATCCGTACCACGCCCTCCGTCAAAATATGGAGTTTACAACGCGCTGGCCTCCATAGCTTCGTAGACCTACTGGGCCATCAAAATCCGATGTCTACTCGGCGGTCATACGTCCCACTGTTCCTCTTTGTCAACAGCACCCGCTAAAGCCAAAGCTGCCCCGCCAGAACACTCCATCCGACGCCACCCCCCTGCAACGGACCGCTCCAACTAGTACCTCAGCTTCAGGTCCGCAACGATGTTCGCAGGACAGAGCCCTTCCCTTCCTGGTTGACAGCGACAACTTATGTAGTGAACGAGGTCACGCTCGTGGAATTCGAACTCAGGGCCTTCAGTCTCGCACGAATGCTTAACCTCTAGACCACTGAGTCGGCCGGTATCCAGCGGTGTTAATGTCTAACCTCAACCAATCCACGAAATTGCGCGATCATCTTCCATTGTACTGAGATAGATACCTTTCTCTACCCGACACGGATTAGCTCCACTGGTCACAGATTCTCACTAGAACTCCGAGAATTTCCTCACGAAGCTAGTCACTAGTGAGCACATAACAATTATCAGCATAGAATTGTTGAGATTATTAAGTTTTTGCTTGAGATCATGGACCGGTTGTTGTTAGACGACCATTGAAAACCTGGAATCACTGGACGGCTGTTTCGTCTTATTGTGGGACTCCTCATCAGTACGCATCCACGATCCTGCTCGCGGGATATTCTTCACTATTCAATAGAAATATTTAGCTTATATTCATTTCTTTACAGTGTTTACTCCCTCAGTTTTTTTGTTAATTTCTATAACTGCTTTTGATGTAACAAGTAGATTGAACCATATTTTCCATTGTGTTTTTCATGGTATGATTTCTACCATTCAAAGTTAATGGTAGTGAAATTGTCCATTTGTTCTACTTTCAATCAATTCACGATATTGTGCGACTATCTTCTACTTTGTTTGGTGGGTACATTCTTCAAGCCTAACAGGATTAAACTTTAATGTCCATGACTTCTTATTAGACCTCTTCATTTCAAACTTCAGTTGTATTGCCTTTTATAATGTAGGTTGTTTAACTTAGAGCTTTTCAATGTCAGTTTGGCAATATTATAAAAGCTTACTTAAAGATTTGAGCTTCTAGAAATTAATACACAAGGGCTTAATGATATTGACTTCAATTGTAACCAAATGCTTTTTGTAGGTTTGTTATCTTCATGAGTTTTCTTGTTGTCATTGACTCTATTATTAGATTCCCGACCTTTGTTGCTACCTTGACGTGGTGGTCGGGCTTGCCTATCATGATGAAGCAACCGAGCTATAATGGCTGGAGCAACCGTTCTTCAAGGTCCTACCATGCCAGACAGTCTGTTGAAGAGCAGTAAGACTAAAAGCAAAAAACCCAAGGTCCGAAGGCGAAGTCGTACTGCTGACTGTACAGAGGTTTGACAGCAGTAAGGTGTTTTCTTCAGACAACCGGTATGACAGCGATGCTGCCTTCCCACAAGAAGGGGTGGGGTTAGAAAAGGTCGACCCTAAAAATGCACACCTCGCCTTATCCCACGGATATCAGTCTCCGGCGGTAAGGTCTCAACAAGTACATAGCTAACACAAAAATTACTCATAAAAAGGTCATGTGTGACCGACCTCAAGCAGTTGTCCCTTGGGCACTGCGGTCACACTCTCAGGTCACAAAGACCACCTCTAATCCAATTTCCTTTTCAGGTACCTCCAGAACAACCCTTCCATGGTATGGGCAACCGGGAAGTGATAATCGCCCTCATACCTCTAACTGCACTCAAGACCTTGTGTATTCATAGCTATCATTAGATTAAAAGAGACACTAAAGGAACACTTTTTTTATCCAGAAGGACAATAACGGCTTCAAAATTCAAGTTAAATGACCAAGTTATAAATCATCTTCAATACTGTTTCTTCAGAATTTGGGGGGGGGGTATTTGAGGTTGATTCCACTGTAACATTAGAGTTTAACCTGAAAGTACCTTATGAGCTGGGCTAGCATAGGGAGTTGTAAATGAGATGATCTGGAAGAGAAAAAGACGAAAGAAAAATGAACTGACAACTCTGTTAAGCATGTAGAATGCACTTACATTTAATAATGAAAGCAGTTGACTACGATCACAAATAGCACAAGCATAAGATTGAGACAATTCGATGATCAAAACAAGAAGTTAATAGTGTACCACATGTCAGTTATTCGAAGTTCTTGAATTCATACTTTTACTCTTTATTCATTTAAATGATAATGGATCATCAGTTAAGGAAAATGCAGCAATTTGGATGACTCTTCTGGTCTCCTACATTGTACGACCATTCCATGTACCTAAATTAATGGTTGCTCTGGTAGTCAGAAGGGGCATCAGCCTCGTGACTTCCGAATGAACTAGGCTTTCATCATAACGTATCATAACTCTTTTAAATGAAGACCTTCTACCTCCCAAAGCAGAGTTTATATGGTCGGAATTATTTTTTCTGGTTGGCGTTTTTTAGCGAGTTAGTTTTCTACGTGATGGGGTCGCTAACCCCAACTCAAACTTTGCTCCTTTATTCGGGCTTGGGACCGGCAGTAGCCCCAGAAGGGTTCCAGGAAGGGTTAGTTAAGGAGAATACTCCATTTTTATCATTTATTAACGAAGCCTATTTTTTTTATCTCCTATTATCTAGATTGCATTTCTTGTTTATCGTTTGGACAAAGTAATAGAAATATGGTCAAGATATGAAGAATCCATGATAAATGTAGATGATATACATAAAATGGAAAAACTCAGTGAAATTCCCAGTGATCATTCCGTAAAAATTCCTCCTAATCAAGATGAAAGAAATGTGAATAGAAGTATTCCTTCTGGGACTAATCCTAACAGTGACCATTTATCATCACGTATTATTACCAATTCACAATCACATAATCTACTTTTATATTTAACTCCAATAATCTTTAAATTATTTAAAGATTATAGTGTATTATTAGAAATGAAGAAATGGACACCTAATTTACCAAAGATGACATCTGATTTTCTTGAAAAATTTAAAGTTTATCGTACTATACCACATGGTGAATGGCAATCCTTTCTTGAATATCGTGTATGTTGATAGATTTTATTTTGAATTGTATTTTAAACTACTTAAATGATTTAAGTAACTAAACGTTTTATGTGAAATATTTATGCTTCCCTACGTTTAAAATCTGTATATGTTTACATCCTTGTTTCAACTTCAACAATAGCTAATTCATTTTCAGGACTCCATATCTTCATATTATTGATTTGACTTTTGTAAAAGTCACAAATATGAGAGAGTTTTTAATGGTGGTCGACCCATGATTTTAACTATTAAAATTACTTTAATCTCCATAAAACTTCATTCTAATAATACTCATCATGTGCTCATTAATGATTTGCTTCGAGATGGATTTTATGGAGTTCTAGTGAGAAGTTGTGACCTCCGGAATCCAATCTTTGTCCGGTAGAGACAGATTAATCATATCTTTTTCAATTATTTAATTGTATGATGTTATATCATTCCTACCTTCTGTGATCCCATGTTTAATAATGATAAATAATAACTCAAAAACCTTTCGACTATATATGTTGTATATAGAAGGCAGCCTTTGTGAACAATTCATCCAGTCTAGGTATGGAAGATGACCATATTTCGATCAATCGACTAACTTCATTCTTTTGGGATGTTTTAAACAAATTACTTAGATTTGTATTCTAAATAGGATATGAGAAGATGTTCTCAAACTGATCAACTTTATATATCCAACTTTTTTTATGTCAGGAGATATCTCTGGTTAGATTAGGCAATTTACATACTAAACATATTCGTATTTTTGAAAAAAATTATTTTTAACAGTTGGGATCATGAGTCAGTTGAAGTTATACCACCACGGAAAACCTGGAAGCACTGGATGGCCGCTTCGTCCTATTGCCGGACTCCTCAGCAGTGCGCATCCACGACCCCGCCTCGCGGGATTCAAACCCAGAACCTATCGGTCTCGCGCCAGGCGCTTACTCAACTAGATCAGTGAGCCGGACGGCATCCAAGGGTGTTAATGTCTAACTTCAAGCAATCCACGAAATTGAGTGACAAATCCACCATTGTCATCAGTGAGTTACTACCTCACAACAGACCCGGTTAAACTCCACTGGTCACTGCTTCTCACTAGAACTCCAGGATATATCTCTTGAAGCCAGTCACTAGTGAGCATATGTTGATTAGTATCAGAAGTGTGTTTTGTGAATATTATAGTAATTTAATAGTTGAGATTATGAGTCAATTGAAGCTAGACCACAATGGAAAACCTGGAACATATAAATATAGGTACAAGAAGGCACCAAATAGATATGCACCACATAAATCATTCGATTTGTTTGAGGGCTAGGATACTGCTCGAGTTCCCAAACCGAAGTAGGTGGTTTCCTTAGAGGGCCACATCCCGAGCATTTGGCATAAATGTCTGATCCCCAAGCCAGTGGAGCAACATAAGGAGATAAAGTCTCATGGTAGCCGTTGACCAACACTATGTTCATATGCCATTTATTCCTTTAAGATCCTGGAGCCCATGTTCACCATTGGTTTGGAACCAGGATATTCCAACTTTCCTAGATGGATCCTCCATATCCACCAACCTGACTAAAGCTCCGGAAATTCACTTTTCATCCTTTCAATTTCATAAATAACACCCATGATGCGAGAAGACATTGAATAGGACTTCCCTCACAGTGGTTATATACGCGTGTCCATGTGAGGGCATTTGGAGAGGGACAGCTGAATATTCCCACTGTCGGCTGTACCAGGGCATTTGGGGGCATTTAAAAAGTAGTGCATTGTGTTTAAACTCAAATGGGATAGAAATATTCTTTTCATTGTCAAAGAATGTGTTCAGTCAGTATCAGTCAGAACTATTTATCTAGTTTAAAAAGAATGCTGTAATCATTAGGAGGTTTTATGTGATAATGAAATGTCCACTAAGCCAACACCCAACGGTGTTAATCTCTAACTTCAATTAATCCATGATCTTGAGCAATCCTTCATACTAATAATAATCATGTATCAACTAGTGACTAGATTCAAAATGGAACTCCTGAAGTTGTAATGAAAAGCTGTGATCAGTTGAGTCCAATCCGTATCAGATGTGAGACAGCTATCAACCTCAAACAATACATGAATAATTGATCAAGATCAAGGATCAATTAGAGTTAGACATGAACACCGTTGGATACCGGCAAGTTCAGTGGTTTAGAGATGAAGTGTTCACGCGCAAAGTCGTAGGTCTTGGGTTAGGGACAAAACAGCTATCCAGTACTTCTAGACTTTTAATGGTTCTCTAACTTAGATAAACTCATGAATTCAATTGTTAAAATTAATTTCAAAAAATTTCTATAGTTGAGATCATGAGTCAATTGAACCTAGATCATCATGGATGACCGTTTCATCATATTGTAGGACTCCTCAGCAGTGCGCATCCACTACCCCGTTTCATGGGATTCGAACCCAGAACCTATCAGTTCTACAAATCCCTATTCTATTATGTAATATGAGATTCTCATTATCAGTGAATGATACTTTTCTTGTTTGTTTTAGCTTCAACCAGTAGCAGAATTCTATACAATTCAATATATCATCAGTACAGCAACAAATCAAAGTATATATCGTGCTAAAGCTAATGATGATATTGAACAATCACGTTATAAACATAAACATTATTTAGATAATATATCATTCAATTTACATTCTTATCTAATACATAACATATCTGAAATATCCAATGAATCATTGATCATTCCATGTGTTGTTGATCCATCAACTTCTGAAAAGTCAACTGATCATTCTGTAACCATGACAACAAAACATATCACATCAATCGATAATAATCAATATGATATACCTCAATCCTTATTAATTATTAATAAACAAAATTATTATCCAACAGAAATAGAAAAATATAATCAACAAATGAATTATTGGCATGCTTTATCATATCGATTAATGTATACATCATTGAATGCTCCATGGTTTATAAGGTGAATTTATATTGATTATTGATTTTATTTATTTTGATTCCTTGCCTTCCCCTCTCCCCCACTTCTTAATCAAGTTATAACGGATTAAATTCACTTAGTATTGTTGTTTACTTGAATCTTCTCATTAATGTGTTAAGATTGTAATTGATCAATCTCTAACATTGGTATATATATATGTGTATCCTGTTTGGATTACCATGATATTGAGTTAAGTCACAAGCATTATAAGCGAAGATGGATAGTGACTATCAGTGGAATCCAAGAAACGCGTTTCGCCCTATTAGGGACTCGTCAGCTGTATGTACCGGCATTTCAGAGTGGATGCTTACTTTGGGACCCGAACCTAGTACCGTTCGCTTCAAACACCATCAAGTTATCCACTTAACTACTGAGTTCTGTTTCTGTAATGGGGTACTGTTTACATGAATCTTCCCATTGTTGTTTAGGACAGCAATTGATCAGTCTCTTATTGACATATGTGCATACTATGCATATTGCCTCGATATTGCCTTAATTCACAAGCATTATAGACATAGATGGATAGTGGGTAGAAGTGGAATTCAGGATACGCGTCACTTCGTCCTATTTGGGATTCGTCAGTAGCTCGTCAACAGCTAAGTAGATAACGCGATAGCATGCGTCCTGAATTTCACTGCTAGCCACTATCCATCTTTGCTTATAACGGATTAGATTTAAAACACTACAGGTTTTTAATCTCATTAATAAAATTTGCTTAAAATTTATATTTTACGGTTAGCATGTTTTGTTGCTGCTGTTGAGCGGGTTGGTTTTCTATGGGATGGAGTCCTTAACCCCCCCCCCCTATACCCAATCCACCTCCTTCATTCTGGGCTTGAGACTGACAGTAGCCCCAGACAGGGACAGCATTTAAACAATTCATTTTGAGATGGTGGAGAAGATTTATGGCTCAGATGGACACAAGTGGAGACAGTCTAATGTATTTGAATACAACATTACAGAATCTGAGATCCATACAGTGAATACGTCATTTGCAATATGTCAATCAATTGTCTCAGACGTCATAGTTCTTTCGGTTCCTCACCAATCATTCTATTTTCTTCGATCTTAATAACCTTCTGCCTCCAGGTATTTCAGTTTCGATTGATGATACATACTACTTACGTCTGTCAATGTCGGTAGCCTACATCATAGTAGGAGTTTAAGTGTTTAAAGGATCAATGATTACCTGTACTAACAGTTACGTAATTCAGTAATAAAAGATCTTTTTATCATTTGCCTATAACTGTTTAGCTGTTTCATAGCCTAATATCATCCATTGAATCGAGAAGCTTCCAGTTCTTCACAATGGTTCGAATTCATCGATTTCAATCAGTTTGCAATATTTTAAGACTATCATTTAGTACTAATTATGATGAATTGCTACAGTTGTGCTTGTTATAAGATATTAAGTCATTTCATTTAGGTTCATAGATATTTACTACTTAGAAGGATAATGGCTATCAGTGGAATCTAGGATGTGCGTTTCGTGGAGTAGATTTATAGCTTAAGTGGATGATTTTGGTGGAGTTTTGTTGTCTGAATGCGCGTTTCATGCTCTTTGGGACTCGTCAGCTGGATATATTTGCATCCCAGAGTTGATGTGTCACTCCGGGACTCGAACTCAGTACTGTTCGCTTCAACACATCATGGCGTTATTCACTTAGCTACTAACTCCTGATAGTCACTATCCATCTTTGCTTAAAGAAGCTTGTGACTTAAGGTTATATCGAGACAATACGCACCGTATAAAACATATACCAACATGAGACTGATCAATTACAGTCCTAAATAACAATGGAAAGATACAAATGAAACAACACCAAGTGAATTCAATTATGATGTAATCTCTTCTAATCATCATATTTCTTCGTCATTATCCTATTCATCTCATTGTTTTTTTTTCTTTGAAATGTTAGTTATGCAAAAGTTGAACATTGGCGTTTATCTGCATTGGAAACAATCAGTCGTATACGACCAAAATTAGAACCAAATGTAACATTCAATTCACATATAAATGCTAGTGCTAAACGAGATGGTTTATCTTTAATTAAATTTATACAATCACGTATACGACCACATTCAGTAGATAATGATCATACATTATCTACGGCATCTATTTGTCATTCATTATCCACATTGAAAGCTTCTTCTAGTGAAACAAGTTTAGATATTTCACAGAATGATGAAATAGAATGTAATACTGATGTTATTATGAGACAAATTATGAAACATCCTCAACTTTTGAATCAAACATCCATTGAAGGAAATGATGATCGTCATGGATCGACTTCAAATAATGATGATGATGATGTAATCCATATGGAAAATGAAGTGTTTGATTTATCGGATGATCGACGTGGTACATTAATTCCAGATGAATCTATAAAAACTCCGTAAGTTTCTAGTTTTTGGGATTTAGTATTGTTATCAGAATGGGTTTTGTGGAGATTTTTAGAAATTTCATTGGTTGAAATAATAATCACCTGCTCACTAGTGACTGAATTCAGAAGACACTCCTGGAGTTCTAGTGAGAAGTCGTTACCAGTGGAGTTCAACCAGGTCTGTTGTGAGATATCAACTCACCGAAGACAATGGTGTACGGTGGTGCAACTTCGTGGATTGGTTAAAGTTAGACATTAATACCGTTGGATGCCGGCTCAGTGGTCTGCTGCCTAAGTGCTCTCGCGCGAAACCAGTAGGTCCTGCGTTCGAATCTCGCGGTGTGCGGGATGTCAGGACGAAATGGCCGTCCAGTGCTTCCAGGTATTTCATGGTGGTCTAGCTTCATTTAGTATTGTGTTTATTGAATTTTATTGATAATGAATAGTAATATTGAAGGTTTGTTGATTTTATGGCCTCCAAATGCTCTGGTACTATCGAAGGTGGGGGAAAGTCAGCTCTATCCCTCGAAATGCTCTCACATGGCCAAGTGCATATTACCACTACCAGGAAAGTTCTACTCACTGGGTTCTTGCGACACTATTGTTGTTTACTAAATTGAGAAGGCGAAAAGCAAATATCCGGCGCTTTAATCCGGTTGGTGGATATGGAGGATTCATCTAGGGGAGTTGATAAACTCTGATTTTAAATCACCGGTGCACATGGTCATTAAGATCTTGTGGAAACAAATGGCGTATGAGTCAACTATTGGTCACTGACTACCATGGGACTGCATCTCTTGACGTTGCTCCACTGCCTTGTGGATCAGACCTTCAGATCGAAGGCTCCGACTGTGGCCTCCTATGAAGATCACCTGCTTCGGTCTGGGCACCCGGGCAATATCTTAGCCCACGTACAAATCAAGTGATCTGTGTGGCGCATGTATATTCGGTACCCCTTTGTACCAATGTTTATGTGTTCAAATAATAAATAAATAAAATGCCTATATGAATATTTCTTATACACAGATATTCAGCATCTGTGGTTCATTTCTCCTATCAAGAAGTTACATTAGTGAATAGAGTTGTGTTTTTTTAGTTTGGAACGTTCGGTCTTCTCCCTTACACAAATGGGAAATTCATATACCCTAGATACCCTCCCATTTGTCTATTCTACAGGACTTAAACACAACTCAGATCAAGAACACTTGACTGACCTGACTAGAATGTTCAGCATATTTCCACTTCAATAACCGAAGAAAGTCACAATAATCATAAGGGTAGGGAAATATATAACTCATTTCATAACTGTCAGACAATCTACTGTGATAAGTGCTACTGATATCGACAGATATAAGTAGTATGTATCATCAATCAAAAAGGAAATACCCTAAGGATCCTTCATGTATGGAATCATGTATAATACTATTCAATAGTTCACAATTGATTGATCACTGGGTGGTGATCAATCTCATGCTTGTCTAGTCCTTATTAGTGCAGACCGAATGCTATCGATCATGTTGCAATGTGGCCACCAGTCTAGGTGACTTGACACTGCGGGCACTATGTATTGAGATTAGATGGTGGTTGGAGGTAGTCAACAGGAAACCCTGGACCCGGGTTTCGTGCTACTTGGCACTCGTCAGCAAGGTGTACCTGTAATCTCGAGGGAACTGGTGCTCCCTGGCGGATTCGACCTCGTGTCACCCAGCTTCACAGTCAGAGACGTTACCACTGAGCTATCCGAGCCGTGACTGACCTCCTGTAGGACTGAGATGTAATCACAATTGATTGATCACTGGGTGGTGATCAATCTCATGTTTGTCTAGTCCTTATTAGTGCAGATCGAATGCTATCGATCATGTTGCTTTGTGGCCACCAGTCTAGGTGACTCGACACAGGTACACTTTGCTGACGAGTGCCAAGTAGCACGAAACCCGGGTCCAGGGTTTCCTGTTGACTACCTCCAACCACCATCTAACTATTCAATAGTTACCTTACTGATGTTCATTTGAACACATTTCTCTATTTCACTCAATTCATACAAAGCTATTAACCATTTTGTTCTCTATGAAAGCTCTTCAATACAATGAACATTAAAAGGTTATAACTATCAGTTAGTGAAGTCATCAAATTATGAGTTCCTGGCATGTAGAAGTAGTTAATTCAATGGTAGTAATATATAAAAGAAAGATTGTGTATAAGGATATAGTACAGGAAGAAAGAATTAGCTTGTAGAAAGAAAGATCTGAAACGATTTTAATCTCATAGTTTAAGGGAAGACAAAGAATGTATACACCTACACCATTGTGATCGATTCTGAGCCATGTCACCAAGAGTCTCCAACCATTGGTTACGATAGTCACCCAGACCACAACCAAGTAGTCTGCATCTCTCAACATGGCTCAGACTAGAAGTTAGTGACTTGACACACTGATGTCACGTTTTGGTTTGGCTGCCCCTAACATCCTTCTAACCATCTCCAACACCGGTTAGCATAGCACGTCGTGGTAATCAGTGTTCAGGCATACGTAATACGTGACCCAACCATATTAGTCGATGAAGATTTACAAGTTCATCAACTGACTTTCTATCATTTCCTAATACACTGCATCTAACCTCACTATTACTTACCCGGTGATTTTAGCACATATGAGCTATATTTCTAAGACATCTAATTAAGTAGTATCATTTTGTCCAACAAAGATAACTAGTTTGAAATTTCTTGAATCTCAGTTACACATCGGTGAAGCAACAAAAGCATATGAATTAATAGTTCATTTGAAGATTCTAACATCACTATACATCCTTTCATTTGAATACCTCATCATCGAATACATTAGCTCTAATTCACTTGGTATTGTTTTACTTAAATCTTCCCATTGATATGTTCAGACTGCAATTGATCAGTCTCTTGTCGGTATATGTGCATATTGTACGTATTACCTTCATATTGCCTTAATTTACAAGCATCAGTATTCAGTAGCTTAGTAGATAACTCCATAAGGTGTTTGGAGTGAATGTTACTGAGTATGAGTCCTAGAGTGATCATCAACTCTGTGATGCAGATACATCCAGTGAATGAGTCCTAAATAGAATGAAATGACGTGTATCAAACTAGATTTCACTTCTAATCCCTATCTATCTTTACTTCTTCAGAATCATCTTATCCAATTCTTCGAACACTTCCATTAAAGATCCAGTCAATGATGATAATCAATTAAATCAACTTAAACTAAGAAACAATTCTAATAATGAATCCTTTATCTCATCTATATCATCTCATCAATCAACTCGATTGAATTCATTGAATTCATCAATGATTCATTATATACCTCAAATACAAAAAGGTAAAGGTATTCTATTCAGTGTGAATGCACAATTAATTCTAGCAATTAAAGTCATTCATGGTATATTAACATTAACACAAAATCGTCTAATATTTGATACATCTATTCATAATGTCATTCATGATAATAATAGTAATCTATCTACTGATGATAACAATACTACTTATGATACTACTGAATTATCAATACCATTTGGATATAAAATTATCAATGAAAAACTAGATGTAAACAATACAAAATTGAATCATTGTAAGTTAATGAATCCTTTTAATTAGTTTATGGTGTTGATTTTGATCATAAGCTTATGAAGTATTCAGTTGTTGTTGTTGTTGTTTTTGTGAGTGACCTCATATCTGACAGTTGAGATCATGAGTCAATTGAAGCTAGACTACTATAGAAAACCTGAAAGCACTGGACGACCGTTTCGTTCTATTGTGGGACTCCTCAGCAGTTCAATGAACTCATGATCTCAACTGTTTAAAATTACTACAATCTCCACAAAACCCCTTCTGATACTAATCAACATATGCTCACTAGTGACTGGCTTCAAGAGATATATCCTGGAGTTCTAGTGAGAAGCAGTGACCAGTGGAGTTTAACCGGGTCTGTTGTGAGGTAGTAAATCACTGATGACAATGGTGGATTTGTCACTCGATTTCGTGGATTGCTTGAAGTTAGACATTAACACCGTTGGATACCGGCCATCTGAGTGGTCTAGTGGTTAAGCGTTTGCACGCGAGACTGATAGGTCCTGGGTTGGAATCTCACGAGACGGGACTGTAGATTTGCACTTCTAAGGAGTCTCACAATAAGACGAAGCGGCCGTCCACTGCTTCCAGGTTTCCCATGATGATCTAGCTTCAATTGACTCATGATCTCAACTGTTGAAATTGCTTCAATCTCCACAAAACCCTTTCTGAAACTGTCTCATACCGAACACAGGTTTGACTCCCTTGATTACGGCTTCTCACTAGAAATTAAAAAGATCTATGTTGAATCTAGTCACTAGTGAGCGTATGATTATTATTAGTAGTATGAAGTGTTACTCAAGATCATGGTCTGATATTTGACTGCAATTTAATGATTTCTGATTGCTTGTTATTGATAATATACATGTCGTCAATTCTTGCATATATAATCCTCAACAGTGTGCATCAATGATTCCATAATGAACGGACTGGAACACTTCATCTCTAGTCGATTGAACTTTCTGGCATCCAACGGTGTTCATGTCTAATTTCAGTCGATCCTTGATCTTGAACAACATTTGACATGTTGTTTGAGGTTGATAACTTTCTCATACCGAACACGAGTTTGACTCTATTGATTACGGCTTCTCACCAAAAATTCAGAAGATCTGTCTTGAATCTAATCACTAGCGAGCGTATGATTATTATTAGTATGAAGGGTTACTCAAAATCATAGATCGATTAAAGTTTGAGAATAATATCTCTTGGTGCTGGCTCAGTGGTCTGGAGGTTAAGTGCTCGCAACTGAGACCAAAAGTTCTGGGTTTGATACGTTTTGATGTGGGACCATTGATGTACACTGCTGCGGAGCCTCATACTTCGAAGAATCAACCATGCATTGATTCTATGTTTTCGATGGCAGTCTAGATTTAACAGACTCACGAATTCAACTAATAAAAAGCCAGATAGTTTGATTCAAGAATAAATGATCCAGTTAAGCTCATCAATCTAATATATGTGAATAATATCAGCAATTCGCCATACTTGTATTTCGTTTTAAAGAATTTTTTTGATTATCTACCTGACAAAGCGACTAATATATCTATATAAATCAAAGCAAAGCAAGGGTCGCATTCATACAGTTGAAGAATATATGGAACTCAAAACAACTCACAACCAATATCGAAGTCAGTATCTTCAATACGAACGTCGACACAGTTCTACTGTATGGAGGTGAAACGTGGAGAACTACTACAACCGTCATCAAAATAGTATAAGTTTTTATGAATAGTTTTTCACTCAAGATACTCAATATTGGTTGGCCAGATATCATTAGCAACAGCCTACTGTGG
This sequence comes from Schistosoma bovis, assembly GCA_944470425.2. Taxonomy (NCBI): domain Eukaryota; kingdom Metazoa; phylum Platyhelminthes; class Trematoda; order Strigeidida; family Schistosomatidae; genus Schistosoma; species Schistosoma bovis. The sequence goes on along the minus strand of OX103955.1, from coordinate 1,495,610 downwards.
GAGAGAACAAACCAGCTTCGAAGTGAAGAGGAAATTAGGAAAATACATTGGAGTTGGATAGGACACACATTGAGGAAATCACAGAACTGCATCACTAGGCAAGTTCCAACTTGTAATCCTGAAGGGAAGCGGAATAGAGGAAGGCCAAAGAACACATTACGTCTGAAAATAGAATCAGATATGAAAAGGATGAATAACAATTGGATAGTGCTAGGAAGGTTTGCTTGGGATAGGGTTGGGTGGAGAGGTTTAACATGCGTAAGTAAGTAGGTAAATATAAATCAAACTTCACTTCATTTCATAAGCCAGTGTCTATCTGGACTTAGTAGATAAGTGAATTGCTCAATGGCATTTAAAACAAACGCTACTGGTTTGAAGTCATGGAGGTAGATATCAACTATGGGATACAGGCATATCCAGCTGATAATTCTTACATCAGAGGAGACACACATCTAAGATTCCACTGCAAGCCACTATTCATCTGTACTTTAATTATCTACTAGATAATTTACTCTTTATATTTTCATTTATTTCACTTTTCAGCTAGACAAATATTCTATATTCGATATAATTGGTCATTAGCTAAATTACGTGAATTACATTTACGTCGTTACAATCTACGTCGTTCAGCTATTGAGATATTTTTTGAAAACAATTCTAATTATTTTTTTAATTTTGAAACTAAAGTAAGTTGAAGTTGAGGTTAGTTTCTATCATATTTACCTATCAAACTTATAAAGCACTTTATTTATTCCCACTCATTATCATGGCGTTTAATACTGTTGAAGTTGTGATATCTGACATAGAAACCCAGAGAGAGGGGGCATTTACGCAACTAAAATTGAAACAAACTGAACATGGAAACGTACCATTGGAGCTTTAGGTCTTTAATTATATGTTTGGATTATCTCACAGATCTAGGAGGAAACATCTTTTCGAAATAACTCAAATCAACAGTCTATGTTTCTATGTATTGTATTGAGAGATCATGATTGTTTAACTTCTCAAATAAGAACTGCCAAATAAAACATAAAATTATCGCGAGTCATTCGAATGTACCAATTTTTATCTTTGCGATAAGTTCATTAATTTTATTTTAACTGTTTAACTACTTATAAGTAGGCAAACGGGCTGTGTAAAATAAACCTGATCAGTACGAACTTTAGTTAGAAGTGAGATGTTCGACATTTGTACTGCTGATGATGTCGTCTAGAAGAATGATGAAAGCTTCATAATCAAACCATCCAGCTTAGAGAATAAAACTTCATCAAAATTATTCACCTTAACTATATGTATATATATATATATATATATATATATATATATATATATATATATATATATATATATATATTCTGCATTATCTGATTTTCAATTACTGACATTTACTTTCATGTTTAAATAAATCTAGATTCGTAATAAATTCTATTCGATCATTATGAGTTTACGATTACCAAGATTAGTTTATAGTCAAAGTCGTAATCCTGGAGAAACACTTAAATTATCTGGACTTACAGAAGTAAGTTATGATTTAATTCATTATGTTTATCTTATTTATTCTATTTCATTGAATTTCATTAAGATATATATTAACTGTGTATCATTGAATGCTAAGATTAACATACTTATCATGTGATCTGTTGATTTGGGATTCGATTTTATTCTCGTTCTCTTTTCTTTGATCTTCTTAATCTTCTGCCGCCAGACGTTTCACTTTCGATCGATGATACATACTACTTATAACTATCGACATCAATAGTGCACAGTATAAGGTCATTTTCTTGACAAATGTTGATTTTAAAATGATACATAATTGCGTAACCCTACATTCATTGTCTTAGGTGGATAAATGTCTCACAATTGACACCCATTAAACTCCACTGGCGGTTTCATCCTATTGTGGGAAACGAAACGGCCATCCAATACTTTCAGGTTTTCATGGTGGTCTAGCTTCAACTGACTCATGATCTCAACCAGTATTATATAAGTAGTAAATTCTTTGGGAATTTCAGTAGTAAATGAGCAGGAGATTAAAAGTCTTATTGATTTTAATCTCTATTAACTAACCTTTTAGTTAACATTTTCTCTAGTAAGTTAAATTTCTATTAGGATGGAGTTGGTAACCTCATGCCCAACCCTCCTGTTTTATCCAAACTTGAGACCGGTAGTAGCCACAGAGGGGGAAAATTAATCATTTTTCAAAATTTCTATCTTATTTCTTGTTGTTATTCGTGTAAAGGATCACACCTCTTTTTGTTTATTCACATAGATGATTAAAAAGTGGATTATAACAAGAAATAGAGAGAAGTTTAAAGATTGATGAGATGAAACTGTAGTAAACTTAAAGAAACAGAGAAAGAGAGGAAAAGGAAAAAAGGAGAAACACACACACACGAAGAAAAGAAAAACTAGTGGACAGTATTATAAACAAAGATGGATAATTAGATGGTGGTTGGAGGTAGTTAACAGGAAACCCTGGACCCAGGTTTCATGCTACTTGGCACTCGTAATTAAGGTCTACCTATAATTTTGAGGGAACTGATGCTCCCCGACGGATGGCCGATAACATCCGATCTGCGGTAAGAAGGGCTTGACACACACGACACTGATCACCATCCAATGATCAACCAGTTGTGATTACATCTCAGTCCTACAGGAAGTCAGTCGCGGCCCGGATAGCCCTGTGGTAACATCTTTGACCCTGGAGCTGGGTGACACGAGATCGTATCAGTTAGGGAGCACTAGTTCCTTCAAGATTACAGGTACACCTTGCTGACGAGTGCCAAATAGCACGAAACCTAGGTCGGGCAGCGTTTCCTGTTGACTACCTCCAACCACCATCTGATCTCAACATAGTGTACGCAATGTCGAGTCATCTAGACTTGTGGCCACATTGAAACTTAGACGATAGCAATCGATCTGCACTAAGAAGGATTTGATATAGATAAAATTGATAACCACCCAGTGATCAACCAATTGTGAAAGATGGATAATGGATAGCAGTGAAATCCAGTTTAACGCGCGTTTCATCCTATTCGGGACTCGTCAACCGGATTTACCTGCATCCCATAGTTGATGTTCACTCCAAGACTCTAACCCAATACCATTTGCTTTAACCTCCATCGCATTACCCTTTTAACTTCTAAGTCCCGATAGCCACTCGCTTGTGCGATGGGGTGAAGTTTAAATTCACTTGGTGTTGTTTTACTTGTATCTTGCCATTATTGTATAGGACTGTAATTGGCCAGTCTCTTGATAGCATATGTGCATCCTGTGCACACTGCCTCGATATTGTCTGAAGTCACAAGCTTTTAAGCAAAGATTGATAGTGGCTAACAGTTGAGTCCATTGCACCCCACTGAATAAGCTATTAGTTATCAAAACTTAGTAGTTCTGTGGATAACCCGATGGCGTTTGAAGCGAACGTTACTGGATTCGAGTCGTGGAGTGAATATGAACTCAAAGATGCAGGTACATCCATCTGACAAGTCCTAAATAGGACGAAGTGACACGCATCCTGGATTTCACTGCTAGCCACTATCTATCTTTGCTTATTAAGGATAGATTTCGTTAAATTAGGAATTCATGAAATCGGAAGAAAATCTAGTTGAAGCAAAAGCATTAAAACTGATACCTTCTATAAGTGTAGTGCTTGTTACTTAAAATATACATAAAAGTAATGATTGTTCTTTTTCTATATTTTCAGCGTTGGGTAAATAGAGAAATATCAAACTTTGAATATCTAATGCGTTTGAATACAATAGCTGGTCGAACATTTAATGATTTAGGTCAATATCCTGTGGTAAGTAGAGATCCTCTTTGAAGATGATTGTTTGAATTTAGTTTACTTAACATACTGATATCAAATAAGTAAACTATTAAGAACCTGGAAACACAAGATTCTTGTTTCGTCTTAGTTTAAGAAAGCTGGAAATTGTACCCCTTAAACTCGTACATGGGATCGAGTATTGTCAAGTAACCCTCGGGTTTCTCATGGTTCTTCAGTAGATGTTAGTTTGTGGTGTGAATCAGTCTTAACTTATAGTCTGTAAGAATATAAGTCATGTAGGACTATACTTTATGCACTGAAATAACTTATGGGAGATGATATTAGGTAGTTAACTTGATGTGTAAAGCTAATTATTGGTTCCCTACTTTAAGACATAATTATACCATGGTTACAACCTACGTTTGAATAGATTTTGTGTAAAAGGTTTTTGGTAGTTATTAGGTGTTAGAGTTTACATCAATAACTGGTCTTAGTTAAACAACCATTGAAAATCAAGAAATATGGGACAGTTGTTTCGTCTTAATATGAGGCTTCTTTGTACTGCGCACCTACGACCTCCCCGGAGGTTGAAAAGAGGAACTACAGGTTTGTGGATAAGCTTTTTGGATCTTCACTACTGTATCAGCATACAATGATATAACTTCATTCAATTCATATTATAATACCATTGGTGAGTTATTGTATTTCAGCTAATATGATTAAATCTCACTGGCTACGGCTTCTCACCATGACTCTCAGCATTGATTTTTGGTTCTTATCTAACTAACGTTAGCATATGATGTGAACTATGAAATGCAACAATCTCAGAAAACCCTGTAGTCTAGCAGTAGTTGTATGCTTGTTATTTTCTAATATGAGGGATAGTTTCCAGAGTTCTAATGAAAAAGCTATGACTAATTGAATTCAATCACGTCGAGTGTAAGGCAGTTACTTACCAACATTATTACCAAATAGTTTGGCAATATCATGAACTAAATGCAGCTGTCAGAAGGGGGTTTTGTGTAGATTTTAGAAATTTTATAGTTGATTTCATGAATCAATTTAAGCCTGACTAGTGAAGCAGTGACCAGTAGAGTTCAACCGGGTCTGTTGTGAGATAGTAACTCATTGAAGACAGTGGTGGATGTTTCGCCCGATTTCGTCGATTAGTTGAAGTTAGACATTAACACCACTGAATGCCTCCTCAGTGATCTACAGGATCAGCTTTCGCTCACGAGACTGATAGGTCCTAGGTTCTAATCTTGCAGGGCTGGATCATGGATGCTTACTTTTGAGGAGTCCCACAATAGGACGAAACGGCCGTCCAGTGCTTCCAGGTTTTTCATGGTGGTCCAACTTCAATTAACTCATGAAATCAGCTATACATGTAGTTTAGTTTAATTTTGAATTAAGTATAAAAGTGAATGTTATCGTTTTCTTTTTCTTCTTCTGAAATTTCTTGGTACAGTTTCCTTGGATTTTAGCTGATTATACTTCTTCAGAATTAGATTTAAATTCACAACATACATTTCGTGATCTTTCACGACCTATTGGATTAGCTAATCCGAAATTCATTCAAGAAGTCAGAGAGAAGTGAGTTCTTAATCTATTTGAATCATGTTTTATTATTGATTATATAAAGATAAGACATATATATTTCATCTTACTTTTGTGGAGAATACTGGTTGACAGCCTATGCCCCATCGGCAGTAACAGCCGTAAGTAAGTAACTTTTGTGGAATATCAGTAACACATAAATCATTCGATTTGTGTGAAGGATTGGATACTGCCCTGGGTGCACAAACCGCAACAGGTGGTTTTATTAGGAGGCTACACGCGGAGCCTTCGATTTGAAGGTCTGATCCACAAGGCATTGGAGCAACGTCAGGAGATGCAGTACCATGGTAGCCGGTGACCAACAACAGGTTCATATGTCATTTTCTCCTTCAGGATACTGGAGTACATGTACACCATTGGTATGGAATGAGGGTTTTCCAACTTCCCTAGATGGACTCACCATGTCCATCAATCCGGTTAAAGTGTCGGACATTCGCTATTCTTCCTCTTAATTTCGTAAATAACACCTGCTTGAGAAGGCGGTGAGTAGGAGTTCCCTGGTAGTAGTAGTATGTACGTGGCCATATGAGAGTGTTTGGAGAGGGAGAGCTGACTCTCCTCATTCTCAGCCGTATCAGGGCACAGTAACAAGTACTATTCATTTCTTTTTGAGAACTGATTTCAACGGATTAATTTCCATACTATTATCTTGTAAATATTTAATGTGGAATAAGAGATAGATCATTTGGAGAGTCGAGTAGCACCACTATACAATGAAATATTGATCTGATACTCTTTAATCGACTCATTACACTTAACATTCAACACTAAATTTAAGTTGTTTGAGTGTCGCTTGTTGAACTTTTCACTTGAGTAATGTAGAAAACAAACATTTAATAAAATTCTTCTATAAAATTATGCTTGTAAGTATCAGTATAATCTTTTTGATTGAGATCATGAATCGATCGATGTTAGACAACCACTGGGAACTTGTAAGCGTTGGACATCCGTTTCGTCCTAATATGAGGCTCCTCAGAAGTGCGCGTCCACGATTCTGGGTTCGAACCTCACGTGTGAGATCGTGAATGCACACTTCTGAGGAGTCCGGTACTAGGACGAAACGGCCGTCTAGTGTTTCCAGGTTTCCACTGGTGGTAGTCTAATATCGATCGATTCATAATCTCAATCAGAAACTTAACAATCTCCACAATCCAATACCGATAATCAGTATTATCATTAATTACATTTACAATATATTGAATTCATTTACCAGAAGGGGTTTTGTGAAGATTTTTAGGAATTCACTGACTGAAATTATGAGTCAATTGAAGCTAGACCACCATGAAAAACCTGGAAGCACTGGACGGCGCGAGACTGATAGGTCCTGGGTTCGAATCTCGCGGGGTGTGCGGGATCATGGATGCGCACTGCTGAGGAGTCCCATACTAGGCCAAAACGGCCGTCTAGTGCTCCCAGGTTTTCCATGGTGGTTTAGCTTCAATTGACTCATGATTTCAATCAGTAGAATTCATCTACATTTAAATGCTTTAATTGGGATTTTTTCCTCTATCTTATATTACCTACTAAGATATAATTCATTTGAAGATCCAAGTGGTGTTATGCAAAAATTTCATCATGGAACTCATTATTCAAGCGCTGCTGGTGTCTTGCATTATCTTGTCCGTTTGGAACCATTTACAACGTATCATGTAAATTTACATGGAAATAAGTTAGTACAATTCAGTTAGTGTTTATAATATTTCTTAAGTAATATTCATTTTTATAAGATACTGTTGTTAAACCCATATTCAACTTTAGTCTTTTACAAAATACTAGGACTGATAGTAATCCTGGAAGGGCTTCAGGAGGAGTTACTTACTTAGTAAGGCCTGTTACCCTTAGTTGAGAGGCATAGACCATCGACCAGGATTCTTCAACCAACTCTGTTTGGGCTTTCCCTTTCCCCTTGTTTTTACATGCTGTTCATTCCTTTGATATTTGCCTGAAATTTCTGACTCAATATGTTCATTGGCTCTCCTCTCTTCGTTTGAATTTCAAGATTCCAAGATAACACTTGCCTCGAGGTGCAGTTTGATGAAAACCACAATGTATGTCCTATCCACTTCCAACGTCTTTTACTAATTTCCTCTTCATTTTGAAGCTGGTTTATTCTCTCCTACAATAGGTGGTGGTATCCGGTCAACGGACATTGAGTATTTTACGTAGACAATTGTTCATAAGTACTTGTACATTTTTGATGATTGTTGTAGTAGTCATCCACGTTTCAGCTTCGTACAGTAGAACTATGTTGACGTTCGTATTGAAGAATTCGACTTTGATGTTGGTTGACAGTTGTTTCGAGTTTCAATCGTTCTTTAATTGTAGGAATGCTGTCCTTGCCGTTCTAATCTTCACCTTTACGTCTACATCAGATGCTCCTTGTTCATTGATGATGCTACCCAGATAAGTGAAACTTTCCACCTCTTTCAGAGTTTCTCCATTAAGTGTGATTGGGTTGCACTCTGTGTTGAATTTGAGTATCTTGCTTTCTCACTTGTATATGTTGAGGATTACTGCTGAAGAGGCTACTGCTACACTGGTTGTCTTCATCTGTATTTGTTCGTGTGTATGGGATAGAATGGCCAGGTTATCTTCAGAGTCCAAATCGTTTAGTTGCATGCAAGCTGTCCATTGTATTCCGTACTTTTCCTCAGATATCGAGGTCGTTTTATTCCATTCAACCACCAGAAGAAAGAGAATGTCCAAGAGTAATCAATAGTCACTTTATCCTACAGTAAGGTTCCTTCCCACAAATTCTATTTATTTCTATGTTCAGAATAATTAATTACATCAATATCAACTCTGAGATGCTGATACATTCAGCTGGATAAGTTTTACGTATTCTTCAACAGAAGTTATGAAATCCTATTAGAGTGTAATGGTATTGGAAGTTTTTATCGATTTTTCAAAACTTCTTAATAGTTCATTTTGTTTATTGGTTGTTTAAATCTTCCGATTGATGTTTAAGACTACAATTGAATAGTCTCTGTTGTTGGCTTATATTTATACTGGATATTGATTAGTAGTGGAATCAAGGACACGAGCCTTTTTGTCCTATTTGAGACTAATCATCTGAATGTACTTGAATTATAGAGTTGATTTTCTGCTAGGTTTGAAGTTATCACGAGTTCAATCAATCTGCGAACAAGAACAAAGACCCAATGGCCAAAGACCAGTAAGCTAGCTATTTGATGCGTCCCAGCCCTGCTAACTAGACGGCGAAGACCAAGCTTCAAACCTAGCATTTTCACTTCATAACTCGAACCCAGTACCGTTTTTACTTCAAACACCATAGAATTATCCATTTACTTAACTACTAAGTTTTGATAGTTTGCTTAGATGTTCCTATTGATGTTAAGGACTGAAATTGATCAGTCTGTTTTGTTTTTTTTTCTTTTTAATGATAGATTTGATGTTGCAGATCGTCAATTCTATTCTATTCCAAAAGCTTGGCGTTTTATATTAGATAATCCAAATGATAACAAAGAGTTAATTCCGGAATTTTTCTTTTTACCTGAATTTCTACGAAACAGTAATAGTAAGTTATATCACACTTCTAAAACTAAATATATATTTGATTGTAAGGAAAGATAGCTAGTGATTAGTAGTGGAATTCAGGACGTATACAACTTCGTCCTATTTGGGTCTCTCATAAGCTAGATGTACCTACATCTCAGACTTGTTGATGTTCACTCTAGGACTCGTACCGTAGTATCGTTCGATCTGAATTCCATCTCGTTACTCTCTTAGCTACTGAGTCCTGATAGGCACTAGTTTGTGCAATGGGGTGAAGGTTAAATGTATTTAGTATTGTTTAAATGAATCTTCCCATTGATGTTTAAGACTGCGATTGATCAATCTCTTATTGGCATATGTGCACATTGCGCGTAACTCCTCAATTGATAATCATCACAACTTTTTACTGGGATTCCAAGCAATCACTTCAGAAATCATTTTATGATAATTGTTTCTAGTTTATATATCAAGGTGTAAGTTGATATTCACCAATTAAATCACACTTGACAGGAAAGATTTGGAAGATGTAAAAACCTTTACATATTTGAGCAGCATCACTGATGAACATGGTGGATCTGATGCAGATGTGAAGGTGCGGATCTTCAAAGCAAGATCAGCATATCTAGAGTTGAATAACATCTGGAACTCAAAACAACTGTCTGTCAACCAACATCAAAGTTAGAATTTTCAATACAAATGTCAAGACAGTTCTATTGTATGGAGCGGAAAAATGGGGAACTACGAAAGCAATCATCCAGAAGATATAGATGTTTATTCAGAGTTGTCTTCGCAAAATACCTCCGACACTATCAGCAACAACTTAAATTGAGAGAGAACAAACCAGATTCCAGCAGAGGAAGAAATCAGGATGAAGTGTTAGAAGTGGATAGGACACACATTGAGGAAAGCACCAACCTGTGTCACAAGGCAAGACCTCATCACTTGGAATCCTCAAGACCAAATGATGATAAGGAGGCCAAAAAAGAACACATTACACCGAGAAATGGAGACAGATATGAGAAGAATGAACAACAATTGAATAGAACTAGGAAGGAAGGTCAAGGACGGAGTGAGTGGGTTGGAGAATGCTGGTCGGCGGCCTATGTTCCACTGGGAGTAACAGGCGTAAGTAAGTACCTAAGTTGATATTCAATACGTAGATTCAATAATCATGAAGAACTAGTTTAAGTTTATCTTCTGGTCACGTTTAAAATATTTCAGTGGTTAAGATCATGAGTCAATTGAAGCTAGACCACCATGGATAGTAACTCACTGAAGACAATGGTGGATGTGTTGCTCAATTTCGTGGATTAGTTGAAGTTAGACATTAACACCATTGGATGCCGGCTCAGTGGTCTACTGGTTAAGGGCTCATGCCAAAACCGGTAGGTCCTGGGTCTGAATCTCGCAGGGGGGCGAGGTCGTGGGTGCGCACTTCTGACGAGTCCCACAATAAGACGAAACGGCCGTCCAGTGCTTCCAGGTTTTCCATGGTGGTCCAGCTTCAATTGACTCCTGATCTTAATCATTGAAATTACTATAATATCCACAAAGCCCATCTGACGCTTAAAATAACCTGAGATTTATAGATGACCAACATGAACACATCATGTACTCATCCAGCTTAAGTCTTATATCGTCATGTTTTCATTAGTTTATTTATCAATCCCATTGGAATATTAACTTATAATTACACTACTATACCCTCTCTTTATTCACAAACAAACAGATTTTGATTTAGGTTTTCGTCAACATAATCAAAATCGTATTCATGATGTAGAACTACCGAATTGGGCTTCAACACCAGAAGAATTTATACGTAAACATCGTGGTGCATTGGAATCTGATTATGTTTCATCACATTTACATTTGTGGATTGATTTAATTTTTGGGTAAATTTCAATTAATTACTCATATTATTATTGTTATTATTGAATACGTCGTCACGGTCGAACTGATAATGTGTTCCTATCAGAGGGGTTGAGATCATGAGTCAATTGAAGATAGACCACCATGAAAAAACCTGGAAGCACTAGACGGCCATTTTTTCCTATTGTGGGACTCCTCAGCGGTGCGTATTCACGTTCCCACCTCGCGAAATTCTAACCCAGGACCTATCAGTCTAGCAAGCTTTAGTTTGGGTACCCGGACAGTATCCCAGCTCTAACACAAATCGAATGATTGATGTGGCGCATATCTATTTGGTGCCTTGTTGTACCAATGTCTACATATTTAAATAAATAAATAAATCTAGTGGGTTTTCTGGTTGGAGTTGGTAATAGCACCTACCGTTCTGTACATTGTGCTTAAAACTATAAGTCTAGACCATTTTAGGTAGGTAAAGCTATGAAGGCTGTTGTGTTGTTCGGTGTTGGATTATGTTATTGTGTTAGGGATGCTAGATCCTCAGAAATCATTTTGTTAACGTCTTATTTCTGTAATTTTATTTATGGAAATTTGGATTTCTCATTTTCGTGCCAAAAGCACCCATTTATACTATCAGTCAGTATTTCCCACTTGAAGAGGCCTTAAATTTCCTTGGTTCGTTTCCACTTTTAATATGCTATCTTGTGACGTCTTCCAAGGATGTTTTTCTTCTGTATAAATACACTTGTGTTTTATGTCTGTTCGTTTGTGCTTCTGACTTCCTGTAGAATATACTTTTCCCTTGGTTGAATCTGGTCTTCTTCCTTTAGTTAGCAGGTTTGAGGTGCAGTGGAATAGTTTAGTTTTTCCTGTTGTTGTGTTGCCGACTCTTCCTTCCATTCGCCGGTTTAAGTGAATTGTGCTCTCTTCAAACGTAGCATATTGATACACAGACTTTAAATTCACTTGCCTTGCCAGTTGCCAGAGTAAGAAGAAAGCTTTATGTATATATATTCGCCCCTCCGATATTTAAATCCCTATGCTCACCTTATGACGTATGTCCTGTTCCTTAGGCAAGGAAACGGAAACTTGGTTAATAGAATACGCTTATCATTTGATCAATGACTTATTGGACCACTGTATCAAAAACACTTACCGTCAGTTGATGATAGACCACCATGGAAAACCTTGACCCGTTGGACGGCCATTTCGTCCCATTGTGGGACTGCTCAGTGGTGCACATCCCCGATCCCGCCCCGCGAGATTCTAGTGAGTTCTAATAAGATTCAGTGAGATAGTAACTCACTGAAGACAATGGTGGATGTGTCGCTCAATTTCGTGGATTGGTTGAAGTTAGATATCAACACCGTGAAATACCAGCTCAGTGGTCTGGTGATTAAGCGCTCTCGTGAGAAACTGATAGGTCCCAGGTTCTAATCTTGCCAGGCGGAATCGTAGATGCGCGCTGCTGACGAATTCCATACTAGGACGAAACAGGCGTCCAGTACTTTTAGGTTTTCCATGATGTTCCATCTTCAATTGACTCATGAATTCAACTATTAATACAAATGAATAAATATTTATTTATTTCATTATTTACAGTTATAAACAACGTGGTCCAGATGCAGTGAATGCATTGAATGTATTCAATTTTGTAACATATGAAGGTGCTGTAGATTTAGATAAAATTAGTAATTCATGTGAACGTGAAGCTTTAGAAAGTATGATACAGAATTTTGGACAAACTCCAAGTCAATTACTTAAAGTAAGTAAATAATTTTCTATGACATAATTGATTTATATCATCTATATATAAAAGATTGTATGTTTTCTTTTAAAAATTCACTGTTCAGAGACACTACTTACGTATATGATAAGTCTTCTTCAGGCTCCCAAACGCCCTGGTATGGCCAAGGTTAGGGAGAGTTAGCTCTCCCACTCCATATGCTTTCATATGGCCACGCGTACACAGCCACTGCCAGGGACGTCCTACTTATTGCGTTCTCACACAACGTGTGTTGTTTACGGAATTGAGAGGACGAAAGGCGAATGTCCAACACTTTAACCGTGTTTGTGGATTTGGAGGATCCATCTACAGGAGTTGGGAAACCCTCATTCCAAACCAATGGTTTAAATGGGCTCCCGTATCCTGAAGGAAAAAATGGTTTATGAACCTATTGTTGGTCACTGGCTACTATGTTACTGCATCTCCTGACGTTGCTCCAATGCCTTGTGGATCTGACCTTCAGATCGAAGGCTCTGGGTGTGGCCTCCTAATAAAACCACCTGTTGCGGTTTGTGCACCCGTGGAGTATCCTATCCGTCACACAAATCGAATGATTTATGTGTTACTGGTATTCCACAAAAGTTACTTACTTACGGCTGTTACTCCCGATAGAGCATAGGCTGCCGGTTAAAGTGTCGGACATTCGCCATCCATCCTCTCAATTTAGTAGACAACAGTAGTGCCACGAGAATACAGTGAGTAGGACTTCCCTGTCAGTGGTTGTGTGCACATAGTCATCTGAGAGCTTTACGAATGGGTGAGCTGACTTCCCCCACCTTCAGCCGTATCATGGCATTTGGGGGCTTCTCAGAATATTTCATACCATGACCAAAAACCATTGTGATAAGAAGAATAATTTTTACAAACTTCTAATCAATAATAATTTTAATTCACTTGGTATTGTTTTACTTGAATGTTTCCATTGATGTTTAGAACTGCGATTGATCAGCCTCTTATTGGCATATGTGTATACTATGTGTATTACTTCGATATTGCCTTAATTTACAAGCATCATAAGCAAAAATGGATAGTGGCTAGCACTGGGATCCAGGACGTGCATTTCGTCCTATTTGAGACTCTTCAGCTTATAATACTTGTATATTAAGGCAATATCGAGGCAATACACATAGTATGCATATATACCAATAAAAGACTGATCAATTTCAGTCTTATAACTCAATGAGAAGATTCAAGTAAAACAATATCAAATGAATTTAAACTTCATCCCATTGCACAAGCTAGTTGCTATTAGGATTCAGTAGCTAAAAGTGAATAACACAATGGCGTTTGAAGCACAAACGGTGTTGAGTTCGAGTCCCTAGATGAACATCAACAAGTTTGAGATGTTGATACATCCAGCTGACAAGACTCAAATAGGACAAAGTGTTACTTGTCCTAGATTCCACTCCTAACCACTATCCATCTTTGCTAATAATTATTTTATTATTATTTTCTATCAATCTATAATTACAGGTACCACATCCAAAACGTTTAACCTATTCTGAATGGTTATCTATATTAATTCATCAATGTAGATTACCTGTTATTAGTTTATTAACTTATGCTAATCTTAAACATGACAATTCAATACACAAACATAACTCCTTCATACAATCAACATCTACTACTACCACTACTACTACTACTAATAGTAGTAGTAGTAGTAGTAGTACTAGTACTACACCTAACAGTACAAAGCCTACAACATTCTTTCAACGTCTCTTATCTGATAATAATCCAAATGAATATTTTCATTCAATATTCAATACTCATACATTATTTGATAAGATTGAATTCATCAATCAGAAATGGTGTACTACAAAACATTCAATTATCAATGATATTGGTATTAGTATAGAAACATTAAAATTAAAAGAGAATACAATCAATCAATTGAATTCAATCTATTTAATTGTTATACCAGCATTTTGTTGTCCATCTAAACAAGAATCAACTATACTGAATACAATCAATAAAGATTTATCTTATACAGATATGTATCGTTCAACAAATCTATTAAAAACTCGTTTATTCTCTACTGGGAATTCATCGATGTTATCAGCAGTAGCAGCGGCAGCTGCTGCTGGATTAATGACAACAACAACAATGGCAGCAACAACTACAACACCACCGCCGCCGCCACCACCACCACCACCAACAATATCTGAAAATCAATTACCAAAATCTAATTGGGAACGTTTAGCATCAGCTGTTTTTACTATTAATAGTAGAGGTATTATTGATCGATATTTTTGGATACCAACTGATCAACAATCTATAGAATATAAGAACAATAATATTGAACCTTTAGAACAATATGGTTTATTCTATGATTCAAGTCGTTCATCACAATATGGGTAAGTTGATTGGTAGGAATGATCTTAAATTAATCAATAAAATGTTTTTTTTTTAAAACTGAAATATCAGGACTCAGTAGCTAAGTGAAGAACGCGATGGCGTTTGAAGTGAGCAATACTGGGTTCAAGTCTCGGAGTGATTCCCATCAACTCTGGGATGAAGGTATACCCGGCTGACGATTCCCAAATAGGACGAAGTGTCGATTGTCCTGGATTCCACTGCTAGCCACTATCCATTTTTGCTTAAAAAAAACCCAGCATGTGACCTAAAGCAATCTACATAGGATGTACATATGCCAACGTGAAACTGATCAATTGCAGTCCTAAGTAACAATTGGAAAATATAAGTAAAACAATGCCAAGTGAATAACTGGTAATTCAGATTTTCCAATACAACACAGCATGCACCAATCCAATCACAATTGACGGAGAAGATTTGGAAGATGTAAAAACCTTTACATATTTGGGCAGCATCATTGATGAACATGATGGATCTGATGCAGATGTGAAAGCGCGGATCGTCAAAGCATGAGCGGTGTATTTACAACTGAAAAACATTTGGAGCTCAAAACAACTGTCGACCAACACCAAGGTCAGAATTTTCAATACAAATGTCAAGACAGTTCTACTGTATGAGGCGGACACCTGGAGAACTACGAAAGCCATCATCCAGAAGATACAAGTGTTTATTAACAGTTGTCTACACAAAATACTTCGGATCCTTTGGTCGGACACAACTAGCAACAACGTGCTGTAGGAGAGAACAAACCAGATCCCAGCGGAGGAAGAAATGAGGAAGAAGCATTGGAAGTGGATAGGACACACATTGAGGAAAGCACCCAACTGCGTCACAAGACAAGCCCTCACATAGAATCCTGAAGGCCAAAGGAGAAGCGGACGACCAAAGAACACATTACGTCGAGAAATGGAGACAGACATAAGAAAATTAAACAAGAATTGGATGAAACTAGAAAGGAAGGTTGAGGACAGAGTGGGTTGGAGATTGCTGGTTGGCGGCCTATGCTCCATTTTGAGTAACAGGCGTAAGTAAGTAAGTAACTGGTAATTGAGTTTTTTCAAAAAATTCAGTAGTTTGAATCTAATGTTAAGTATTAGTTTCTATCAGATTTCAGTTGTATGTTATTTTTGACTATTGTATCTAGATCATCCCCATTGAGTTTTATATAAATTAGTTATTATTGAACAAGAAGGATTTGATGTAGATATAAAGGTAGGGATTCGGAAAGTAAGGGGCAGCATTCCTATGGTTGAAGAACATATAGAACTCAAAACAACTATCAACTAATATCAAAGTCCAAATCTTCAATACGAATACAGTGATACTGTACAGTGCTGAAAACTGAAGAACTACTACAACCATCATCAAAAATGTACAAGTATTTTTAAATAGTTGTCTACGCAGGATACTAAACATCAATTGGCCGGATACTATCAGTAACAGCCTTCTGTGGGAGAGAACAAACCAGCTCCCATTTAAAGAGGAAATTAAGAAAAGACATTGGAAGACATTATGTAGGACAAACATTGTGGAAATCATCAAACTGTATTACTAGGGAAGTGTTATCTTAGAATCCTGAAATCAAAACGAAAAGAGGAAAGCCATGGAATATATTGTGTCGGATATTGCAGGTGGGCTTCAAAAGAATAAACAGCATTTAGGGGTAAATGGAAAGAGGAGGTCAGAACGGAGTTGGTTAAAGAATCCTGTTTGATGGTCTACTCTTCGATGAAAGGTAACACGAGTAATTAAGTAAATAAGTAAGTAAGTGAGGATTAACTACACCATAAAATAACTAGCTAATCAAACACTACGCTTCATTAAATCTCTATTCAATATGTAAGAGGTATTATACAACACGACATAATTTTTTTCTATAACAGCTGATAATATTATCTGGTCATTCAAAGTGGATGCGCTTTGATGAAGTGTCTCACAATAGGATGAAACCGTTGTCCAGTGCTTCCAGGTTTTCCATGGTGGTCTAGCTTCAATTGACTCATGATTTCAACAACTGAAATACATGAATTGCTTGAAGGTTGGAATATCATATTTGTGAGGAAAAATTTCAACTGTGAAAATACTACGATCCTCACAAATCCCCATACTTATAACGATCATATGCCCGCTAGTGACTAACCTCAGAATGGGTTTCCTGGTGTTTCAGTGAGAAACCTTGCCCGGTGGAGTTCACTCCATGTCAGGTGTTAGACAGTTATACACTTTAAGGTAATGTATGAAGGGTTACGCAGGATCGTGGATCGATTGAAATTAGAGATTAACACCTTCGAATGCCAGCTCAGCGGTCTGGAGGTTAAGCGTTTGCACGAAGCAATAGGTCCTTGGTTCGAGTTCATTTGGTGCGAGATCGTGGATACTCACTGTTGAAGAATCCCACATTAAGAAGAAATGGCCATCCAGTGCTTGAGAACTTTCAGTAGTGGTCTTGCTTAGATCGATTCATGAATTCAACTATTAAAACTAGTACAGTCTCCACAAATCTCTATAATGATAATAATCATGTGCTCACTAGTAAGTAGTTTCAGGATGGATTTCATAGAGTTCTGAGTAGTCCCATACTAGGACGAAATGGCACTGCCGTGAATCCAGGTTTTCAATAATGGTCTAACTTAGATCGACTCGTGGTTTCTCTATGGAAATATCTGACTAATAAAAGATTAAACTTGATTCAACTCTTTAGCAGATCAGCATCTAATTGGTTACTAATTTTTAAATAAACTGTAGTTAGTAAATTCTACAGTCATTGGATCTTTTCAACTTTGATTTAGATTAACCTAGTTACCCAATACAAAATATATCTGTTGTGATAGGGGATATTTCGGTGAAACTAAAATTTATGGACGACCTTTGAGCGACGCTTAAGTGACGTTGAGAGTGTTCACCTGATAACTAAGACTAAATGGGGGTTATAAATCAGTGTATGAGGAATTAGAATGATGATTTACACTTGATGGTTAGGGTTAGGAATTAGATTTAGGGTTTTCATGACTATAATGCCAAAACTCTATTTAACCAAATGGATGAATTCAGTTTGCGCCAAAAATCCAAGACCTATTATCTTATACCTGATTGGTTCGTTCATAAATTATAATTTCACCAATATTTCTTTTATAAATTTTACTAAATATGTAAATACTACTTAAACCTTGATGCATATTTGATTTGTTTGATTCTTCCCATTGAAGTTTAGAACTGCACTTATTTGATCAATCTCTTTTCGATGTATGTTTACATCTTGTGAAGATTGTCATGATATGTCTATTAGGTCATAAACGTTTTAATCAGAGTTACATCATATCTAGAAGTGAATATCAGAACTCAATAGATAAGTGAATGATGTGTTAGGTGTATGAACAAAAAGAAAAGGTACTATGTGTTGATTCTGGATATAAACGTCAACAGGGCTGTGTGAGCATATCCCATCCAGTTCGCAATTGTTTAATTAAAGCGCTCTTTTTTTGAGTTCCATTGTTAACTACCAATCATTTCTGTTTAAAATTAAGTAAACTTCAAACAATCACTGTTGGATATTGACAATTTCAGTAGTCTAAAGGTTAAGATTGATAGGTTCTAGGTTCAAATTTCATGATACGGGATCATGGATGCGTACTGTTGAGGAGTCCCATACTAGAATGAAACAGCCATCCAGTACTTTCAAGTTTTCCATAGTGGTCTAACTTCAATTGACTCATGAATTCAACTATTTTTTTTTTAAAAAAATGACTAAAATCTCCACAAAAGCCCCTTTTTGATAATAGTCATCATGTGCTCACTAGTGACTAGCTTGAAGAGATATGTCCTGGATTTATAGTGAGAAGCAGTGACCATTAGAGTTCAACCGGTTCTGTTGTGAGATGGTAACTCACTGAAGACAGTGATGGATTATAGCTCATTTTCATGGATTGGTGGAAGTTAAACATTAACACTGTTGCATTCCGGCAAATTTCAGTGGTCTAAAGGTTAAGCGTTCGCCCGCTAAACTGATAGGTCCTGAATTCGAATCTCACGATACGGGATCATGGATTCACACTGCTGATGAGTCCCACACTAGAATGAAACAACCATCAAGTACCTCCAAGTTTTCCATAGTGGTCTAACTTCAATTGACTCATGAATTCAACTATTACTAAAATCTCCACAAAACCTTCCATTTCTAATAACTTTGTTTTGTTCTTATTTCATATTTTTCACAATAGCTCTGTTGGACCATTTGATTCATCATGGATTCATTTCATTGAAAATACAAATAATATTAAACTTGATGAAATATTTTCTTTAAATTTATCTAATACAGAACAATCTTCATCTTTAAATACTATTGGTTCACAATTATTTGCATTAACCTATGATGATAAATGGTTATTTATTGGTGGAAGATGGGATGGACGTTTAACTATATATAATATGTATCAATCAAAAATTCATGCTTTATTAACAAGTCCACATATAGATACAATTAGTTGTGTTTCTATGGATTCAGCATATAATTTAATTGATCGACAACCATTTACATATCATGGTGATTTTAATAAAATCAATAAATTCTTAATAGATCAATATAAGAATTCAATTAGAACACATTATTATATTATTACTGGTAGTCGTGATGGTACATGTGCTATATGGGATTTTGATATTTTAAATGAAGAAGATAATGATGATCGTGATCGCGATCATGATTATGATCATAATGATGATCATAATGAAGAAGAAGATCTTATAGAGTTTCGATATGATCATTCACCTTTTATTAATGATTCATTATTATCATCATTGAATCAAAGAAAATTATTAAATAGTAATGTGTTTTTTGGTAGTCAAAATGATCTATCAATGAATTCTGATCCAAAGACTATACATGATGAACAAGATCAAAAGGAACATCCTTCATGTTATCGATCTTTTGATGAAACTGGATCCCCATCATCATCATCTTCATCTTCATCAAGACTATTATTCAATACAATCTATTTACCTAAAATGGATTATCATTTACAATATAAAAATGCTGGTCTACCATTTTATCCATTTCATTCATATAAATCTAAAAAATCAAAACGTTTAGCAAAAATAATAAAAATTTTCTATGGAAATTTATATGGTAACCCAGTAACATGTGTTGCATTGAATATTGCCTTAGATACAGGTGTCATGGCAACAAATGCTAATCATGATCTATATTTATTTAGTGTAAAATTATCAAATTGGTCACGTGTACTTAAATTGAATACAATCGAATTAAATATGATAAATGAATTACATTATCCATTTGAGATATATCCAAATACAGAAAAGATCTTTTTACATAGAAATAGATATACTACTGTCAATCATCTACTTATATCACCTAGATTAGGTTTAATTTATATACAATGGAATGTTATTATAAAAACGAATCAATCTAATATAAATAAAGAAGAAATTGGACCTAAATTAAGTTTATTTAATTCAATCGGTGAAAAATTATTAGAAATTTCACCATTTATTTATACTACTGATTATAATCATATAAGTAGTAATGAATTAAACCAAATAATTGTTACACAAATTTTATTAACATCAACACCAATTCAATCGAAATGTACTTTTCATAATGAAGATGATGATGATGATGATCATCATCATCATAATAATAATACTGCAGAATACTTAGATGATCATTTCAATCATTCCATATCTCAACATATTCTAATGTCATTTAATACAGGACATTTGATGATTTTCATGGCAGAAACATTAGTACCTATTTATTGTATTAAATTAAATGAAGGAATTAATAATCTATCATTATTATGTAATCTTTCATCGAATCAATATCTTATTGAAGGTATTCATCTTATGTTATCATTAATGAATAATCAATTAGTAATATTTCAAACAATACGAAAGAAAATAGAAAGAAAGCAGTTAGCAACAAGACAAGTATAAGTATGAAATTGTTTTGCTTGTGCAGAATCAATGATGAAATAAAATGAATAATTTATATGATGCCAAAGATTCTTATGATTAACATATTTCAATAAACAATAAGCACCACAAAAAAAACAGATTGCGTAACAATAATTTATGAATGAACCAATCAGATTGAAGATAACCGATTTTGGATTTTGGCGCGAAATTCCTATTGGTGAGACTAGAACTAATGAATGAACCAATCAGATTGAAGATAACCGATCTTGGATTTTAGTGTGAAATTCCTATTGGTGAGACTAGAATTAATGAATGAACCAATCAGATTGAAGATAACAAATCTTGAAAATTCACTCATTCATTTGGTTAAAGAGCATTTTGGTATTATAACTAATGTTTATTCCTTATATTAGTGTATAAAGCTCATTTGGTTCTAGTGATTAAATGGATTGTTTCGAGATCACTGTAGCGCGTTAATCAAAGGTTGTTCATAAATTCTAGATCTCACCTTCATATTCTCTTTACTTATTTTTTGTTTAAACCGTATAGTATTTTTGTGTAAATTTTCTCAACTATCTATCTATCTATCTTCAGAAGTACGATGGGTATCTACGTCAGACGATAATCTTCTTTAAATGATTATGATTTCTTTGTGCAATTTTTCTATTATCTCCTTTAATAGTAAATGAACTAAATGGATTTCTATGTTATTCTATTAAAATTTATAGAAGTGAATTCATGTAATAAGAATATGTTGTTGGCAAGATTCTCTAAGAAGAATTCATCATATCAAAATTTTCATTGTTTGTTTATTTGTTTATTGTACACAATACAAACAAAAATAATCGATTCAAGTTATTTTTGTATTTTTTCTTTTCCCTTTTTTCTCCCTCCCTCCCTCTCTCTCTCTCTCTTGATAATAGAGTTTTCGTTTGTTTGATTTTGCCTTAACGGTTTGTGTTTTCTCATGGTTTTATTTTTTTACGTTTATTTGATGATTAATAGATAGACGTTTTGTTGCTGTTGTTTGCTTGTTTATTTTTACACTTTTGTCTTCCTCTATTTTATACATTTTTATTTGTAGATGTGTGTGTGTGTGTGGATGTTTGGATAGATATTTTTTAGCTAAAATATACGTATTCCTATGGAAGTTATTTATTTAAATACATACCCATTGGTGCAAGGAGGCATCGAATAGATATACGCCTTATAAATCATTCAATTTGTGTGAGGGTTGGGATACCGTCAGTGTGCCCAAACCAAAGTAGGTGAATATCTTAGCCTTCGACCTAAAGATTTGATCCAGACAGCAGTGAATCAACGTCAGGAGATTCAGTTCAATGGTAGCCGGTGACCAATCATTGGTTAATATGCCGTTAGTTTCATCAAGACACTGGAGCCCATGTTCACCATTGGATTGTAATGAAGATAAACTAAATGCCCTGTGAATATTTAACGCTTCATATCAATATTGATGAGTATTCATACATAACACATTATTAAATCGATAGAATTGACCAATCAAATAGTATTATAATCGGTTATCCCGGTACGTTAACAAGCATCAACTTTACATAGCAATATAGCATATACGGCATAGAACACATATGTAGGATAGTAAACGAAATAGATCAGCCTGAAGCGTTAGGGATCAAATTACGCTTGAAACTAATTGTCTGGTGTTGGGATACTATTGCCAGATCACCAAGATCGTTCTTATCGCATTTGCGAAATTCTCATTGGGAGAGCAATGAGTTAGGGGTAGTATCCCTATATAACATGACGAGTAAGAGCAGGTGTAAATCGTCAGTCACAAATCTTAATATATGTGTACATATTATACATCATTAAATAGTACTCAATTAGCTAGATAACACAAAGTAAATTGCATTGAAAAACATTAATTGGTTATGAAAGATAATGTGATCGGAAATATTACTATAGAATTTCCTTGAGAACATTGGAAATTCACCACTCTTATGAAGGTAATATTTTATATATTTTTATGGTGTGGATAAATGCACGTGTTAACCCTTTCATAATTGTCTTGCGATTTATATGCGTGTTGGCATATACTCTCATCTCCTCACTTGTTCTATATCAACCTTCGAAATCTAGTGATTAGTACTTCTGCGTCCCCTATTTTAGCGAATTCCTGTGCCATAAGGTAAATAATTGAGGTACATGTCCTCAAATTGTTACGCCAAGCAATTATAGGATTCATTGCCTCACAGTGTGATAGTTGCTCGAGCACTTAAATGTTCACGACAAAACATTAAGTCGTCTACAAACGATTTACTATCCTTACGCTCATAGCACAATTGGATATCGTGTCGACTACCGTGTCTCAATATCCGGAGCACGGTTTATGGTCATCGCTCTCGCATAACATCTGACCTAATTGGTCTAGCCGAAAACATAGTACAGTTCAGATTCCAAATCAATACGTAAGCTTGCTCAGCTTCGTGTCGGATACAAAATGTACCGTTGCAAAGTTGGTTGGGATTCAGACATCAGATGGTAGCTTCGCACCATTGGTTATTCGACCAGGCACATATAATAATTATCTGAACCTGCGGTTCCTCTCGTACTAAACTTGATTACCATAGCAACGGCCAGATTGAACTCTACTAACGTATTCATTAGTAGGGTAAAACCAACCTGTCTCACGGTGGTCCAAATTTAACTCACTTTCCCCATTAGTGGGTGAACAATCCAACGCTTGATGAATTCCGCTTCACAATGATAGAAGGAGCCAACATCAAAGGATTAAAAAGCGACGTCGCTATGAACGCTTGGCCAAACTAGTTGGTGAAGCCTGGTAGGCCCTTCTGGAGAAGAGGCTACATTGAAACATTGCACAACTACCGGGGCTCAGTAGTTGCTTTTGCAGGTTTTTCGTCTTTGATTTTACTTCCTGTCAGGTGTTTGCTAACTAGCAGTGATTGATTATGCCTTTCGTAGTTGGTGGGCCTTTATTACAGCCAGGATACGGAAATTTATTTACATTATTTATGGAGTTATTTTATTTATTGGGGTTTTAGTTTCAGTTTTAGGTAAATTGCCGGAAGCTCTTTCAACTCATCCAAGCCACTGGCAACGAGAAGGTCGGTGTGAACGAAACAATCTGTGGGGATGACGGAATGCCGATCACTAACATCAAACGACGTCTTGGACGATGGGCCGGATTTTTTGAGGAGCGGTTCAACTGGTCTGCTGCCCCGACAACATCGATCAGACGGTTCTGCCCTCCATGGCCCGTGAAGACTGATTCACCAAATGAGATGGAATTTTGCATGAAACTCCAACTCTTAAAGCGCTACAAATCACCAGGCTCATATGACCTACTTCCGGCCCTTTTTAAAGATGGTAGTGACTTTCTGACTAAGGAACTGTCTGAGTTGTTCACAAGGGTTTGGCAGTCAGAGAGTGTCTCAACGTCATGGAGTGAGTCGATTGTTGTCCCTATCTTTAAAAAGGGTTCACGTCGTTCCTGTAACAACTATCGGGGGATAAGTCTACTTCCGATTGCGTCCAAGCTATTGGCTTCCGTCATACTTCGTAGGTTGTTCAAAACCCGAGAAAGATTGACTCGCGAGGGGCAGACTGATTTTCGTTCTGTTCGAAGATGTATTGGTCATATCTTTATCCTCTGCCAAATGTTAGAAAACCGTTATACCTATCACAGGCCAACAATCGTAGTGTTTCCTGACATCAGGGCTGCCTTCGATTCGTTGGACGGGACTGTTCTCTGGGATTGTCTATTGAAGAAGGGTGTGCCTGAGAAGTTTATTAACATATTGGAAGCCCCATATACAAACATCTCAGGCAGAGTGAGGGCATACACCCACCTCTCTCCATAGTTCCATTCAAGCAATGGGGTTAGGTAAGGTTGTCCAATCCCACCATTCCTCTTCAACTTTGCCATCGATGACATTCTGGGAACAGCTCTGATGGATGTAAGTAATGGTGGTGTGAATCTGTTGCCTGGAGAAAGGCCTTGAGTATGCGGATGATATTGTCTTACTATGCGATAATGCCCAAGACATGCAATCCGTACTTAATCAGTTGGCAATCAATGTCCGTAGGTACGGTATGTGCTTTGCACCTTCTAAGTGCGAAGTACTTCTACAAGACTGGCAGAATCCTAGTCCTGTACTCACCCTGGATGGTGAACAGATTGAAGTAGTCGAGATGTTCGTGTATCTGGGTAGCTGCATAAGTGCTGTTAGTTTTTTTCATGATGATCTAACTTCAACTGACTTATGAATTCAACGATTCAAATCTATAATATTATTGAGAGTTGATTAAATTTAAACCTGGAATTCAATATCTTCAATATGAATATCAATACTGGGATAAAGATAATATTCACTTGATAAATAGAACTAAAAGTACATTTTGAATTGTACTGTCAATCACTATGCAAAATAAAGAAGATACACCAATTAGTGCATAAGTTGAAGATAAATGTGTTATGTTACATCTATCCATCCATCCATCCATCCTACCCATCCATCTATCCATTCATCCATTCACCCATTCTCTAACCCCTTCATTCCAAGTTGTGTTATTTTGGCATTTATGCTTCATACTACTTTTTTCTTCTACTTAATTATAAGTGAAAATATTTATGTCTGCCTATTTTTATTATACTGATTGATATATTCAATATGTTATTATGATTATACTACTGTTATAGTTTGAATGTTAAAGATTTAGGCGCCAATCATAATTTGTAAAGAAACCTAATATTGTGTGTGTGTGTGTACACATATAGGGTGTGGAATGAAGGGCAGAGAAAAGAATTAAAGTAACTAAAGTTGTTTTTATTCATTAGTTGAGATCATGAGTTAGATTGGAGTTAGATCATTATGGAAAACTTGGAAGCACTCAACGGTTGTTTCGTCTTGTTTTGAGACTCTTCAGCAATGCGCTTACATAAATAGAAGACTAGAAGTCAAGATAAGTATCGGTTGTATTACTTCTTTTATCTTTACAAGATACGGAGATGTTTGCTAACAATATAAACTATTGATTTATATTCTTTGTTTTTGTTTCATGTATCGTTTTCATCAATTTTATAAGAACGAGATGGTAATGGGTAGTTGTTTTGTCATCCTATAAGACTCCTCATCAGTGTCTATTTACGACTCAATCGGTGTTCCTATTTATTTATTTATTTAAAAACACAAATATTGGTACAAAGGGGCAACGAATACATATGCGCCATACAAGTCACTTGATTTGTGTATGGGCTGAGATACTGCCCTGGTACCCAAACCGAAGCAGATGGTTTTCTAAGGGGGCCACACGCCGAACCGTCGACCTAAATGTCTAATCCATGAAACACTGGAGCAACATAAGAAAATGCAGTCACATGATAGCTGGTGACCATCAGTTGGTTCATACACCATTTAGTCCTTCAGGATACTGGAGCCCCTGTGCACTATTCGTTTGGAATCAGGATTTTCCAACTGCCCTGTGTGGATCCTCAGTATACACCAACCCGATTAAAGCTCCGGATATTCGCTTTTCGTCTTCTCAGTTTCGTAAACAACACTAGTGCCACGAGAAGGCAATGAGTAGGACTTCCCTATCAGTAGTTGTGTGCGTGTGGACATGTGAGAGAATTCGGAGACGGATAGCTGACTCTCCCCACTCTTGGCCATACTAGGGCATTTGGGCGCACTCAATTGATGACTGAACTTAAGACCTTCAGATTTAGTGACGGTCACTTTAACATGAGATAACTGTGTCAGTTTCCAGTGGTTTGTATTTCTAAATTTTATTATTTCATGATATACAACTATCCTCCGATGCAATTGTTAGGTAAATGTTTCACACGCAGGATGGTTAGAATCCCATTGTCACGGCTTCTTAATTGAACTTCTGGTATTACTTCTCGAAATAAGTCAACAGCTAGCACATGATCATGGGTTTCTGGAAGTTGCTGAATTTTATCGTTTACATCATAATCTGACCTTGATTAGATAACCACTGAAGACCATGAAGCACTGGACAATTGTTTTGTTTTAGTATGTAGATTCTCATCCGTGCGCATCTGCGACTTTATCTAAAATCGATATAATCTGTAAAGTCCAATAATCTTCATAACCCCATCATCCTGCTTGCTTGGGAGCTACTTTTGGGTATTTAATCTACAGAGTAGTGGATAAGCTTAAAGGGGTGTAGCATAACGTTAATCGGTCAGCATATTAAGCTAAAATAGTATTTGATTGAGACCATGAACCGATTGGTGTTAGACCACCGTTGAAAACCTGGAAGCATTGGACGGCCGTTTCGCTCCATTGTGGGACTCCGCAGCACTGCGCATCCATGATCCCGCTCGTGCGATTCCAACCCAGGGTCTTCAGTTTCGCGCGTGAACGCTTAACCTACTGAACCACTGAGCTCACCGGCATCCAATGGTGTTAGTGTCTAACATCAAACAATCCACCAAATTGCGCGACCATCTTTCATTGTACTGAAGTAGATATCTGACTCTGTCCAAACGGAATAACTCCATTGCTCACGGCTTCTCATTAGTACTGCGAGAATTCCCTCACGAAGCTATTCACTAGTGAGCACATGAAAATTATTACCAGAATGGGAGTTTGTGAAGATTGCAGTATTTCTTTTTTTAACAGTTGGATTCATGAGTCGATTTAAACTAGACTACTATTGAAAACTTAGAAGTATTGTAGAGCCATTTCGTCCCAATATAAAACTCTTCAACAGTGAGCATTCACGATCCAATACCAAACGGACTTGATCATAGGACTTTTGGTCTCACACGAGGACAGTCAACCTCTAGATCATGGATCGATTGACGTTCAACATTAACACCATTGAACACCAGCTCAATCGTCCAGACGTTAAACATCCTTGCTTGAGACTGAAATTCTGGTTTCGAGTCCGTTTAGTATGGTATTATGAATGTGCACTTCTGACGAGTCTCATACTAGAACGAAATGATCATACATTGCTTCCAGGATTTCAGTAGTTGTCTAAATTTAATCGATTCATAAATTCAACTAGTAAATTACTACAATCTCCATAATACCTTCTTTCTGATAATAATCATCATGTGCTCACTAGTGATTGGCTTTAAAAGGTATTTCCTGGAGTTCCAGTGTGAGACAATGACTAGTGGAGTTCAATCAGATCAGTTGTAAAATAGTAACTCACTGAGGAAAATGGTGAACGGTTGCTCAGTTTCGTAAATTGGTTGAAGTTAAACATTAACACCGTTGGATGCCGGCAATTTCAGTGGTCTAAAGGTTATGTGTTCGTGTGAAAGACCAATGGTTCTCTGTTCAAGTCCATTTAATGTGAGATTATAGGTGTACACTCCTGAGGAGTTACATACTAGGACGAAACGCTCATCTAGTGCTTTCAGGTTTTCAATAGTTGTCTAGCTTAACTCAACTCATGAATCCAACTATTATGTAGTTAGTTTATAAAACTATTTAGATAAAATTAGAGAAATAATACATTAATTTTCCATTCATTTTAATCATAAATGGATAATAGAAACAATGAGGAACATAGAAAAAAAAAGAACATGTCAATCATTCAACTGTCTACTAATAGACATTAGAATCAGTTTTATCAATGCTCTAAGTCTACTATGGGCGTATTCACTTCATCTCTATGCTTCATCACCATCTTCATCATCATTATCATCATCATCATCATCATCATCATCATCATCATCATCTTCTTCTTTGTCTTCTTTGTTTCTAAATCGTAATCATTGAAAAAGTTTTATTGCTGTATAAAATAGTGAGAAAATTGTCATAGTGAAACAGGAAATTTAAATTATTACCATTTCTATTTGTTAAGCATATACAACTATTCAGAGTTGACTATATACTCTTGTTTAGCATTATTGCCGTAGTGATAAGAAAGAAGAGAGAGAGAGGGAGAAGGGGAGGGAGGGGGGGGAGGGAGGGGGGGAGAATCATTCACGTTATTATTACTAAACCCTATTTATATACAACTCTATTCAGAGTTGACTATATACTCTTGTTTAGCATTATTTCTGTAGTGATAAGAAAAAAGAGAGAGGGGGGGGAGAAGGAAAGAGACGGAGGGAGGGAGAATCGTCTACGTTATCATTACTAAGCACTGTATTATATACAACTCTATTCATAGTTGACTATATACTCTTGTTTAGCATTATTTCTGTAGTGATAAGAAAGAAGAAAGAGAGAGGTAGAGGGAGTGGGAGTGGGAGTGGGAGGGAGGGAGAATCATCTGCATTCTCATTATTGTCAGTAATTATGAATATTGGTTAGGTCATAAGTTCAAATTACCATTTCAATCTATTTCCGTTTACAAAGAATAGAATAGAAATGTTATTGTTATGATTGAATTATAATATCCATTGTATTCTATACATGTACACTCATATATATATATACATATATATATTATATTGTGCTTATTAGTAGTATAATTGACATCTGTTTTACAGCTGTTTCTACATAAGAATAATAAAATAAAAATCTTAATCTTCATTACAATAATCATAATTTCACGGATTGAAATCATGAGTCAATTGAAGCTAGATCCCTATGGAAAATCTGGAAGAACTGGATGGCCGTTTCGTCCTAGTATGGGACTCCTCAACAATGCGCATCCACGATCCCGCACCCCGTGAAATTCGAACCCAGGACCTATCAGTTTCGCGCTAGGCGCTTAACCAACTAGACCTTCCTTCGTTTAAATACTATATGTTTGGAAACAATAAAGAATTTAGAGCTTATACATTTATTCCAAGCAAAGATCAGTGTTAAACAAAACTGCTCATATACGTCATTCATTATTTTCTTGTAGTTGATTAAATTATGAAGACTTTCATATTACAGGGAAGCACAGAATACAATGGACAGATTGGATACAACAACAAATGCAGGTGATAACAGCCAGTGTATCAGTGGTCTCTTTAGTAATTAGCATCAAAATATATAAAGATTGAAAATGTCACAAGTGTTTGTAGTTTGACAACACTTTAACAAGTAACTTACTTACTTACCTAGTTACGCCTGTTACTCCTAATGGAGCACAAGTCACCGACCAGCAATCTCCAACCCACTCTGTCCTGGGCCTTCCTCTCTCGTTACATCCAATTTTTTAAAATTTTACTCATGTCTGTCTCCGTTTCTCGGTGTAATGTGTTCTTCTTTGATCTTGCTCTTTTCCTTTGGCCTTGAGAATTCCATGTGAGGGCTTGTCTTGTGACGCAGTTCAGTGCTTTCCTCAATGTGTATCCTATCCACTTCCAATGCTTCTTCCTGATTTCTTCCTCAGCTTGAATCTGGTTTGTTCTCTCCCACAGTACGTTGTTGCTAGTTGTGTCTGGCCAACGGATCCGAAGTATTTTGTGCAGACAACTGTTAATAAACACTTGTATCTTCTGGATGATGGCTTTCGTAGTTCTCCAGGTGTCCGCCTCATACAGTAGAACTGTCTTGACATTTGTATTGAAAATTCTGACCTTGGTGTTGGTCGACAGTTGTTTTGAGCTCCAAATGTTTTTCAGTTGTAAATACACCGCTCTTGCTTTGACGATCCGCGCTTTCACATCTGCATCAGATCCATCATGTTCATCAATGATGCTGCCCGAATATGTAAAGGTTTTACATCTTCTAAATTTTCTCCGTCACTTGTGATAGGATTGGTGCATGCTGTGTTGTATCGGGAAATTTTGCTTTTCCATTTGTGTATATTGAGACCTACTGCTGCTGAGGCTGCTTCTACACTGGTCGTTTTCTCCTGTATTTGTTGTTACGATTGCGATAGGAGGGCCAGATCATCTGCGAAGTCAAGATCGTCCAGCTGCATCCTAGATGTCCACTGTATCCCGCGTTTTTAACAAGTAACACCTTCTATAAATGAATCGTGCCCGTCCAGTGAAATCAAAAGTCGGAAGCTAGGAGGTTTGAAGATATATTTTTGATAGGCTATCAATATATCGAGAAATGACTGATCTAAGCTGGTTAGCAATTGCACAAGAAGTTGAATATGGAGTCTCCACTTGTAATCAGGTGCGAATGTATGACCAAGCACCTTTAGCTAGGTGAGTTCATTAAAACTAATGTGGTCAGCATCCAATGTCGAAGACTTACATAGCTATTGATATTGGGGATTTATTTACCGCTACAGGGTGAAGGAAAGATCCCAATAATAAGACACAGTGAACACAAAATAAATCACTCTGGAAGAGGTCAAATCCTTTATCTATCTGGAAAATTTCATCGGTAAAAAAAAGCAGATCTAGTGTAGATGGAAAAGCACAGAGTAGTAAATCAAGATCAGTATCACTACAATTGAAGAACACCGGGAACTCAAAACAACAGTCAGACAACATTATAGTTAGAATATTCAATACAAATATTATGACAGTTCTATTGTATCAAGCTGAAACTTAGAGAACTACTATAGCCATCATCAAAAAAGTACAGGTAATTATAAACGCTTGTCTACGCAAGATACTCAATATCCGTTGGCTGGACACCATCAAAGGTTAACCAATTAACTTCCTACTGAAGAGGAAATTAGGAAAAGTTAATGGAGGTGGATAGTAAATATATTGTGTAAATCATTAACCTGTGTCATGAGGTAAGCTCTACCTCTGTATTCTGAAGGCGAAAGAAAAATAACCAGACCAAAGAACAGATTAGATCCCAAGTCGTAGGCAGACATCAAATAAATTAATAGTATGTAGGAATAAGTAGAAAAGGGACGCCAGAACATGAACATCTGCATGCAACCACTGATAGGGATGTCCTACTCATTGCCTTCTCGTGGCACTAGTGTTGTTTACGAAACTGAGAAGACGAAAAGCGAATGTCTGGCACTTTAACCGCGTTAGTGGATACTGAGGATCCACACAGGGCAGTTGGAAAATCCTGATTCCAAACGAATAGTGCACAGGGGCTCCAGTATCCTGAAGGACCAAATGGTGTATGAACTAATTGATGGTCACCAGCTACCATGTGATTGCATCTTCTTACGTTTGGTGCACTGTTTTATGAATTAGACATTTAGGTCGAGGGTTCGGCGTGTAATAATCACTCATTCCAACCATAACCTCTTGTAACATATCTAATCTTAAAATATGGTATGGCAACTTGAACCGATTCATGTATGTATCTGGTCCCATGTTGTAGCTGACTGAACCTTAAAATCAACAGTTATAACAAAACGGGTTACGTAATAACTCAATAGATTTCCATCATCCCAATTAAGTATTTGAATGATTTTAGAATTTCTAAATAGGAGGATTGATTGTGTATTAAAATAGAATTAAATCGGCAATAGCAGTTCATACCATTTTCAACAACCATCAAATCGTTTTCAAAAACATAAAAAATATTACAAAAAGTAATTTTAATAGATGAGATCATGATTCAATTGAAGTGAGATCACCATGGAAAACCTATGAGAACTGGACGGCCGTCTCGTCTTATTATGAGGTACCTTAGCAGTGGGCATCCATAATTCCGCCCCGCGAGACTCGAACCCAGGACCTATCAGTCTCACATGCGACCACTTAATCATTAGACCTCTGAGCTGGCATCCAACAGTGTTAATGTTTAACTTCAACCAATTCATGAAATTGAGTTACTATCTCACAACAGACCCAGTTGAATTCCACTGGTCATTGCTTCTCACAAGAACTCCAAGAAATACCTCTTGAAGACCGTCACCAGTGAGCATATTACAATTTTCCATATAATGCTTAATACTACTGCTCTCAATAGAAAAAGAAGGCTTCATTGTACATTTGACTTGGACTATCTATTCAAGCTACCATGTCTGATTCTATTCACAATTCACACTAATATCGTACATACAAATTAAACTTTATCATTTCACACCACAAAGGTCACACATTTTTTCATCCCTGACCCTGCACACACACACATATATATATACATTTATATACATGTCGCTTATAAATCACCTTGACCGAAATGACATAACATTGACTTGTTCAGATCTGTTTTTTTAATTGTTCCTTTGTACTATTTAAACATGGATTGATTTTTATCAGAAGGGGTTTTGTGGATATTATAGTAATCGGATGCCGGTTCAGTGGTCTAGAGGTTAAGCACTAGAGCACGAGAATGATAGGTTCTGGGTTCGAATCTCACATGGCGAAATCAATGGATTCGTACTACTGAGGAGTCTCACAATAGAACGAAACGGCTATCCAGTGCTTCCAGATCTTCTATGGTGGTCTAGCTTCAATTGACAGTGAGACTATAATTTATGGAAGACCACTGAGAGACTCTAGACTGACCTTGAGAGTGCCCACCTGACAACTAGGATCAAATGAGGATTATAAACCAGTGTGAAGAAATAGAATTATGATTTACAGTTGATGGTTAAGGTTAGGAACTAGATTTTGGGGTTTTCATCACGAACTGACATCAGCTATAATGATAAAATTCTATTTAACCAAATGGATGAATGAATTTCGCGCCAAAATCCGAGATCTGTTATCTTATACATGATTGGTCTGTTCATGAATTATAGTCTCAACCAATTAATTCATGATCTCAACTATTAAAATTAATTCTGATTTGGTTATGTATTCTCTGAAGAAGTGGCTTACACTGAGTCACGAAACATCAGATATTACAAATATATTATTCTTATTTAATCAATCTATAATAATCCTTCAACATCGATTGTGAACTACTATTCGATATAGATTTAGTCTTCGAAATAATCTTCATACGAATATATCAATCATTAAATAACTACAGTACGACTAATTTTCATGGAGTTTTATTGTCTGATCTAGATGGTGTGGTCGTGGAGCTTTCATCATTCTTCTTAAAGACATCACCAGTACAGACATCATGTAGAAGTCTAGACTTCTACAGTACGACTAAGTTGAAAGGTACTTTTTTCAGGAAGAAACTGTTTACAATTCACTTACTTACTTACTTACTTACTTACTTACTTACTTACTTACTTACTTAAGCCTGTTACTCCTAATGGAGCATAGGCTGCCAACCAGCATTCTCCAACCAACTCTGTCCTGGGCCTTCCTCTCTAGTTACATCCAATTTTTTAAAATTTTACTCATGTCTGTCTCCGTTTCTCGGTGTAATGTGTTCTTCTTTGATCTTGCTCTTTTCCTTTGGCCTTCAGGATTCCATGTGAGGGCTTGTCTTGTGACGCAGTTCGGTACTTTCCTCAATGTGTGTCCTATCCACTTCCAATGCTTCTTCCTGATTTCTTCCTCAGCTTGAATCTGGTTTTTTCTCTCCCACAGTACGTTGTTGCTAGTTGTGTCTGGCCAACGGATCCGAAGTATTTTGTGTAGACAACTGTTAATAAACACTTGTATCTTCTGGATGATGGATTTCGTTCACAGTACACTATAAATACATCATAGGTTCTGTTGATAATTGGGATTCATGTATGAATAATCGATGAGTGTTTGGAAAATTAAAGGCTCTAAAGCTCTTGAAAATAGAAGAACAATTAAATTCACATTCATTTGGTATTGTGTGTTTGAATCTTTCTATTGATGTTTAGGGTTGAAATTGATCAGTCTCTTATTGGAATATGTACATTCTGTGCGGATTTCCTTGATATTGACTTAAGTCACAAATAGTATAAGCAGATATAGATTGTAGCTAGCAGTGTAATCTCAAAACACATATTTCGTCCTATTTGGGACCCATCAGCTTAATGTATTTTCATTCTAGAATCCCCGAGTGAATAGCAAGTCTGTGATGCAGACAAATCCAACTGAAGAGTCCCAAGTAGGACGAAACATGCATTTTGGATTCTACTGCTAGTCACTAACTATCTTCGTCTATATTTAAATTTATAGTTAAGATAGTTTTAATTACAATATTTCTCATGTTCGAATACAATTAGTTTACAGAATAACAAGCTGAAACCTCGTTGAAACCTCGTATATTTTGCTTCAAACGCCTAATGTGTTATTCACTTAATTACTGAGTTCTTAGAATTCTCTCCTAGATATCATACAAATTGGATTAAAATACTTATGGTAATACTGAAACAATCCTTATAGGATTCATATACGCCAAATGAGACCGACCGATTACGTTCTCTGACATCAACAGGGAGAAGCAACACAACACTGACAAAATTCATTACAACTTACTGAATATTATTACAATTGAGTTATGTTCCATATTGAATACTTTCGATCTATTTCAGTCAGTAATTCACTGAAAATAGTCAATTTTCCAAAAAATTTACGTTATAACTTAATCAAAGTGAATTATTGAATTTGGACTGTGTAGTTGAATAGTAGTCGTTGTTGTCCAACTTTCGTCCAATGAGTTTCACTGATCCCAAGTACCTCAAGGTTGTATCTCCTCATTTCTGCAGCGATTTGGAAGACTCTCCCGGTCTCACACATTGTACAAGTATTCCATGTATCTAAATAAATGGTTGTTCTAGTTGTCAGAAAGGGCATCAGCTTCGTGACTTCCGAAGGAATTTCGTTTTCATCATGAAGCGTCATAACTCTTCTAAATGAAGACCTTCTGGCTCCCTGGGTGGAGTTTAAATGGTTTAAATAATTTTTTCTAGTTAGCGTTTTTTTAGCGAGTTAGTTTTCTACGGGATGGGGTCGCTAACCCCATGCTCAATCCTCCTCCTTTATCCGGGTTTGGGACCGGCAGTAGCCTCCGGAGGGACTCCAGGCAGAGTTGAATAGTAAGATAGTGGTCCCAAGATTTGAAGTTATTGGATTGTATCCAGTGTGAAGTCATAGTTGATCAATTGTTGAAGAGTCCGAAAATAAAGGCTGAACAGATGCTTGATACTCCATAACATTTTTTTATGAATCTTTGATTGGTTCCGGTTAGTCGTAAAGTTAATTACTCACAAATTATACATTGAATGGATGCTGTCTATATATCAATTACTTCAGAAATATTCCATATTGATTATCGTGTGGATCCATTTCAATCCGAACTTACCACTATCAAGTTTTCACTGAAAGATCATTAAGCAATGAGTCAAGACTACTGTCTTATTGAGAGTAAACTATTTCATCATGCTATCTAAATATACTACTGCTAAACATGAGTAGTTGAATGTCATAGAGAATATTTCATTCAAATGATGCTTAAGTATGTTATTGCTCTACAAAATGATCTACTTTAGAGTGGTATCATGGCAAGAACTGACATTATGGTGAATGATTAAACTGGATAGTCAGGTCTCACTTCGAAATGTCTATGACGAGACTGTAATTTATGAACAACCTTTGAATGAATCTTAAGTAGCCTTGAAAAATATTAGCCAATCAGGGGACAGTAGTATGGAGTAAAAATATACTATACAATACCGAAGAACTGGAGTAGATACACTTTTACATGGTTTAATGACTTTTCAAGATTAGGAAGATGTTCAGAGGTTCTGAAATTGTGATGCATGCGATAGAAAAACTCATTCATATGGCTTTATAATAGTCAACCTCTGGAACCATGATAAGGATTCATAAACTCTTCCGGCCTCGATCATATAGCTTCAATATTGTTTGTGTGTACTTCGGCTGTTGCGTTCACAAAATGCCGCTTGTAGACCACAACACGATGCATATGACTAAGCCTATGTAGGCATCGATACGCTCTGCAATCATTCGTATATGTTTTAGTACCCGGTTGCACATATTTCCGTATAATTGCTATTATCGTTGAAGCCTGTCGGTTTTCAACCCTTTGGAAGTGTCCCTTTTGAGATGACCCATTGTATATTTCAAGGACCTGTAAAGTATATTTATGGAAGTGCTACTTATAAAGTCTTCTTCAGCACTACGTCCTCTGTTGAATTTTCGTTTTCTGATAACCGTTTCGTCTGTTGTGAGATAGTAACTCAATGAAGATAATGGTGAATGCGTCGCTCAATTTCGTGGATTAGTTGAAGTTAGACATTAACACCGTTGGACGCCGGCCATCTCAGTGGTCTAGTAGTTAAGTGCTCGCGCGCGAAACCAGTAGGTTCGGGGTTCGAATCTCGCAGGAGGCGAGGTCATGGATGTGCACTGCTATGGAGTTCCTTACTAGGACGAAACGGCTGTGCGGTGCTTCCAGGTCTTCCATGGTGGTCTAGCTTCAACTGACTCATGATCTTAGCCATTGAAATTGCTACAATCTCCACAAAACCCATCTGATATTTCAACATTTCTCCCGACTCCCTCAAACTACTCGTGTAAGCTTGTTATTCTTATTGCACATTTATCTCTACAACATTCATGCCATCGAACTGCCGAAGCTTCAGTAACATCTGCAAATGTTGCAACCAGTGCTACTGGTGCGTTTATCATACAGTTC
Source organism: Schistosoma bovis (assembly GCA_944470425.2). Lineage (NCBI taxonomy): Eukaryota > Metazoa > Platyhelminthes > Trematoda > Strigeidida > Schistosomatidae > Schistosoma > Schistosoma bovis. The sequence goes on along the minus strand of OX103955.1, from coordinate 1,458,400 downwards.
ACAACAATTATCACAATTTGTCTTAGTCTCTATCTGGATCAAGCGAGAAAAGTTTCTCTTCTGGAAGACTTCTTCCATCAAGAGACAACATCATCACGGTAATCTGCACAAAGTTCACAAGTCATTTGATTAACACAATCACAAATAAAGGAACTTTCTGGTAGTCTCATTTGTTATAACAGCTCAATTATAACGTCTTTTTTTAAAATCCTCTGTAAATCGATCAAACATAAGCATCAATTACTGAAATTGAGGTCATAACCTTGAAATCCCTCAAATGTTTTTGATTGGTTCATCCATAAATTATAGTCTCGCCAAATGATCTTCATTCATCGTCGATGAAAAAGGAGAACCAGATGCAAACGTAAAGTCGAGGATTGGCAAAGGAAGGGTCGCATTCCTACAATTTATAGAACTCAAAACAACTCACAATAAATATAAAAGTCAGAATCTTCAATTCCAACGTCAAGATAGTTCTACTGTACAAAGCTGAAACTTAGAGAACTATCACAACCATTATCAAAAAGGTACAAGTATTTATAAATAGTTGTCTACGCAAGATACTCAACATTCATTGACCGGATAAAATCAGCAACAGCCTACTGTGGGAGAGAACAAACCAGCTTTCAGCTGAACAGGAGACTAGAAAAAGACATTGGAAGTGAATAAGACGTATATTACAGAAATAATCTAACTGCATCATGAAGCATGCCCCAACTTGGAATCCTTATAGGAAACAGAGAAGTAGAAGGTTAAAGAACATATTACGTCGGTAAATAGAAGCAGATATGAAAAAGAATGAATGGCAACTGGAAAGAACTGGAAAGGATTGCCCAGAACAAGGTTGTATGGGAAGAGTGCTAATGAGCGGCCTATTCTCCTCCACGAGGAGTAACAAGCGTAAGTAAGTAAGTAAGTAACTAAGTAATGATCTTCATTACAATTTAATACATATTCATGAATTGATTCTGTCCAACAATTTGACCGTTCATTCTATATTGGGTGGTATTTACACAATATTCTTATTCAAATTGTTTATTTTACCTACATTTTTAAAAAATAAAAAAACAACATTCCTTGTTTGTTTATTTTTGTTTGTTTTTTTCTTTCCTAAAATGAATCTAAACGACTAAATTTCATCTTGACAACATAAACTAAACGGATTGCTTAGTTGGCGCCAATTTTTTTTTGAAATTTGATTTGTTTTAGTATATTTTGATAAAGTTTTAATAAATAAACAAATAGTTTATGGCTAGAAAGGGGGAGGAGAGATGGGGGGGGTCTGTGGAGGTGATAGTCATTTTTATTAGTTAAATTCATGAGCTAGATCATTATGGAAAATCTGTTAGTATTGGATGACCGATAGGTTCTAAGTTGGAATCCCGCATAAAGGTTCTAATGAGAATTAATGATCAGTAAAGTTTAACCGGGTCAAATATGAGATAGTAAATTATTGAAGATAATGATGGAAAGTGGCTCAATTTTGTCAATTGGTTGAAGTTAAACATTAATACTGTTGGATGCCGGGAATTTCAGTAAGAGTTCGCGTAAGAAATGGATAGGTCCTGTTGTAGTGAATAAGAACAGCGGTGGGGACAATCGAATGTATTTGACACAAAATTACAGGACTTATTAATAAAATCTAACAATCATAAAGGAAATACGAAATATGCAAAATGTCTATTAATTATCTCATAATGACTTGGATTTCACTGTTCTTGCATTTTCATACAAATTGCATTCTGTTTCCGAGATGGTGGAGAAGATTTGTAGCTCAGGTGGATGATTTTGTTCTCTGAGCTGGATGGTTTAGTCGTGGAGCTTTCATCGTTCTTCTGAACGACATCATCAACACAAACTTCAGATAGGATTGAAGTGTTCGAATTTCTCCATATGCGTTTCACAGCTCGTTCTGTACACCTCGACATTCATCGGTTCTTATTAACTTTAAATTTGTCATTGTTTACTTCTTCGGTTTGGTTGTGTTTCCCATTGGTTTGATTTTTGTGTTGCGAAAAACACTACTTCGGACAAAGCGGACGCCCTCTCCACCTTCGCCTGCATGAATATCAATTAGCAGTCAAATGACGTGACATTTCCTCACTTATATCAATACACGTGGACAACTGCGGACACTCATTTAACTGGAAAAATGTGAAAATCTTGGATAGAGGAAATTTCAAAAACACCAGAGAATTTTTAGAAGCCCGGCACTCAGGTCAATCACCAATCAACAAGCACATTGAAATCGATTAAATTTATCAACCAATCAAGAAAATTATGCACAAACATAGGAACAAAATACTTCGTCTGTCAATTCAATGGAAGATGTTGTTTCCGATGTAAAGTGTGATGAGTCATATTGTAATGAAGGAACGCACAGGTGAGGACAACCGAATTATATGCAGCACAACATTACAGAGTTACTTGGTCAAATAGAAAAACCATACTATAATACTTAATTTGCAAAATGTTCAATCATTGTCTCGAACATCATTGTTCTTGCATTTCCATACTAATTGCTTTCTATTGCCGTTTTCTTGCTTTCTTGATCTTCCCAATCTTTTGCGGCCAGACATTATATTCCTGACTGGCGTCATATACTACTTATATCAATATAAGTAGCACGCACCATACTCGTTCCTCCTTTGAAGCAGTCGTTCTTGTGGTGATTCATGCCCACCGTGTCACATTCTTCGTTTCTGCAGTCTTTGCTACGCTCTCCGTCAAAATGTCGAGTCTGCGACGCGCTGACCTCCACAGCTCCATCGGCCTGCCGGGGCAACTACATCCGACATCCACCCGGCACCTGGGACGCTTAACACCCGTGCTCCACCGGCCTGCTGAGCCATCTACATCCTATGTCCGCCCAGCAGCCGCACGTCCCACCGCTCCTCTACATCGACAGCACCAGCCACAGCCAACGCCGCCTCGCCTGAACACTCCACTCGACGCCATCTATCCTCACCAAACTGCCCCAACTAGCACCTCGGCTCCAAGCCCACAACGGCGTTCGCAGAACAGCACCCTTCCACTCCTGGTTGGCAGAGACACCAAATGTAGTGAAGGGACGCATAGGTGAGGACAATCGAATCATATTTACCACAAAATTACAGAGTTACTTGGTAAAATAGAAAAACCATACTATAATACTTAATTTGTAGACTGTTCAATATTTGTCTCGAACTTCATTGTTCTTGCATTTCCATACTAATTGCTTTCTATTCTCGTTCTACCTTTTTTGATCTTCTCAATCTACTGCTGCCAGACATTACATTCCTGACTCACACCATATACTACTTATATCAATATAAGTAGCACGCATCACAATATTACTAATAAAACCTATCCAAAATGAAGAGGTATTCAAATACAATACAATGGACAAACGAAAGAACTTATCTGTATTTAGTTGAATAACTCACTTAAGGGGAAAGTAGTTTTTATCAATTAAGTGATTTTCTTTAAACTCAATTGCCTATTGAAATTAATGAGGAAACCACAACTAATACTCAACTTAGATTAACATTTAAACTATTCAATTTGATGAATAGAATTCAATTCAAAGCAATGGATCATGTAACAGGATATTGATTAATAAAGAGTGATCAATTCGTGTAGATCTCGATATCATTGAATAATATGAGTTTAGATCTTATTCAGATCATCAGTCTTCTCATATTTTCAAATATGCCATCATGACAAATGCCAACTTATTTAAAAGATCTATGTATAAGAGTTTGTGGATCGTTTCTAACTAATTACCGTATGAAGTTTTAACAAACTCAAAGATAAAATTAATTATGAATATGCTAACCTCATAGACTTTACAACTCATCAATGTCTAGAGGTTAAGCGCTCGTGAGTGAGACTGACAGGTTCTGGGTTTGAATCGCGCGAGGCGGGATCATGAAAGCTCACTACTAAGAAGTCCAACAATTGGACGAAACGACCGTTTAGTGCTTCCAGGTTTTTCATCGTTATCTAGCTTCAAATGACTCATGATCTCAACTAAAGAAATGTCCAAAGTGTCAAATGTAATGAATCATGGTCTGTCAGTAGATAGTGACTCATCAGCGTATGTTAGCTCAATGTACAATATACCAATTTATTAGATGGTGGTTGGAGGTAGTCAATAGGAAACCCTGTTTCAATACATAGTGCCCGCAGTGTCGAGTCACCTAGACTGGTGACCACATTGCAACATGATCGATAGCATTCGATCTGCATTAATAAGGACTAGACAAGCATGAGATTGATCACCACCCAGTGATCAATCAATTGTGATACCAATTTATGCTGTGACATTCGTATAGCAGATCACATATTCTCAACAACCTTAGGCACGATTACGGTTAAATGGTTTATTCATTAAACACGATGGTGAAGAAATTCTTTCTAAATAAACAAGTTATGGATACGACATTACAACAATTAGAATGAATACTATTTGTTTATACAATAATTACTAGTGTCATATTGTACTGATCCATTTTATATTGATGAAGTACCATTAAAACCACAAGTTTGATTAGTTCAAATTCAAGATAACAGTAAAGAAACTTGAATGTAATGACCAATGATCATTAAGTCTCATTTGGAGTTATTATACAATTCATGTGTTCGACAAAACTCGAACAGATGTTACTCGATGCTATTATCATAGACTTAACTATTAAGGCATTCATGTTACAATTAACTTCTTACCCGAATCAGATAGTGACAAGAATTCAATCGGCTACAACTACTTAGCATTTGGATAAAAGTAATATGCTTCCAGATGACGTAATACTATAGATAGACTCTTAAAATTCGTTATAATTAAACAAGATAACACTTTTAAGGATAATAGAATATTTACTTACTTACTCCTGTTACTCCTTGTGGAGAAACATAGACCGCCTACCAGCACTCTCCTCCTATAACCCTTCTAGAGTTACTGCCGGTCACAAACCTGAGTAAAGGAGGAGGGTTGGGCATGCGGTCGGTAACCCTATCCCGTAGAAAAAAATCTTGCTCAAAGAACTCCAACTAGATAACAAAACATTGAATAGGTGTTATTCCACTATTTTCTGTAATAGTGAATAATAAACGATATATTAATAGAATCTGAATTCGCAACTAACAATGTTTGTGTATTTTTAATGATTTAAGGTATTTACTTACTTACGCCTGTTACTCAAAATGGAGCATAGGCTGCCGACCAGTATTTTCCAACCAACTCTGTCCTGAGCCTTCCTCTCTAGTTCCATCCAATTCTCGTTCATTTTCCTTATGTCTATTTCCGTTTCCTGGCGTAATGTGTTCTTCGGTCTTCCTCTTTTCCCTTGACTTTGAGGATTCCATGTGAGGGCTTGTCTTGTGACGCAGTTAAGCGATTTCCTCAATGTGTTTCCTATCCAATTCCAGCTCTTCTTCCTGATTTCTTCCTCAACTGGGAGATTTAAGGTATTTACTTTACAGAAATTACAATTCATTTTCTTAGAAATGTAATGAACAAAGACTCAGATGAAGAGGATCGAGTGTACAGAATATCTTGGTAAAATATTAATACCGTACACTGAATCATAATCTTCAATACGAACGTCATGATAATTCTACTGTATGAAGCTGAAACTTTGAAAACTATCACAATCATCATCAAGAAGGTAAAAGTTTCTATAAATAGTTGTCTACGCAAGACAATCAACATTCATTGGCCGGATAAAATCATCAACAGACTATTGTGAGAGAAGATGAATCAGCTTGCAGCTGAAGCTGAAAATTAGAAAAAGACATTGGAAGTGGTTAGGATCATCATCAAACTGCATCACGAGGCAAGTCCCAACTTGGTATCCTAAAGGGAAGCGGCAATGAGGAAGGCCTAAGAACACATTATGTCGAGAAATAGAAGCAGATATAACAAAAAGGATGAATAACAACTGGAAAGAACTGGAAAAGATTGTCCAGAACAGGGTTAGATGAAGAATACTGTTGGGCGGCCTATGTTCCTCCACGAGGAGTAACAAGCGTAAGTAAGTAAGTAAGTATTTAAGTAATACACTGAATACTCTATTTGCAAATCTTCCATCATTTATGCTTCACATTCTGTATGATTCTTCCGATTTACAACTCATTTTTCTTTAATTCTGTTTCTGTTTTATTCAAGCCGACCTTCATAACCTTCTGTTTTTAAAGTTTCCACTTCCTATTTGTGTTAAATACTACTTATGTTGATAGATGCAAGTAGTATACACCACAGTAATATTATTATACCTATTATTATAAGAAGGGGTTTTGTGGAGATTTTAGAAATTTCACTGATTGAAATCATGAGTCAATTGAAGCTAGATCACCATGGAAAATCTGTAAGCATTGGACGGTCATTTCTTCCTAGTATGGGACTCCTCAGCAGTGGGCATCCACGATCCCGCACCCCGTGAGATTCGAACACAGGACCTATCAGTCTCGCGCTAGGCGCTTAACCAACTAGACCACTTAGCCGGCTGGCATCCAAAGGTGCTAATGTTTAACTTCAATCAATCCACGAATTTGCTCCACCGTACACCATTGTCTTCAGTGAGTTGATATCTCACAACCGACCTTGTTGAACTCCACTGGTAACGACTTCTCACTAGAACTTCCAGGTTTCCCATGGTAATCTAACTTCAATTGACTCATGATTTCAATCAGCAATAATCGTATTATTATCCAATAATAACAGTTATCTTCTAAATACTATGAAAGCATATAAACTAATTATCAACATTTAGACATCTTATGTAAACTATATGATTGATGTATCCTAATGACAAGTAGAATTCATCATTCAATGTGAATATTACTAATAACCATAATAATAGTAATCTGTTACTACTTTAATTAATCTGAAGAATCAAAGTGTGAGAGAATTGATGATAATAATAATAATAATAATAATAATAATAATAATAATAACGAGAGTGAATGAAGAAAGAATCATGAAATGAAAGACAAGAGTGTGGGAATTTTCGGAATGTATACTTTAAACAATTGTCATAAACTAGGAGGTATTAGAGAATTACTTTGTTCTAGTATAGGAATTCTTATCAGTAGACATTCACTATCCCATCAACGACTGAATTCAAGACATCTGTATCTCACAACTGACCCCATAAACGTCATAATTCGTCTAATTTCAATCGACTTGTAAGGTTTTATAATCGGCTCCTAATGTTGCTGATGGGTTATAAATCTAACATGAGACATGGTTGAACCGCACTGATTATGGGTTCTAAATAGAATTGCGAAAGTAAGCTGTCCAAATTAATCAACAGTGAGTACACGATTATTAGTAGGTAGGTGTAGACTACCTGGTTGGGGATGATAGCAACCGATGGTTAGAGATCCTGAATGACATGGCTCAAAATCGTTTGCAATGGTGTGTGCAGGTGTATTCACTCTTTGTGTTCACCCAAATTTTAATCTTTTGAATTTTTCCATGTCCCTATTATTTTTTCTCATTCCAAATTTATTTCACTGGATTATACTCCGTGAATAACATCTTCAAACCCTAATCTTTCCGATTACTGCCGTGACCAGTGGAGTTAATCCATGTCGAGTAGAGACATGTATCTACCTCAGTATAACGAAAGATGGTCGCGCAATTTCGTGGATTGGTTGAAGTTAAACATTAACACTATTAAATGCCGGCGAGCTCAGTGGCCCAATAGGTTAAGCGTTCACGCGCGAGACTGAAGACCCTGTGTTCAAATCCCGCGAGTGGGGTCGTGAATGCGCACTGCCGAAGAGTCCCACAATGAGGCGAAACAGCCATCCAATGCTTCCAGGTTTTCAATGATGATCTAGCATCAAACTCTAACCAAATAGATGAATGAATTTTGCGCCAAAATCCAAGACCTGTTATCTTATACTTGATTGGTTTGTCTATAAATTCTTTTCTTTCTAAAATGTCTGATTTATTTGACCAATCTCATCAACTAATCTTATTCAATAATCTGATTATGACGAAAACGATCAAATAATATTGGACATATACAAAAAGACCATAAACTAATGTATCATATTCACTTGGCAATGAATTACATTCACCATACTTAGAGACAGGAGTACACAAACAGACCCACCCACACACACACACATACATACACACATACATACATACATATACACTACTATTCACTATTCAAGTATCCATCTAATGTAACTTTTACAATATGAAATCAATTACAGGTGTTTATTTATAGTACTTTTGCATTTCTCTTTGTAGTGATGCATCTTATTATAAAAATACTGATCGTTTTGTTCAATCTTATCCTGCTTTTATTGATTAACTATCAGCTGAGATTGTTCTTTTCTTTTCTTTTTTTCTTTTTTCTTTTTTTCATGTATCATTCTAAAGGAAGAAACGAGAAGAAACAAACTGAAATGGAGAGAAAGAGGGAGAGAGCGAGAGAGAAGAAGAAGAAGAAGAAGAAGAAGAAGAAGAAGAAGAAACGTATCCATAAATGTGGAATGTATTTCATATATGTTCACCTTTAAAAAGGAAATAAATTGGATTAGGAAAGTAATGCAAATTTATTATATTCTATGGATTCTTATCAGTTATTTAGTATAACTGAGATGAAAAACAAGATAACGTTCTATGATCAACTTTCTACTTGGTGTTTCTGATGATAATGTTGTTGTTGTTGTTCAGAAGAACAATGAAAGGATCATGGCTAAACGATCCAGATCAGTGAACAAAACTCTGTGTAAGTTATAAATCTTCTCCATCATCTCAAAATTATATGAGGTCCGATGGTGGTTGGTGGTAGTTAACAGGGAACCGTTGACCTGTGTTTCGTTCTACTTGATGTATCTGAAATCTTGAGGGAATTAATGCTCCCTGATGAGTTCGATCCCGTATCACTCAGCTTCACAGTTAAAGAAGTTACCACTGGGTTACCCGGGACGCGACTGAACTCCTGTAGGACTGAGATGTGGTCACAAATGATTGATCACTGGGTGGTGATCAATGTCATATGTGTTAATTCCTCAAGATTACAGGTGCACTTTACTGACGAATGCCAAATAGCACGAAACCTGGATGTAGGGTTTCATGTTAACTACTTCTAACCACCATCTTATCTCAACATAGTGTACGCGATGTTAAGTCACCTAGACTAGTGGTCAAATTGCAACTTGTTCGATAGCATACGATCTGCACTAAAGAAGTATCTGACATACATCGCATTGATCACCACCCAGTGATCAATCAATTGTGATTATATGAGCTGAGTTATAGATACTTGAAACAAGTTAAACGTGGTTCATGGTATAGAAAGCTATAGAATTCCAGAGACTATTGAAAGTATGTTTCTTGTTATCGGGAGAATTTCGATACATCGTATTATATATACTTGACAATGTTACATCAAATGAACGGTAACACACTGTTAAATGCATTTGACTTTGAGCTTCTGTATTACTGGTCCGAAACCTGTTCCATTTACTTCGGTTTTAAAAAATGAGATTATGTTTTAAACTTTAACAAAAACAAGATTGAACTATTCTGAGGAGGAGGAGGAGGGGAGTATAGATCTCATCAACTTTGTATTACATTCCGATTGTTGAAATATATTCACGTCAAACAATACTGTAGAACAATTTATGGCATATAATGAATACATTATATTAATTTTAATAGTTGAGATCGTAGGCCACTTGAAGCTAGAGCATCATGGAATACCCGGAGTCACTGGATGGCTGATTCATTTTATTGTGGGATTCCTCAGTAGTGTGCATCCAAGATCCCACCTCGTGTAAGATGGTCAGTACTTCGCAGATGACCTGGTTCTTCTACCGCACACGCAACAACAAATGCAGGAGAAGACGACCAGTGTAGCAGCAGCCTCAACAGCAGTAGGTCTCAACATACACAAAAGGAAAAGCAAAATTCTCCGATACAACACAACACGCATCAATCAAATGATACTTGATGGAGAAGATTTGGTAGATGTAAAAACCTTCACATATCTGGGTAGCATCATTGATGAACACAGTGGATATGATGCAGATGTGAAAGCGCGGATCGGTAAAGCAAAAGCAGCATATTTACAATTGAAGGACATCTGGAACTGAAAACGACTGTCAACCAACATCAAGGTCAGGATTTTCAATACAAATGTCAAGACAGTTCTACTGTGTGGGACGGAAACCTGAAGAACTACGAAAGCCATCATCCAGAAGATACAGGTGTTTATTAACAGTTATCTACGCAAAATAATTCAGATCCGTTGGCCAGACACTATCAGAAACAATCTACTGTGGGAGAGAACAAACCAGATTCAAACGGAGAAAAAAATCAAGAAGAAGCTCTGGAAGTTGATAGGACACACATTGAGGAAAGACCCAACTGTGTCACAAGACAAGCCCTCACATGGAATCCTGAAGGCCAAAGGAGAAGCGGAAGATCAAAGAAGAACACATTACACCGAGAAACGGAGACAGATATGAGTAAAATGAACAAGAATAGGATGGAACTAGAGAGGAAGGCCCAGGACAGAGTTGGTTGGAGAATACTGGTCGGCGGCCTATGCTCCATTGAGGGTATCAGACGCAAGTAAGTAAGTAAGTAAGTAAGTAAATAATTAAGTAATGAGAACAACGTGTTTAGATCATTCAATTGTAGTCTAATGATCTATATCTTCAGCTTCAATTTATCTACATTATGATGCTATCATCGTCCAATGCTATCGTTGTGATCACACCTCTTCACCGTAGAATTTCAAAACAATTTTCTTAAAACTTTTAATTTATGATGTTCATTCAACTGACGAATCTCAGACAGGACGAGACACTTATCCTAAATTTCACTATTAACCATCAATCATAATATAATGTATATCATTTTCAGTCTAAACTCATAAATTGATGATATAACTCATTAACAAAAGGGGTGTGTGGAGGTTTTAGAAATTTCACTGATTGAAGTCATGAGTCAATTGAAGCTAGATCACCATGGAAAACGTGCAAGCACTGGACGGCCGTTTCGTCCTAGTATAGCACTCCTCAGCAGTGCTTATCCACGATCCCGCACCCCACGAGATTCGAACACAGGATCTATCAGTCTCGCTCCAGGCACTTAACCAACTAGACCAACGGTGTTAATGTCTAACTTCAACCAATCCACGAAGTTGAGCCACCGTACACCATTATCTTCAGTGAGTTGATATCTCACAACCGACCTGGTTGAACTCCACTGGTAACGACTTCTCACTAGAACTTCCAGGTTTCCCATGGTGGTCCAGCTTCAATTGACTCATGATTTCAATCTATGAAATATAACTTATTAATCTATCAATTAAGGTAGTGAATTCCTAAACTAGATATTGTATAGTTATCTTATGTTATTTAATGAGATCACCTATATACTGTACAATTCCCATTGTTTATGATTAAAATAACAATGGAATGTATTGAACTTATCAGGGGGTAAAATAATTTGATGAATTCAACACTGTGTGAATATTCTATTTTAAAGTAAATGTATGTTATTTATTGTAAAGAATTCAATGAATTGGTTTTGTCAATAAACTTAAATTATTATCAGAATGAGGGGTGTTTGTGGATATTGTAGTTAAAGTTAGACCATGATGGAAAATCTGGAAGTGCTGGACGGCCGTTTTGTCTAAGTATAGGGATCCTCAACAGTGCACATCCACGATCGTACATTAAACGGAGTTGAACTCAGTACTTTCTTTCTAGACCACTGAACATACAGGCATCCATCGGTGTTAATGTCTAACTTCAATCAATACAAATTAGGACGAAATAACCATTCAGTGTTTTTTAATTGAACAGGGTTCTGTGGGTTATTTGACCAAAACGACTGAAAACGACCTTTATTTAGAAAAAAAAACACCATACTGTGTATATTTGAATGTGACATCATGTGATCACACCTCACAGATATGTACATTATTCTTGTGCCGGTAATTTGTTCAGTAAGAAAACGAAATGCTGCAAGCAGAGATGGATAGCGGTTACCATTGGAAACCAGGACGCATGTTTCGCCCTATCTGGGACTCGTCAGCTGAATGTACCTTCATATCAGAGTTGATATTTACTCCATCACTCAAACAACCAATACAAAATGAATTAAAAGAAGTGTTAGTTATCGAAAACCATTATTTTGGAATTGATCATGAAATTAATCATGAGAGTTAAACATTGAGAAGCAAACTACCCTAAGTATCTATCGATAATAATAACACTTTTATACTTTCTTCAGGATTAAATATTTATTAGTTGGATTCATGAATGGGAAACTTGGAAACATTGAACGACCGTTTGTTCCTAGTATGGGACACTTCAGCAATGCGCATCCATGATCCGGTTCGCGGGATTCGAACCCAGGACCCTAGATCTCGCTCACGAACGCTGAACATCTAGTCCGTTGAACCGGAATCCAACAGTGTTTATGTCTAACTTCAGTCAATCCACAAAATTGTACCAGCGTCCATCATTGTTATCAGTGAGTTACTGATTCACAACAAACTTGGTTGAATTCCATTGGTTACAGCTTTATTGAAAATTCAATAAACCAACAAACTTCATAACAGAAATCAATCTCACATCTATTATTTTAGTTATTTAAACACATAAACATTGGTACAATGAGACACTAAATACATATGCGCCACATAAATCATTCGGTTTATCTGAGGGTTTGGATACTGCCTAGGTTCCCAAACCGAAGCAGTTGGTTACCATAAGGGCCACACCTCGAGTCTTTGATCTGAAGGTCTGATCCACAAGACAGTGGGGCAACGTGAGGCGATGCAGTCCCATAGTGGCTAGTGACCAACGATTGGTTCATACACCATTTTCCCTTGGGATACTGTAGCCCATGTGCACCATTGGTTTGGTATCAAGGTTTTCCAACTCACCCTCCATATCCATTAACCCAGTTAAAGCGCTGAACTTTCACTTTTCGTCCTCCCAATTTCATAAACAGCACTCCTGCTTCTAGAAGACAGTGAGCAGAAATTCCCTGCCAGTGATTGTATGCACTTGGCCATATGAGAGCATTTGGAGAGAGAGAGAGAGAAAGGAAGAACGAACGAACTGCGCCCACCCTTGACCGTACCAGGTCATTTGTAGGCTTGATTTCACATCACTAAGAAAAATCATCCTCTAGGAACAAATAAGTCCCTAGTCTAATGATTCGTCATTTAACAAAATATTCATAATTTATTCGGTATAACATTAAACTAAAACTGTCATCAACTTGAAAAAAATTTTTAAATTTTCTATTTTTGGAAGGGGTTTTGTGGAGAATTTAGAAATTTCACTGACTGAAATCATAAGTCAATTGAAGCAACTTCGTGGATTGGTTGAAGTGAGACATTATCACCGTTGGATGCTGGCCATCTCAG